>CM039679.1:211844781-212311614 GCA_022537955.1 Schmidtea mediterranea | reverse complement strand
AAAATTTATTTAGTGTACAATAATACATTTAACAACAATTATTTCATTTGTAATAACATTTTTAAAAACAATAAAGTTAGTTAAATTTTTAAATATAATAATTTAAATTTAATTTAATAAAATAAATTTTTTTAAAATTCTATAATTTTAAATTAATTGAACAATCTGTAAAAAAATTAATTAAATCAAACTAAAAATTTTTTAAAACTTTTTTTTAAAAAATCTTTTTAAATTTTTGTTATAAAATTTTGAAAATACGTTTATTAAAAATTTCTAAATTATCTAAATTGATTGAAAAAATATTTTAAAATTTATTACAAATGCAATTTTTAAAAATAATTAATTGTTTGATTTTTAATTATAAAATTTAATTTAGATAATCAATTATTTTTTAATTTGTAATTATAAACAATTTGAAAATAATTGATTATCTAAATTAAAAAATATCAACAATAAAATTTTAACTCAATCCAAATAGATTAATCGTGAAAATCATTATGAAATGAAGTTAAATCTTTTATTGTTTCGCTAGCAATAATTTGCAACAATTCGACGTGGCATCTATACAAATTTGCCGGTGTCAGGCATATACGGATGGCGTGGCTATCAACGATTCAATCTCATTCGTTAATTTTCATCGATTTTTCGCACTAACAGTAATATCGATTGAGATCAATTATTCTGATAGGGATTTAAATATAACGCGGATTTCTAATTGCAAAATTGCATCTATTGAAATAAAATATTAATTTTTCTAGTTATGATATAATCCGGCACTGTGAACTCGATGTATGATGAATAATTATGGAATGCTGATGTGTGTGTGTATATGTGCAAGATCAGCAGTAAATATGCATGTCTGATTTTCTAAATTATCCAAAAGGAAAGCAGTAGAAATAGTTCTTTTATTGCATGTTTGGGTTTGGGTTGATTATTATCATAAAGACCTTTATTAAATTTCCTGAATTTCCCTTTATTGAATGCCACAAACGCCCTTATTGATTGTCATTAAGACCTTTATTAAATATCACAAAACCTTAATAAATTTCGTAATTACAATATAAAATAACAATAATAATAATAATAATACATTTCTAAATTATACAAATGGAAAGCAGTATAAGTTGTCCCTTGATTCCATATTTGGGCTTGCGTTGAAAGTTTAGTAAATAAATATGTCACATTTTGATAATTACAAGTTTTATTGATTACTTAATGTAATGGAATTTCTTTTTCATATATTTATTTAATAATATTGTATTTCGATTTTTAATAAATAAATTTTATCGTGAGTCAAAAAATTATGGAAAAAGAATTATTTATTCAAATTTTTTTATACGATTTTAAAACTCTTTCATACAAATGCATCTCAAATTTAATAAAACATTCTAATTAATCCAGTAATGTATAAGTTTTGTCAAAAACCTGCAATATAAACATATGAAACATTCGAAACATCCCGAATCCATATATTTTATAATGATCAAATTACATTTTTTATTTATCATAATTATCAATAGGAAATTTAATATTATGTATAAAGATCACTTTTTTAAAAAAGTAAAAACGAGTATTTAAAGTCGCTTTTAGTATTTTTAAAAGATCATTTCTATTTCCCTAATATCGATTAAATGCATGATTTAAATTAATTAATTAAAAAATATGTCTGACAAGTTTATAATAAATATTTATTATTTTGAACGGATTGAAATACAAGCAAATGAAGTTTATATCGCAGTTAAAATTGTTTAGTAAAAAAAATTACTGTTTTTACACTTGTATTTTTGTTACTTAATTCCTCAAATTAAAATTATGACACAATGCACATTTCCAGTATTGATTTCATCTTCTAATCAATTAATTGGTTTGCGTAATAATATTTTAGTTATTTAGTTTTTGTTATAAATGATTTTAAATTCATATTAAATAAATAGAATGTGCTGAACACCATAAATTAAACAAATTCAAAATTATATGTTTTGTACCAGTAACTGAGCACGTGTGAAAACATACGGTGTAACAAGTGTTTTTATATATTTCTACTTTTTAGCACTCAATGTAAGCAATTGCAATATTTCAAGTATCAAATTGTAATAATGGTCAATAATAGTTTTTTTCAATTCTTAAATTTATTGAATGTGTGGAGTGCAGTGCTACTGATCTTTTTTTCTAGTGGTCACATTAAATGATTAATCAAAAATATTTACATTACGGCACAACTCTCGTAATAAGTGGAAAACATAAATCTGTTTCCAGAGAATCCAATTTTACACCTTACTTGACGATATTATTTGTATGATTTAATTAATTAAACTAAGAATAATAGAAAAGAGTTAATTTTATATACGCAATAAAACAATTATAAATAGAGATATTTTTAGTGATTTTATAAAGCTGAAATAAAACTATCTAAATGTCTATTATTATTATGTTTTATTCATGAATTAAATTAATTTTAGCTGATTTTAGGTAACTTTTAATTTTTAGTTTAAGAAATATTGTTTTCTTTTTTTCACCTAATTAAAAAGTATAATAAATGACTTATAATAAAAATTATAATAAAAACGTTGAATTTCCATTGATTGTTTTTATACGTTGCGAATAATGAAAATATGCTGGCAGAATATTAATTTAAGTCTAAAATTTATGTAATGTCCCACATGTTAGCCAAATGACTGTTTTTAAAATTGGGAGAATATTTAACTTGAAATTTGAATTCTCATTTATATATACCGTGTTTTCTGATAATAAGCTATAGTAAATATTTTTTAAATATAAGCCCAGCCTCGATAATAAAATAGTTATATGTATATTCGATTCCAAAAGAAATTATTTTTAAATTAGAACTATTAACAATGAAAGTCATGTTACGTTGACAGAATTTATATCTTGGACTAATGATAAATTAATGTAAACTAATCATAAATGTTGAACTTTTATAATTAAAAATAGATAATTTTAAAGTGAAGTTTTGAATGTGCTAGAAATAATCTGTTAGGATAATACATACAATTAATTGTCAACGACGACTAATCAATATATTTGAAAGGAAATTGTACAAATTGATAACTCATAAAAAATGAAGAGTCCAGTAAGGTTAAAAACACATATTAAAATTGTTACAATGATGGAATAATTCTTTGTAAACTAAAACAAATTAAGTTATAATCAAGATCAATTAAAATAATATTAACCCTTTCCTATCGTGTGTATGTAAAATGATGACCAAAAACTTTGCTTGTGTCATCCTATAAAAAAATTGCTGAAATAAATTTTTATTTTTTTGGGAATTATATTGGGATTGGAATGGTTAAGGCACAGAAAATAATTAGGGTAGGGAAGGATTAATATTAAGTATATATCAAATAAACATCACAATAATATAATTACAAGAAAGCACTAACAGAAAAACTAAACACGTAGATTATTTAAACAAACTATACAAAAATTAATTTTAAAATAATTATTTTTTAATAAATTAATTTAAACTATCTTTAAAAGTAATTTATAATGATTATTTAGTGTTTTATTTTATGTTAAGTTAAACAACATGTGAAAATAAGTTAATTTAATACACACGAAAACAAAAACAAAAACAATCCATAATTTACCAGCTCAAACTATTAAGAAGCATTCAAATCATACTTTCTCATAATATTTTATTAAAATATTTTCTGATCAAATGACCTTGTCAATAACTGCACTTCACTTACAATACCTTCCCCACAATTTAAAATTTTTTTATAAAAATATATTCAGCCTTTATTATGTTCACTAATATTGGTCATTCCCTTTAGTCGGAAAATTTCAAGAACTCGAGTAACTTAAAACTTAATATAAATATGCAATTAAAATATAGTAAACTGCAAGGTTATAAAAATACCATCTAAGTAAAGTAAATTCGAATTTGACGATTCTTACATTTAAGATATAGGAATGGGTTTTTACACATATTTATCTCCAGTGGTGGATTTATGCACATGCAATGGAGACGGTCGCCTTGGGCTTCAGGTGACAGTAAAAATTATATTTATTTGCACTAACTGTAACGAGCAAAATGATTCAGGACTCGGAACCCTCAAGTCAAGGTTTCCCAATACCATAATAAAAAAGCGGATTAATTTGGAAAGTATTTAATTAGAAAATATTTCTGTAACAGTATCAGTTGGTATCGCTTATAGATAACAAAATCTACAAGTTTAATCTAAAATAAATAAATCAAAATATTAATATATATTTACTTAAATAATTACATAAATATTTATTGAAGTATTTACTTGAATATTCTTTATAAATAGTTAATAATTTGTATTAAATAAAAAATCTGATCTAACACTCCCTTGTATTCTGAATTGTTTAACGTCAAATCCCCAATTGTTTATCTCACATTTGTTGATCAGCTGAAAACTTGAGAAAACAAATGCTGTAACGATTAGACAGACCTTGTTCTAGCAACTCTTAATAGGTCAATTTTCACATCACGCGAAGTTACCAATTTAACAAAAACCAATACATTATTGCTTACAAATAAAGTATGATCATTTTCAGTTTTCTGATTGGAATGCAGTTAAGTATGTTTTTATTTGATTAATAAAATATTTCAAAAAATCAAACATTTTCTAAACTCCTAACTTAATTCAGAGGCGGATATGCTAAACCAACCTTATATAAGGTATTATGGTTACAAATCTTTCTTTTTCCATACTGGATTCTTTGTTGGATTGGTAGGAAAATTCGCTGGGTTTATTTGTACAATATCTTGAAACGCGAATACAGTAAAGAAGATAAAATGGATATTATAAAATACTACATGAACTTGCCAACTCTTCAATGGGAGTCATTAGATGACAGTGAAAAAGACTATTACTTCAAAAGGGAACTGTGGATAAAACAAAATTTTGAAGTTATCCATTTAATTTATTTAATGTAACATAATTTTTTAATGTTTAAAATTCAGGTTTATAGAAAAGAAAAGGAAATTGAACAGAAAGCAAAATTAGCAGCAGATCCAAATTATAAAAGATATCGCAGGTTTATTAAAAAGGGGGGAGCTGGACAAATAACATTTGGCCAGGAAGATGTAGATATGGATTACAGTTAATAATAAGTCTTTTCAAATCGTATCAAAATTTTTGGTATATTGTCTTAATATTTTTTAAAATGTTGCAATTTAAATAAAGTTTGACATTTTTGTTGAAATTGTTTTCAGGAATATAAACCGATTTTTTGACTTCAAATATTGATTTGGTTTTTTATCTTTTTCGAAATTAATAAATAAAAGTTTTAAAGTTAAAAACTATATTTAGTAATATTTTATTATTACAAATAATGCTAAACATGTAATCGAAATTTAATAAATCAGTGTTACTAAATATAGTAATTAAAAATTACTATCTTTAGAATTATGCTTAGTTTACTGTATATTAAACGTTATATAGGGTTTCAGGTGGTCGAATAAATTTTAGCTGTTGGCGAATAGGGTTTGATTTTCTTTTGTTTTTCTAGGGTTACTGTATAATTTGTCAGCGAAAATTACCTAGGCGCCTTCAAGATTATTTTACTATCCCATCTATGTACCCATGGTAATTACCATGTTGGTGCTGTACATAGTGGTAGGAAATCCATGAGCAGCCAAGCTCCATTTCTAGAACTGCTCATAATATTTTCGGGTTCTTTACTACCGAATGCTTTGAATTTAAGGATAGTGTTAAAGAAAGACGTCACAGTCTTTCCTAGATTAAATGAGGTTATTAGAAAAATGAACAACATTAAAACAGAATCAAAAATCGGATTTTTTAAAGACAATAATTTCTCATTTACAGGATTTGGAAACAAGCATTCAAGATTATTTTCCAGATATTCGTTCTCCAGGCACGTATTTCTGGTTAAAAGATCCGTTTTCAGTCGAGCCCCACCAGAAAACTCGAGTTATGTCCAACGAAGATTTTAAATATTTACTTATGATTGGCCAAGATAGTGATTTGAAAATTAAAAACCATGAGTTAACTCGAGAAGAGTTTTGGATGCAGTTTTATTCAGAAAAGATGAATATTGGAAACTTGCAATCAAGAAACTTCTTCCTTTCAACACAACTTACTTGTGCGAATCGGCATTTTCGACCAATGCATATATTAAAAATAAGTACAGAAACAAGTTGGCTGGATCAGGAGATTTAGGAATAAAACTAAGTAACATTCCTGTTGATGTACGGAAACTTGCTGAAGATTTTTCGAAGCAGTATCATTCAACACATTAAAAAATTATTTAAGCTCATTCTTGGCGATTTTTGTTTTCTTAAATTTTTAACTAAATGAGGTCAAAATTTTAATAATTTAGGTTTAAAAATTTTCATCTTTTTAGAAAAAAAAATATCATGGGGTGCCCTCAAATCTTGTATGCCCGGCAAGGGTGCGTTAGCCAAAAAAGTTTGAGAATCAATGTTATACGAAGGATAGTGAAATTTATGGCTGAACGCAATAGGCCATATCTTTAATCTAATTCATTTTTTAATAAAGTAACAAAACAAATCCCACTAACTCCTTTTGGCAAGAATTAAACAGTAATCCCATGTTGAATACAAACCAATTTACAATCAATTCTATAATAAACCACAAACCAAACGTTCTTAACTACTTCACTGACGAAGAAGGACATCTCAAAAATTGCTAGAATTTGCAAAATTAACATTAACACGGTTTGAGTTAAAATCGACAAAACACATAATAGCCACTCCCCAATGATAAACTCAATAAATAGTTGATCAAATCAACGAAATATCAAAAGACGAAGACACTTTCAGCAAATTATGTCAGGTTCTAATTTCAAGAAAGCAAGCAAACACTAGAAGCCTGTCTTTCTAACACTCAACTGGATGACAACAAACTGTTCGATTACCTCAGGCATCTAACACACAAACCAGAATTCCTACAACCAAACATCACCAATCAAGGTTAAAATGAACTGGTAAAATATCTATTTTTACGCGTTATGCCTCTTGAAATAAGACGAATTTTGGCAGCCAATAACAGAACTGAGATTGAAAATTATCCGAAATAGAGGACAAAATAAATCAGGATATTTACCTCACAGTATATAGTACTCAAAATTTAAACAAAAATAAACTAAACAGCAATAATTAATCAAGAAATGAAACTATTGAAATCACAAATCGGTTAATGAATACTTTAATCGGTAAATTCAACAAAATTATCACCGAAAACAAACAAATAAAAACAGAATTAGCTGTATGGAAAAAAATACAACACGCAAAGCTACAGACAAAACGAATCTCCAGATTGATACAACAAAAACAGTTCAAACTCAAAAATCCGTTTCAACAACTATAGAAACAAATGTCCTTAGAGACAAACAAGCATCACCTTTTCAAATGAAACCTACTGCTACTTCCACCAAAAATTTGGAAATAAGGCATATAAATGCAACAAACTTTGGAAAAGAACATCAAAAAATTTATAAAGTCAAAATGATAGCACTGACGTTGATTGACAATCAGACTTTTGCGGTGCATAGCAACAATTTACTCTTAGTCGACAATGGATCAATTATGTCATTATTCCCCCGGTTACACTTTCAAAGATTTGAATACAGTGACAGAAAACTATGCATCGCCAATTGACAGTAATATCAATAATTTCGGCAAACACAGGTTAAAAATAGTCATAAATAATATAAATTACAACTTGAATTTCAAAATAGCAGAAATCAAACAACCAATTCCGGCAGTCGATTTCCTTGCAGCATTCAACCTCATAGTAGACTGTGCTGGGCACCTGTTGGGTAAAAGATATAAGATTTTCACGGCCACTTTCAAGGGATTTTTACCAGATTGGCGCATAAGAGATGTAACGACTAGATACCCGTCAAAATGACGTTGGAAATGTATTCCAATAGGTGGTTTCTAGTAAAAGGTGAGGCATATTGCCATGACTGCTAATACTCTAGAAAACCTTTGGGTTCACAAGCTACCATAGAAGGTATTCAGGCTCATTTAAATATTGGGTCCCTCTGTCGTTAATTTAATTGAAATAAGATCGATCATTCGATCATTTTATTTTAAAGTTCTATTTATCGAATACTTTAAGTGATTGTAAAACGAACATCGATTCAAATCCCAGAACATTTTATTAATTATTAATTCAAAATTATCAGTGATTGTCGGAAGATGAGGGTCCAAATATCTTTATCTGATCCAGTAAACAAGCAGCCTTCAATCTGGGCGTTCTTTCTCTCTCCGCTTGTCTAGAGTGACATTTTTTGTGATTTGGTTTTGGTTGTGGATTATGTATTGAAATCAAAATAACTTGCTTGCATTTTTCGTTTAATTATTCTATGAATCTCTTCCTTTTCTTTAACTTTTTTTCTTTTTCATAATAGATACCACTTTTAGTCAATTTATTTAAAAATGACCTTTCGTCTTTCAAACTTTTACTAGTGGTGGGTTACAGGGTAATGATATTTGTTTTAACTCATTGGGGTTACCCTAGTAATGCCATATAAATATTTTCTAGTTACCACTCGGCACCCGTTGCTAGGCAACGTTGGAAATGTGTTCGAGTGGGTGGATTGTTCGCAAAAAGTGAGCATTATTACTAGTGCTGTAATTGCTCGGACAATCCCAGGGTCCAACGAGCTGTCGTTAGAAGACTTGTGCTCGCTTAAACTCATTCGGTCCCCTTTATGTCGTAAGTATATCGTTAGAGTTTATCATACTATTAAAAGAGATTTGACAATGTTATTTGAGAACTGAACCTAGCTAATAGATTGTAATTTTATTTGTGCGGGTTGATTGCGGCGACATAGGCGATTTTCTAATTGTTAAGAGCATCGTTTCAATTTACTGGATCATAGAAATGCAAACTACACATGTCAAGTTACACTTAGAACGTTTACAAACTCGTTAATTTTTTATTTATCAACTCAATACAAATTGGTTTGTTTATCCGGATATATTCGATAAGCGAGCGGCGGGCGTTTCGCACGCTCCTTCCTTCCAGGCCGATAACTACCGGTTGATATTGTGGTTGGAGTGGCGGTTGTTGCTGGGGTTGCTGCCGACTCTCGGTAGGCTAATTGGGCTGGAGCGAATACAAGGAGGTATGTTACCGCGGCTCCTTCTTGGCAGGCGGATAGAGCCACTTCTAATCCCTTCACTTGGGTTTTCAAACTCTGATTGAGTTGTCTTTCATCTGCCCACCCTTTTTGAGCAGCGGTGAGTCTGAGGTACAGGGCCTTAGTCTTCTTAGGTCTGACCAGGTGGACTTGATTTGTTGGACTTCTCGTGTCAGTTGAATTACCTGGTCGAGAAGGTTCTTATTGGCTCGTCTGGCATGGGCCAGTTCTGTTTCGTAACGTTTGTGTAGACTCCATTGCTGCAATAACAAACATTAAATTCTACTAATAACTCGGATGATTTCAAGTACGATTAATATCAAACAAAGTTTATGAAGTTTAATTTAAGGAATCGTTGAAGACATGAAGCTTACACGACACTTATTTATTTTTTATCTAAACAATAAAACAAAATCGATGACAGTAGTCTCGAAACCAGTGGAGTCATGGATCTTCAAAAAATCTCCTGACACCTTCTTCAGGAGAGTAACCCGGAGTGACGAGGACGGGTCGTCTGGTGTTACGGGCCGGCCTACTCGAGTAAACGGTCGCAATCCGCCCGACGGCGATATCGTCCTCCTGCCATTGATATTCTTCCAGGCGGGTGAGGAGATTACGCGCATGGTCTCGAATCTCCTCAGCCGGATACCAATCGTCATCTTGATTGTCCGTCCAGCGTGGGTCATTTTCTATTCCTAACAATTGCAGGGCGGTCTGGTGAGGCCTTCTGGGTTGGGGTTCCTCGTGATCCTTCTCTGGCCGGTCTCGCCTCCAAGCCTGTCGCCATTCTTCTGCAACATGGGCGGGAACCCACTTGAGAGGTCCTGATTTTTCTGAATATTATTATGATTATGCAAATGCAGATAAGGTAAATTTAAAATGTCTTGTGTTAACCGAATATATTTATTTTCGCGGTTTAGGTTATGTACTTTCACTAGGCATTCAATTCTCTTAAAGCAATACAATTAATTTAACTCAATTAATGTGAATCTGCCTATTAAATCATTATAAATTTTAATGAGCTGTTTTGTCTAGCGACACTAAAACATCATCTGTACTATTTAACATTATAAAAATTAAAGCGTTAATTAACATAATAATTTTAAAAAAATGATAAGTCGTCCACGACAGTTTAGGTAACGTTTATTAATGTGAGGTTAAAATCTCTTACAAAGGGTTACCTAATTTTTGCCGTACGTCATTAGGAGGGATTCAGGCTTGTTTAAAACCTATATAATTAATATGACACATCTTTCTAAACTGGCTTCCAAGATTTTCATAATTATTACTACACATTCATTAAGAAAAAGAAGTCGTTTGTATGAGATTAGTACGATACCTTTTTATGAAAAAATAAAAAAAAACTTTTTACACTTTATTTAGTTATTCCTACGGGAAAAATTTAACTGTCATTTACTAAAGATTTACATAATTATATCTTTATTAAAACTGGAACATTCAATAATTGTATCTATATTAGAAATTAATTAATGGTGACTTAAGAAAAATTATCAACTTAAAATTTTGGCAATTAAGATTTATATAAAAAAAAATCTCCAATATTCCTCATATTATTAATAAGTTACTCTATTTTTCTACAAACAAAAATTTTATCCTTGGGAGATCCGTCGATGCGATAAAAAATGCAATTAATAATCAAGAAATTAGAATCGATTCAACTCATCAAAGCATCATTATTTCGGGTGCCTCACAGAATTAACTACAAGATTTTGTGGCAATTAATGAACGATCGAAAGTTCCGTCTCTTAAATATAGTCAACCCATTGGAAGTTAAGAATCTCAGTTTTAGGGGTCCTCGAAATCTTGCCATGACATCTCGTGGAATATTCTATCGAAATTGGCGAGGTATTGGCGAATTAGGATTCTATTTTAAATAGCTAAATGAAAGGAAAAGGTTATTAAACATAATTATCGGAATTGTACAAATAATATTTTTAGAGTTTGATTTAAATTCAAATTGAGTACTTACTCCCTCGTTGAGGTTCAAGGCTCGAGACTGCCCCCCCCCCCGATTTTGCTCCGACTTGCTGTGTCTTCGGATTCTTGTTGTGGTTGCATCATGACAGTTAAGATTTTTAAATGATTAGAATTTGCATGCACGTCTATATATGGAAATTCACGGCGAGTGTATGCACCTAGCACACCGCTTAGTGGTGTCGGAATGTAGGTGTTTGTCGGTGACGTGGTGAATGAAATTTCCTGGAATTAATAATTCCAACAGTCAACGGCAAGTTAGTTGAATTTATTTTTCTTTATGTAATTCCTATATATTGATTTCCAGGTAGACTGTTTAGTTGAATGACGATTTTCTTCTGACGTGGCGTTTTTTGTTTTTCGTAATGGTGGATCAAAAATTAACTATTTTATTTTAATCGCGGCACTCACCCCGATTTTGAGGTTTGATTTTTATTTACTATGATTTCATAATTGATGTTGACATATATTAGATGCGTTTTCACTTTTCAAACATCAGACATTTCGGGAATGTATTTCAAGTAAGTAATTTGAAGTTATCATCAGAAAACTCGCACGTGTTATTGTAAATATTATGATTCACTGCGAGTGTTCTCATGTTAACTCTAATCTCCAACATTTTAATTTATTGCCCTAATGTTTGATAATTTATTTTCTATCATTTAATGTTTTTATTATATCGCTCCGATGATGCAGTTGTATGAATGATTATGGGTATCATCTCATTCGTTAGACTCTTTTACTAGGATTGGACTAAGTAAGTGTTGTATTTCTTTATCAACTTTTACATCTTCTAATGGATCTCTATTTTGTTAAACTTTTCCCCTTTTAATTATTGGTCTGTTGCTTACTCAACGCAATTATGAACTACAGTTGCTAATGTAAAGTTAGGCAATTTTATATTATATAACTACGAATTATTACTCTACTCTAGGAAACGTTAGAGATTGAAGATTGGATCAATTCTGGATTTCAGGCAAATTATGGATTGTTTATGGCAACGGTTGAAATTTGGAAAATTGTTTATTGTCAGCAAATCTACTAAATATTTTGGTCAAAGGATTTATTGTTTGACAGTAGAAGGGGTTATCGGATTCTGAGCGCCTGCGCCGCAAGACTGCCAGTTGATGCTGAAGCGATTCAACGGAAAAGAAAAACTTGACATGACATGCAGATTACTCTATAAGTTCAGTTAGCATCTCAAGTGGATTTTGGATATTAAACTTTCTCATTTTCTTTTTGCTTGGTCTATTTTAGTGGGATGGTCAATATAATAAATCTTCCTCTACTCGATCGGTGTTTTGCATTTTTAATTTTCTAATTATTTGAGTTAATTTACTTTTATGTGGGAGTCACTATTGATCGGCGGTTGGACTTGGTAATCACTAGTTAGTATCTACCTTTTATCTATAACGACTTTGAAAGGGCTCTTATATCGCTCCTATTGGAGAATATACCTCGGTTCGAAATTTGATTAAATCTAGGACTCTACTGGGAGTTCATGGTAATCCACTTAATAATATTTTTAAACTATCGTTCCTCGTCAAAAATTTCGCATCTGAGTTAGATTTATAATGATAGTTGATTTAATTTCATAGCAGTGATTTCGTTTTTTATTTTTTATTCCCCGTCACCTTTCCCTTTAATAAGCCTTAAACGCATTTTATGTCTATATTATATTTAATGAGTGCCCACTGGACTACTCGGTGTGGTGATTTTTAGCCGTATGTAGATTAATTTAGGTCGAATTTAAAGAAAACTAGAAACAAGGAAGTAGCCAAAAGACCACTTCCTTATTTCTCCTTTCTTATATACGGGACAATATTGACGTTGCGATCCCTGCGTTCCGCACGCCGGGTCTTCACGGGCACAGATCATTGGTGATATTCCACGCACTTACACAAATCTGAATAATATGTGGATTTTACTAACTTGTGATGTGTCTTTGGCTGTGGGCCGGAAAAATTTCGACAATAAAACGAATAATTAATGAAAAAACAAACTGATTTTATGCTTTATAAATATTTATTAATACATTAAAAAGCAATATAACAAATTACTTGCCCAATAATAGACATCATACAAAAATTACATCTCTCCCACGCCGACATCAAGCAGAGCTCTACCGAGGTTGCGAGGATGTGACGTGGAGAGAGAGTTTCCGAATAAAACTCTCACTCACCTAAAGTAGATTTTAAAAAACTGTGAAATTCAAAATGAATATTTTCAAAAATGCTTTAACACGATTCAAAACGATTTTAACGATTAAAATTGTGTAAAAATGAATCGGTATATATACCTATTTTTGTCCTTAACCTCGCGTGTTCTTTTTGATTTAGTAAAACAAAATTCGACCTTGAGATTTTCTAGTGTATTCTAATCTTAATTTTTATTA
The DNA here is from genome assembly GCA_022537955.1 of Schmidtea mediterranea. Classification (NCBI taxonomy): domain Eukaryota; kingdom Metazoa; phylum Platyhelminthes; order Tricladida; family Dugesiidae; genus Schmidtea; species Schmidtea mediterranea. Next base: position 212,298,095 of record CM039679.1, on the reverse strand, counting down.
TTTTTAATTTAATTTGATAATTTTTTATTTGAAATTTTTATTGAATTATTTCTAATTAAAATTCTTTGATTTTAATTTCATTTTCATGAAATTTTTATTTTTGTTAAATTATCAAATTTCGGTCGAATTTGTTGGGTTTTCGTGTTATGTTTATATTTATGGTGGGTTACTGGGTTTTGCTACTTATTTGAATCTTCTTATTGTTACCCCGGTAACGCCATATAAATATTTACTAGCTACCACTCGGCACCCGTTGCTAGGCAACGTTGGAAATGTGTTCGAGTGGGTGGATTGTCCGCAAAAAGTGAGCGCTATTACTAATGCTGTAATTGCTCGGACAACCCTCGGTTCAACGAGCCGTCGATAGAAGACATATGCTCGCTTTGTAAGTCCTTTGTGTGTGAGAGGTTTCGAGATTAGAATCATGTTGGTGAGTGTTAGCTGCGGTGATGGTGTGCCTAGAGATGGAACGACGTTTATCTGACGAAACATGAATACTCATGAAATTACTGTAGGGTTTTTAATATTCTTCGAGTCTTAAAATATCGCTTTTATATAATTGAACAATCTTTATAATTTAATTAAATTCACAAACGAAACAAGTTTAAGTTAATTGAGTTTATTTGACAGGCGAGCGGCTCTACGTCTGGCGCGCTCTTTTCGCCCCGGCCTGTAACTGCTGGATGGTGTCGTAGTAGGAGTTACAGCGGGCGTTGGATTGTTTATTGAGTCTCGATAAGCCAATTGGGATGGGGCGAAGACAAGACAAGGCAACTTCGAACCCCCTTATCTGCGTCCAGAGGTTTTGATTTAATTGTCGTTCCTCGGCCCAGCCCTTTTGAGCGGCAGTGAGCTGGTGATGGAGAGGCTTAAGCTTTGCTGGATCCACCCATGTGGCTTTCACATGTTGAATTTCTTTCGTGAGCTGTATGATTTGCTCATACAGGGCTTTGTTAGCTTGCTGGGCACGAGTCAATTCCTTCTGCAATAGTTGGATAGGTTCCATTACTAGTAATATAAATATTTAAAGATTTGATATTTTTAAAGAGACTATATTCGTATAAGTTATATTAAACAAATAAGAAATTTTTCCATTAGGATTAAGATAAAGCAGTTAACAAAATGACAACCGGTTTATTTACTGTAAGCATTTACTAAACAATCAAATCCTAGAACAGTTTATCATGAAGAGGTGGTTTAGGAGGAGGGAAAACCCTTTTCCACCCACTCTTCCGGCGAATAACCAGTTACGGTCATTACTGGCCGCTTGATGTCGCGGATCCGTGCAGTTTTCGGTCGGGTGACTCGTGCGACCGTGCCTCGCTGCGGGTGTTGATATTTGCTGGCAATCCGACCAGCCAGTATGTCTTCCTCGACATTCGCCAGGTATTGGCGTGCTCGCACCACTTGCACATCCACCTGTCGTTGGTGGGCCTCCAGTTGTTTGAGGAGATGCTGGGCTTGCGCGTGGATTTCCCCGGCCGGGCTCCACTCTCCCATGGTTGTTCGGCCAGCCATCGGTCGTGGTCATTTTCTGTTGCGTCAGTTTGTGGAGGCTCCGGTGGGGGGAACTCGGGGCATCTCTCCTGTCGGAAACGTTCCCACGCCATCTCCATCTGTCTGCGAGCCGGATTGAAATGCAGGCCATCGAACTGGGTTTATCTGCATTATGAACCATCATTAATACTATTATACGTTTATGTTTAATTTTCAATAGCGTTTATGGTGAAAATAATAAGTAATAAAGCTACAGTATACTTCATAACAGGGCCATATAATAAAAATGCGCGCAAAAAACCAATACTATAAATAGCCAATATTCATCACTGACATCTGCAGGTTATAAAACAGTGCGGGTTGAGGGTATTTCGAAGGTGATGCAAACATTACTTTCTTTAAGCATATCCTAAGTTGAATATATTTAACGATCCTACAATTATTAGACAATCTTCCAGGTACATATACAATGGATATATTGAAACGTTACTGCTATTGAGCTTTTACCTTCGATTTAAAAAAAATAATGACTTTATTAACGATCGAGATTCACTTTAAGGGACTCTAAAAGCTCATATTTGAACGATAATTTGATAGACCTTTCGTTTCCCAAAATGATTATAGTGGTTTAATTGTAGATAATTATTAAAACTTAAGAACATTTAAAAAAACCAATAGTTAAATAAAATGTAGTTATAATCGGTTACCTAAACAAAACAAAAGAAAAATTTAAATATAGTTCAAGCTATTTATAGCCTCTGTCATCAATACCTACGAATCCTAACGACGCTATTTGAGTTATAGTCAATGGCATCAATTTCTCAGAAACTTCTGCGAAAATCATCAAAGTATTAAATAATATCCATTTTTATGAATCGTTTAATTGGGTTATCATAAATGGTTCACCCAAAAACTCCTAGTCAACTTAGGGTTAGGTTCATGTTGAATTTTTTCTCAATTAAAATTTCTGGGTTAAAGGGGCTGGCAAACTTGCATGAGGCGGTTTAAAAATTTCGATGGACTTATCCATTTATGATTTATCGAAAATTATCGGGTAAGGAAATCCTAATTGAATTATCAGTTTATTATTGATCAAATGAGAACATAAATGATTTAATAATTTATTTAAAGAAATATCGTTTAGTATGAATTAATTTAAATTGCTATTACCGGTCCTGTTCAGGGTAGATCCCACGATTTCCACTTGGGGTAACGGTAATCCATCGACATTAAGGGACTGATCACACATTTTGTAAATGGATATAAAATTCCAAGTATAGATTATAAAATGACCGGACGTGCGTTACACACTGTCTGTCGGTGTGCGGGACGATGGGTGTTGATCGCCAGTCAGATGTCAGAAAATCGACATTTGGACAAACCTATTCTAATTTGTCGATTTCCTGTTTATACAAATGGGTTCAACATCCGCTTGGATTTTATCGTGATGTTAAGTTCTGGAATGGATTTTGTTTTGTTTATTTTTAAGGATTATTCGAATTGGAAATCAGGTAAGTTTTGCTTTTGGATGTTAACATCGGAAAACCCGCACCGTGATATTGTCAACTTCACAATCTCACTGCGAGTGTTCCCGTGTTACTTCCAATTTTCGACATTTCATTTTATTTTATTAATATTTAATTAATTCCTTCTTTGGAGTAGACATTTCGTGAGGTTATAATTCTGGAAAGATCATGAGCATCCTCTTGTCCGCAAGTACTGGATTTTATTTTATGGGGTTATACTCCTATCTAATGGGTCCTTATGGCGTTACGAGTTTACTTCCTTCAATTATTTATCTATCGTTCTCTTTTCGGTAATGTTGAACAGTTATATTTTATACAACTACTAGTTTATTATTCAATGCTAGGAAAATGTTGGAGATTTAAGCTTCTGGCAATTCGTGGGTTTATTTGTGATGGTGGTCGAGATTGGGAAATCGTTTATGGTCTAAGAACTTGTCGAATATTTTCGATCAAAATTGAATGATTTTAACAGTAGAATGGGTATCAAACATGGATGAGCCTGTGCCGTAATGTTACCAGTTAATGCCGAAGTGATACAAAGGGGCAGAAAGCAGGTGGATTATTACATCGGTTCAGTTGGCTGCTCAAGAGAAGTTGTGTAATTTTCCTTTACAGTAAAATTTTCTTTGCTTTATCAGTATTGGGTATTTTAAATTTAATTATTATTTAGGTTAATTTACTTTTATGCGGGATCCACTTTCGATCAACAGTTGGGCTTATTAATGACTAACTTTTATTTATAAGGGAGTTTGAAAAAAGTGCTTCTATTATATACTCTGGTTTGGAATTTGATTAAATCTACTACTCTACTGGGAGTTCAGGGTAATTCGTTTAATAATAACTTAAATTATTATTCCTCGTCTAAATTTGTATTTGAGTTAATTTCATAAAAATTGATTCGTTTAATTTCATAGCAGAGATTTTCATTTTAATTTTATTCCCCGTCACCTTTCCCTTTAATAAGCCTTAAACGCATTTTATGTCTATATTATATTTAATGAGTGCCCACTGGACTACTCGGTGTGGTGATTTTAAGCCGTGTGTAGATCAATTTAGGTCGAATTTAAAGAAAACTAGAAACAAGGAAGTAGCCAAAAGACCCCTTCCTTATTTCTCCTTTCTTCTATACGGGATAATATTGACGTTCCAATCCCTGCGTTCTGCACGCCGGGTCTTCACGGGCACAGATCATCGGCGATATTCCACGCACTTACACGAATCTGAATAATATGTGGATTTTACTAACTTGTGATGTGTCTGGCTGTGGGCCGGAAAAATTTCGACAATTAATTTATTAAAAACAAGCTGATTTTAGGTTTTATAAATATTTATTAATATATATTAAAAAACAATATAACAAATTACTTGCATACATTATACCAAAATAAAATTACATCTCTCCCCACGCCGACATTCAAGCAGACCTCTACCGAAGGTGCGAGGACGGGACGTGGAGAGAGAGTTTCCGAATAAAACTCTCACTCACCTAAAATAGATTTCAGAATATAGTTTTTTAAAAAACGATTTAACGATTTAAATTTGGTTAAATTTTATGTGAAAATGCATCGGTATATATACTTATTTTCTGTCCTTAACCTCGCGTGTTCTTTTTGATTTAGTAAAACAAAATTCGACCTTGGTATTTTCTAGTGTATTCTAATCTTAATTTTTATTATTTTCTAATTTATTTTGATAATTTTTTATTTGAAATTTTTATTGAATTATTTCTAATTCAAATTCTTTGATTTAAATTTCATTTTCATGAAATTTTCCATTTTTGTTAAATTATCAAATTTCGGTCGAATTTGTTGGGTTTTCGTGTTATGTTTGTATTTGTATCGTGCGGATCTTGTTGCATTTTGTTATTATTTTAATTTATTTTTATGTTTATTATTTTATATGTAATTGCTTTTCTCTCATATTTTGCTAGGTTTAATTGATGTTTTCAAAGGTTTAAATTTATAGCTGCATGTTATATTTGCATGTGTGTTACCGATTCATTTAAACATTCACAAGGCCGTTTGTGTTCTGGCCCAACACTAGTCATATTCATTAAATTTGACTTTATTTTCATTGCATGAAAAATAAATGGCATGATCTTTCTTCTTTGTGATTTTTCTAGTCCTTTTATTCTTCGAACTCGTATTATAGTTGATCCTTTCCCGTGATCAGTCATGCTCTACCGAGGGTCTGGGTTGAGATTCTTGGAGAGGAGATCTGACCCTGCGAACTACCATTCACTACGGGTACCTTCCACACCTAAGTACTAGTCTTAGACTAGTTGGTGAAAAATCATTTTATTCTCTTGTATGTATGTAGACAATCAGATTAATAACAATTGGAATATGATAATGATTAATAATAATTAATATATAATCAGAAATCTATGGATAATAGCAATCAAAAATGATATTTAAAATAATCATTATGATGAATGATTAATTATGGATCTTGATGATTTCATTGTTCGTAATGGGGATCGGTCACGAGGCATCTCGCCTAGGTGATGCACCATGGGAGCGAAGCTTCCATGGGGCTTGATCGATGCGAAGAGACTATTTTGATATTATACGTTTTTAGAAAATTTTAATATTTCGACAATAAAGAAAAAAAATCATATTATTCGAAAATTTGTATTCAATACACCTAACATTTATTCATAAATCAAAAATAACGTAAGGTAGGCCATTTCCTAAAATTTCTGCATAAAAATAATGAATGAACATTAAATATAACCAATAAAAATTAAAGATAAAAATGTAGGTGGCTCCTTTCTTTAAATAGTTTCAATTGGAATAATTCTGCAAAAAAAACTTTTCTAAAACTTTCTTTTTGAAAAATAGCATTTAATTATGTCGATCTGGCATTGAATTATAAAGGGAGGGTTACAAGCATGTTTTTTGATGCGATAAAACAAAACGCCTACACGTTTTTACTATATTTCATCACTTTTCCGCTAGTTGTCAGATTTTCATGATTCTTTTTTATTTAAGTTTCTGTTTACATTTTAAGCTTTATTCTCATAGTTATTTTCTAGAATATAAGCATTTTCGATGAATTTGGAGCAAATTTGATGAAATAGGTTAATTTTGCTAAAATTTAATGTTTTTCGATTCATTTTAAATGTTTTTATTTATTTTTTTTACATATGTTTTGTATTTTACTACTATTTTTTCTACTTTTTGTATTATTTAGGCTATATTTAATGATTTTTCGTCTATTTGCATTTTGTGAGCCTTAATTTTATCGGATGTCGTGCCAGATAAACTACAATTTAAAATCTTAGTATTTTCCCAACAACTGCCAAAACAAAAGAATTATCCAAAACTGTATTAAAACACAACAAACATTAAAACACAAACTAACAACGACAACACTAAAACAGTTATGAATTTTCCAGTCGAAATCAAAGAAATACTCAAATAATTCCCAGAAATTACAAGAGATCTCAATTTCAAAAATAAAACTAACTTCATCACTGAACACATGATCCTCACAAATGGAAATGCCGTCCACGACAATCGGTATGCAAATAACTACTAATTACAAAAATCATTTTTGAAGAACTCTTAGAAAGTAAAATTGGTCATCAGCTCTAATGTTTAAAGAGAAAAACAACAGCTTGTTGCGCACATGTGAGATTATTGAGCATTAAACAACATAACAATGACAAATATCAAATATATATTTTAAACCACGTCATCAATTGTATTTTTCATTCAAAGTATTTCAGTAAGATTGGATATTAATTACATTAATACACCAATTACCGATGAGGACGGAAGACATTAAGAAAACAGCAATAATAACGTCAATAGGTTTATTCGAATACAATCGCATGCCTTTCGGATTAAAAAACGCTGCGGCCACCTTTCAAAGATTTATGGATCAAATATAATCCTACATATTTAAAAATCTATGCAAAAAAATATATTATCACAGAGATAAGAATGACAGCTGACAACCCATAATCAAACTGAAACGTAGAAAAGTTACACCGTTTAATAAAACAAGCAATCCGAACAAAGACAAACTATTAACAATAAAAGACATGAAATTTTATATTTGTCTAGATATAAATATAAGTTTCAATATTAAATAATTTTTTAGTAATGAATTCAAATGTTGATTTTTGTTTTAAACTAGCGGTGATTTTTGAAGCTGCTAAATCGCGAATACTTTTAAGAAATGTAAGTTGTCCTGTGTTACACTCCTCTTGAAAACTCAAACCACTTCATGACGATGTCTAAACTTTGAAAATCTTCAGAGTGGTGGGTTTCTGGGTGTTGATATTTTAAAACAATATGGCTGTTACCCAGACAACCACATACAAATATCTTTCGCTTAACACTCCTCACTCGTTGCTAAGCTACGTTGGAACTGTGTTCGAGTGGGTAGATCGTCCGCAAAAAGTGAGCGCTATTGCTAATGCTATAATTGACCGAACGATCCATGGATTCAACGAGCTGCCGATAGAAGGCCTGTGCTCGATTTCGATTTTTAGCTCCCATTATTCTCCTATCTCTGTCAAATGTTAACGTATACTCTCATATCATTCATTTTTATGTCCATTCCATAGTCCTTCTTATCATCATCCGTGTTGATGATTATTCTTTGGCTTGTACACCCTTTGTTATGTTAAATATTCACACACTAGCTCTCTTACTCTTATCCCTATCATAACTACAATGTTCCCTATTATTATTACTAGCATTATCATTGATGCTATTATATGTATTACCTTAATTAATTGTTACTACTATTACCTTTATTATTATTTTTATACTATATAATTACCATTACAGTTATTATATTAATACTATTAACATCATAATTTTTATCATTATTATTATAGGTACATTGATCATTATTATTATTATTATTACAATTATTATAATTATTATCAATATTATTAACAACATTTTGCGTAGGGATTCGTCCTTATTCCTCAGCTTTAAGAGATATTGTTCTTATATAAAGATTGAGCCGTAATCCATCTGTATTTCCCCGGTTTCCGGTAAAGTATTTTTGTTGATTCGAATAATTTTAGCAGTGTTCTGCCCTTATTTTATGGTTTTATCCTTATTCTGCAGTTTTCGATAAAGTATTTTCATCGATTCGGAAAATTTGAGCAGCGTTCCGCCCTTATTTTACGCGTTCCACTTTTACTTTACTATTTTCAATAAGTATTTTAATTACTTCGGAAAATTTGAGCAGCGATCCGCCCATATTTTCCGTTTCAATTTAACATAATTTATTTAATTCTTATTTAAAAACATTATTTTTCATGATTTTGGTCGTTCGGATTATTCTTTTTCCGATGGCTGTTCATTTTAACTGTTGCAACGATTTCGCAATTTTCCCCGCTACCCAATCCCTCTCTTTATTCTTACGATCTATATATGTTCATGTTATATTTAATGAGTGGCCACTGGACTACTCGGTGTTAGATATTTTGAGCCGATTGTTGTTAAAAATTTATGTTAATTTTACAGGAAACGGATGATGAAGGAGCAGCCAAAGGACTACTCATTTACCCTCTAAGTTTCCCTATCTACGGATAATATTGACGTTCCAACTCCTGCGTTCCGCACGCCGGAGCCTTCACGGGCACGAATCATTGGCGATATTCCACGCACTTACATGGTTCGAACAATATGTTTGATTTTAATAACTTGTGATGTGTCTTTGGCTGTGGGCCGGAAAATTTTGACAATTTGAAAAATTAATTTATGCATTATAATAATTTATTGAAACCAAAATTAAATTACGAGATACATCCATCAAATTAAAATTCATAAATATATCTTCGTTATAATCCATAAAACATCGATCAATGAATCCATTATTCACAGGTAAATATATTAATCCAAAGTAAAACTGCTGAAATCAAGTGTCAAAGTACGACGAAAATTCAATACTGAAAATTAAGATTAAGATTTGTCAAATCATATTAGTATATATACCTATAATTTGGCCTACCTTGCGTGTTATTTTTTATTGCGATTAAACAAAATTCGACCTTGTGTGTTATTTTTTATTGCGAAATAACAAAATTCGACCTCGAAATTATTTGTGTTATCTAAATTAAATTTTTATTTATTACTTAATTTAAATTGGTAATTTATTTTTAACATTTTTAATTAAATTTATTCAGCTAAAAATATTTTATTTTTATTCATTTAATTCATTAATTTTTACTTTTATATAAATTGTCATTTTATGGTCAAATTATTTTTTATGTAAATTTCATGCGGTTCTTGACGCATTTTGTATTTATTTTGTTTTACTTTTATGTTTTTGATTTTATATTTATTTATATTCTCTCAGATTTTAAAGTGTTTAATTGATGTTGTATATTATATTTTAAGTTATCTTGGTGCTAGGTTTTCGTGTTGTATTACTGATACATTTAAACAATTTTCAAGGCTATTTGTGTGGTGGCCCAACAGCTATAACACACCGATCTAGTGAAATAAGTTTCAAGTTAAGACTGAAAAAATAAGTTAAGTTTGCAACAAAATTAAGTTGATAATTTGTCAAAACACATCAGTATATATACCTCTAATTTGACCTTAACCTTGCGTGTTATTTTTATTGCGATTAAACAAATTTGACCTTGAAATTATTTGTGTTATCTAAATTAAATTTTTATTATTTTCTTAATTTAAATTGGCAATTTATTTATTAAATTTTTAAATTGAATTATTCAGCCAAAAATATTTTATTTTTATTCATTAATTTTTACTTTTATATAAATGGTCATTTTACTGTCAAATTTTCTTGTTATTATGTTATGTTTTATGTAGATTTTGTGCGGTTCTTGATGCATTTTGTATTTATTTTATTTTTATGTTTTTTGATTTTATATTTATTTATATTCTCTCAGATTTTAAAGTGTTTAGTTGATGTTGTATATTGTATTTTAAGTTATCTTGGTGCTGGGTTTTTGTGCTGTATTACTGATGCATTTAAACAATTTTCAAGGCCGTTTGTGTTCTGGCCCAACACATTTTTAATTAAATTTATTCAGCCAAAAATATTTTATTTTTATTCATTAATTTTTACTTTTATATAAATGGTCATTTTACAGTCAAATTTTCTTGTTATTATGTTATGTTTTAAGTAGATTTTGTGCGGTTCTTGATGCATTTTGTATTTATTTTATTTTTATGTTTTTTGATTTTATATTTATATATATTGTTGGGCAAAAACTGATAAAACCCCTTTTCTTTTATTTTTGTTTAGCCAGCACGATAACGCCTGTGTGGTTTTGAGCAGAAAATTTAAAATTAGTTAAAAATGGAAATTTAAAGAAAAATAAAATAAATAAAAATTTAATAAAAATTTTGCGATATAAAAATGCAAAAATTTAAATTTAAATCAAAAAGAATAAAAAATTTTATAATTTTCGAATTTTCGAGAAATTCTTTGTTTTACTGCATCAAAACACACATACGAACATACATGATATATAAGGCGAAGCTGGTTGAACAAAAAACTCACTCTCTTTATGACTCTCAAAAATATTTTTTTCTCTCGAAATTTTATTTGCAATTTTATTTTACGAAGTAGGTTATCTCATCATATGTTTATTTTATTTTATTTTTAATTATATTTGATTATGACTTATGATTTGATTTTATATCTTCATTATTACAAAAATGATCAATTTTATTTTAATCTTTAATTCATTTATAGTCGAGCCTCCATCATGGAGATTTAATTCTAAATCATTTCAGCTAATTTTTATTCTACCAAAATATCATATAGACCACATGCAAACAAGATAATAAAATGAAATTGTTTTTTCGATACCCCGGATTGAACCGGTCGTTAGTGGGGGAAGCCGCGGTGCCGATAGTAACCAGGCCTGCCCAGTATTCTCCCCTTCCTAAATCCTTTCGCCCGACCCTCGAAAGAGTAGTATTGAGGTCCTGGGAAAGGTTAAATAGAAAGTTTTATGATACAATAAACGAAAAACATATAGACTAACATCTAGAAGAATTATAAAGATTTTTTTTGATAATCGACAAATTTTATTCCGGTATAAAAGTATTGTATAGCTCACTATAATTCGCGACCAACCACATTAGGAAGTTCAATCGGCCACAGATCAGATTTTCTTTGCGATTTCATCGTTCGTAGTTAATTTTCGTGCTAAACATAGAAGCCAAAATCGATTTTGAATATCACCAAAAGATTTTTCGTTATCTCGTTATTTAAGCTACAAATTTTCGTTCAGTTCACAAAACCAAATCCATGACCCTATAACCCATAAACCAACTATTGACGTGACTAGTTTGCATTTAAACTTATTATTATTACGAAAAGTTTCGTTATTTATTTCGTTATTATTGTTATTCATTATTGTTAGTAACATTGTTATTTTTATGATATTGTCGTTATTTCATATTGATATTATTATTATTATTAATATTGTTATTATTATTATTATTAAAATATTATTATTATTATTATTATTATATTTATTATTATTATTATTAATATTGTTAGTACAGTATTATTATGGTTATAAACTATATAGTACCATTAATGTCGGCACATAATATCATTGGAGTTAAATCATTATTCTTAGAATGATGCTGATATTATTATTATTAATAATATTATTATTATTATTATTATTATTATTATTATTATTATTATTATTAATATTATTATCATTAGTAATATTATTTTCTTATTATTATTATCATCATTATTATTAATATTATTAATACATTATTATTATCACTAAAACTATATCGTATTATTAAATTCCACGACTAGCCCAGTATGCTTTTAGTATTGCTATTATCAAAATATTACTGTTATTGTTATTATTATTATTACTATAACATTGTTATTCTTGTCGTCAGGAATCATATTATTATTATCATTGTTATTACTAAAATTTTATTATTATTATTATGAATATTATCTATATCGCGGTTATTATTATTACTGAATTAATATTATTATCATTGTTAGTGTTGTTATCATATAGACTGATCACCAAATTGTTATTATTATTATTATTATTAATTATCGATATCAAAATTATTAGCACCCTATCATTGTTGTTGTCGTTAACCTATTGATATTACTATTTGGGATAGTCATTAACATAAATTATTTTTATCAGCATTTAATTTGACTAATGATCACAACAAACAAATTTTTATTCCTATTCAAAATTACCATCGAAAAATAACGGGGAAAAATTTTCCCCTAAATAAATTCCAGTTTTCGGAGTTTTCGTTGCGGGTCATTTCTGGGTGTTCTATAATTTTAATGATGAATAAAATAGATTATAACTTAAAGATCATACCTAAAAGAAAGTGTTGAAGCTGAAATGGGTCGTCACAGAAGCTCTGATTACGGTAGAGAACCTAAAATACCTAAAATAATAATTAAAAAAGATACCGATGAATAAATTTAATTAAAAATGTTAAAAATAAATTACCAATTTAAATTAAGAAAATAATAAAAAATTTAATTTAGATAACACAAATAATTTCAAGGTCAAATTTGTTTAATCGCAATAAAAATAACACGCAAGGTTAAGGTCAAATTATAGGCATATATACTGATGTGTTTTGACAAATTTTTAATCTTACGTTTCAGTCTTATGTTTCAATCTTATATGTACAATATTATCTGTAAGCGCATGAGTGAATATCAACTTGTTGATTGATAACTAATGATATGAATCGAAGATATTTTATGAACTTATTGATTGATAATGCCATGAATTGAAGATGTTATGAATTATGCAAATTACAAATATATACTGACGATTTTATGAATAAATATCTTATTGCATCGAAGCTTCTACCCAAATCGGAATGGTAACATTTATTTATTTCCTTTTTCCTGGCCCACAGCCACACAACATACAAGCTATTAAACTAAAACATAACTACCAAGCTGTGTAAGTGCGGTTTCTCCGCCTATAGTCTGTACCCGTGAGGGTTCCGGCATGCGAAACGCAGGAACTCGAACGTCAAATCATTGAATCTAAATAGCGAAAGAGAGTAGCTTTAGAGTGGGTCTTTTGGCTCCACTTTCTTGCACTTAATTTCGATAAAATCGACATAAAATTTTAAACAACAATCGGCTCAAAATCACTAACAACGAGTAGTCCAGTGGGCACTCATTAACTATAATATGAACATAAATAGATCATAAGGACAAAGAGAGGGAAAGGGTAGCGGGGAAAATAGCGAAATCGTTGCAACAGTTAAAATGAATAGCCATCGGAAAAAGATTAATCCGAACGACCAAAATCGTTGAAAATAATGTTTTTAAATAGTATATCAAAATTAAATAAATTAGGTTGAATGGAGACGGAAAATGTAGGCAGAACGCTGCGCAAATTTTCGGAAATAATTAAAACATTTATCGTAAAACTGTAAAATAATGGCGGAACGCTGCTCAAATTTTCCGAATTAGTTAAAATACTTATAGAAAATAGTAAATTAAAAGTGAAATGTTGTTCGATTATTAGTATAATATTCTCTTGAAACCACAAAATAAGGGCGGATCGCTGCTCAAAAATTTCGAATCAATAAAAATACTCTGTCGGAAACTGTAGAATGAGGATAGAGTACGGCTAAATTTTTATAAGTAAAGTATTTTCACAAAGCTGAGGAATAAGGACGATTCCCTACTAACAATTTAATAATAATAATGATAAGAGTAATGATAATGGCGATTATAACAATACTAATAATAATAATAATAATAATAATAATAATAATAATAATAATAATAATAATAATAATAATAATAATAATAATAATAATAATAATAATAATAATAATAATAATAATAATAATAATAATAATAATAGTAATAATAATAATAATAATTATAATAATAGTAATAATGATAATGATAGTAATAATAATAAATATAATAGGAATGGTAATAATAAGGATAATAATAATAATAGCAGTAATAATGGATTAGAATAATACATATAATGGTAAAAGAGATACTGTGAGGATATTTAACATAACAAAAAGTGTACAGACCATGGTAAAAGTCGATACTACGAACGACGATAAGAAGGACTAGGTGAACGGACATAAAGATAAATGATAGGAGAATATGGGTTATCATTTGAAAGAGATAAGAGAATAATGGGACCTAAAAATCGAAAAACGAGCACAGGCCTTCTATCGGCAGCTCGTTGGACCCATGGATCGTTCGGTCAATTACAGCATTAGCAATATCGCTCACTTTTTGCGGACGATCCACACACTCGAACACAGTTACGACGTTGCTCAGCAACGGGTGCCGAGTGGTAAGCGAAAGAATATTTGTATGGGATTGTCTGGGTAACAACCATATAGTTTCAAAATATCATCAACCAGAAACACACCACAACTTTCAAGGCTATTTGTGTGCTGGCCCAACAGGAGTATGAGGATTCAACATATTGTTGGGCCAGAACGTAAACGGCCTTGAGGAATGTTTAAATGGATCGGTAACACACACGCAAACATAACAATCAAACTTAAAATAAACCTATGAAACATCAAGTAAACCCTATCAAATATGAGAAAAAAAAGAATTAAATATAAAATAATAAACATAAAAATAAATTAAAATAATAACAAAACGCACCAAGATTCGCACGATACCAACACAAACATAACAAGAAAACACAACAAATTCGACAAAAATTGAAAAAAGTAATAAAAGTTCATGAAAATGAAACTTAAATCAAAAAATTTAAATTAGTAATAATTCAATAAAAATTCTAAATGAAAAATTATTAAAATAAATCAAAAATAATAAAATTAAAGAATAGAATTCACTAGAAAATAACAAGGTCGATTTTTGTCTTACTACATCAAATTTAATATGCGAGGTTAGGGACAGAAAATAAGTATAAATACTGATCCATTTTCACATTGAATTTAACCGGTTTTCAAACCATTAACCATTTTTTTTAAGCTATTTGAATTTTGATTAAAAATCTATTACTCTTAGGTGAGAATTAGTTTATTTGGAGCTCTCTCTCCACGTCACATCCTTGCAACCTCGGTAGAGCTCTGCTTGGACGTCGGCGTGGGGAGAGATGCATTTTTATGCTTTTATGGTTTTATTTGGACAAGTAATTTTGTATGTTGACTATTTAATATGTTAATAAATATTTATAACTTTAACTATTATTTTTCATGCATTTAATAATATTAATTAAACATTTGTCGAAATTTTTCCGGCCCACAGCCAACACATATTGCAAGATAGTAAAATCTACATAGTACAGACTTGTGTAAGTGCGTGGAAAATCGCCAATGATATGTACCTGTAAAGACCTAGCGTGCGGAACGCAGGGGTCGTAACGTCAATATTCATATAGAAGAAACGAGAAATAAGGAAGAGGTCCTTGGCGGCTTCCTCGTTTCTCATTTCTGTAAAATCGACCTAAATTTATATTACACACGGCTCAAAATCATCACACCGAGTAGTCCAGTGGGCACTCAGTAAATATAATATAAACACAATATGCGCTTAAGGCCTATTAAAGGGAAAGGATACGGGGATAAATTAAATTGAAATCGTTGTTATAGCTAATTTGGATTAATATTTTGAAATAACTTAGATAAAAATTATTGGTAAATTAGTAGAAATCATTAAATTCATTGGTTCAATTAAATTAAGTTATTGATTAAAAGTAAAGTAGTTATTGATTAAAAATAAAGTAAAAATTTAATTGATTCATGAAATTATTATAATTTAAAATTAAAATAATTATTGAGTAAAAATAAGTAATTCATTAAATTAGGTTATTATAAATTATTGATTAAATTAAAGTAGCTATTGATTAAAAATAAAGTAAAAATTAAAGTGATTCATTAAATTATTGTATCTAAGATTAAAGTATTTATTGAGTAAAAATAAGTAATTCATTTTCTTTAAATTAATTTGTAGATTAAAACTAAATAACGTAAATTCATTGATTAACAGTAAATTAATTCGTTGAATACACTAAAGAAAGTTGTGGGTTAAACCAAGTAATTCCTTAATCAACATTAAATTAATTTGAATAAAAGAAAAATAATGCTTTGACAAAAATCCAGTAAATCTTTGAGTAAAGCTTGATTCGTTAATTAAAACTTTTTAAATAATTTATTAAAATAAAGTAGCCTATTGCTTCAAGTAATTTATTCAATTAAACCAATGTTTAAAGTAAAATAAGTAAGTCGAGAAAAATAGTTCGTTGGTTTAAATTAAAGTAGCTATTAATCAAAAACGACGGTAATGCATTGATAACGAAACTCATTAATTGAATACAAAAATTCTTTCTTAAATAGTGTAAACACGGGGACTAAAAATGGAGAAATTAAAGATAAAATAGAACAGGGGATTACTTAAAATCAAATAAATCGATTAAAAATTAAACTAACTGAAAGCATTGCTAGGGATAAGAGATTAGCATCATGGAAAAAATCAATAGGTAAACAAATTAAATAATCAGAATCAAATCCCAAGTTACAATGAGTCTGCAGTTAACGACAGGAAAGTCATGCATTTATTCAAGCAGTGTTAACACTCCATCGTTTTGCAAAAATCCAAATTCCAGTCATAGTAAGGATATCCATTTTCCGAGACATTAGATGCTTAACTAGAAACGACAAAAATTTATTCCGACAAATCTTCAGATGATTAATCCGACATCCATTGCGGAAAGTAACCCTGAATATCCTATAACCATAGTAAATTCGCAGAAAAAAAATCTAAAAGGCTAACCTTGATAGAAACCATCAAATTCACGGTAAATAAAACCAATATTCAGCGGGCCATATAGCAGATTGTAAGATAGACTAAATAGGGTGGTGAATATTAGATAAACCGGATGTATAAGATAAACTTACGAAAGCATATAGATACGCGAAAGCATTGAACAGTCGACCTTCGACAGATCAATAATCGGCCAAGTCCCTGAGTTAGCATTTCCAGCCGGATATCTTATCGACCCATTATCAAATACCATAAAATAAACAACCAAACATAATATTCATCTGATCTAAATAATATTATAGAAAAATCGATGGAATTTTCGTATGAATCGTCAACAAAATCCAGAATGCATTCAAGTGGAGAAGGGTCAGAGGAAATAGCCCCTACATCTAATTGTAATTTATTACAACATTGTTTATTCCCATTTGATTAGTATTGAATAAATTTATAAATACTCTTAAATGATTTTTTTTCTTTTGATAAAATTCCCAGATAGCGTTGGTTATAATATTCCTTGAATGATTTATCTATTCACGCTTTGTTGTCATTAACTAAATTCAAAATCATTTTAACGTCGTTATGGTCGAATTATTAAATGATTTCGATGGTAATATATTTAAACGATTTTGTTTAAAGATAATATAGTATATTATAATGCGTAAACAACCATAATCTATTTTACTTGTAACGTAAAGCATCAACATTATCCCACGGCTCCGAGTAACAGATGTGAGTAGCACTAAGAGAATGTATTCAGGACAAGCAATATTAATATGGGGATTGGATGGTGTTGGCATGAGTTTAATATGATCGAATAGGATTATCCTTAATTAATTTCGTCAGCTACAATTAATCGATAAGCTTCCCGAACTTAGTCAACGAGCCGTAAGACAATGTCCCTTACTCGCAAATCAATTCTTAAGCCGTTAGCTGATAGAGAGCTGCAAAACACTAGACCACGACCAAACGGTTGTTTGGACCTATACAACTCTCATAACACCCAGTTTTGACACAAGGACGGAAAACGAGTTGGAAAACACCATAGTAGGAGAAGTGTTGGAAGTAACGATTAATGGACTGATAGACGTGACGAATTGTGAAGACGCCTCACACGTGAACAATAATTGATAACATTTTATTTTAGCCACCAACTCCACGATTTCCCTTGCTGATCGCTGGAGATGGGCATGGGCCCAGCACCGCCAGGAAAGATGCCCGGATTTCCCTCCATCGAGATTCCTCGATCGGGATAATCTGGGAGGAGGGACATACACTCAGTGGACCCCGTCAATTGAAATCCATCAACAGGCTTGGCAACAATTGGAGAGTTTAGTGGCGCAACAACGCGACCTCGATGAGCAAGTGACCCGAGCTCGCCAGCATCTGGCGAACGTAGAGGAGAATTTGCGGGCGAGTCGGATCGCCGACTCCTACTGGCATCCTTGCCAGATCTATCCAAGCCAGATCCCCTCGAGCAATGCGGCCCGGTCCCGCAATACTAGAAGGCCAGTGATGTCAATCGCGGGCTACACCCCCGAAGAGTGGGTGGCAAGCCGATTCCCCTGAGGAAACTCCAATTGTCCTTTTCCTTGATTTGTGATTACATATTAGTACTTGTTATACATAATCGAGAATTTCCGTAACAACTTGGGATTCTGCTGTTATAAATGTTTAAAAATAAAAGTCGCAAATTATGGTTACTTATTTTTCTTTGAGAAAAGTCTTTTCTTACGAACTTTGTTTAATACCATGTTAAAATGACGTAATCGCACCCGATTTTGAATTACTCTACTTAATTTTATTTTTATATTAGCTATGGAAATTACTCAAGTGTTGCAACAGGAATTATCCCGAGCACGGCGGAACAACCAATCACTCTATCGACAAATCCTACAACTCACGAAGGAGGTGCAGCAGGTAAAAGCTACATGGGTGGACCCGGCTAGGCTAAAGACAACCTACCAACGCCTAACAGCAGCTCAAAGGGGCTGGGCAGAGGAACTTCAGCTTAATCAGAGCTTGCGCACCCAAATCAGAGGATTGGAAGTCGCCCTAGCGGCCTGTCGGGAGGGGGAAGCGGTAACATACCCGCTTGTCTTCGCCCCGTCCCAGATGCCGCAGAAGAATACACAATCAGCAGGCCAGTCCGTCGCCCCACCCAATATTCGTCGGCCGGGACGCAAGGAGCGTGCCCGACGTTGAGCAACACAGCTCCAAACCCATTAACTCATAAATGCTACGTGTTTTTGATTCGAATAGAGTAGTCACATTCCTAGTGTTGGGCCAGAACGTAAACGGCCTTGAAAAATGTTTAAATGGATCAGAAACACACGCAAAAATAACACGCAATTTAAATAAACCCACTGAAACATCAATTAAACCATATAAAATCTGAGAAATAAAAGAATTAAATATAAAATAATAAACATAAAAATAAATCAAAATAATAACAAAATGCACCAAGATTCGCACGATACCTACACAAACATAACAAGAGAACACAACAAATTCGACGAAATTGAAAAAATCAATTAAAGTTCATTAAAGTGAAAGTTAAATTGAAAAATTTGAATTAGTAATAATTCAATAAAAATTCCAAATAAAAAATTATAAAAATAAATCAAAAAATATCAAAAGTAAAGAATAGAATTTACTAGAAAATAACAAGGTCGAATTTTGTTTTACCGCATCAAATTTCACACGCGAGAAAAATAGGTATATATACTGATCCATTTTCACATTTAACTTAACCATTTTGAAAAGTGTTTACAACCGTTTTCGAAACTAACCAGTTTTTAAAAATCTTAGAACATTTTTAGAACCATTTTGAAAATTGATTTACTTTCAGCACATTTAGGTGAGAAATATTTATGGTGGAACCCTCTTTCCACGTCACGTCCCTGCATCTCAATGGAGCTCTGCTCGGCGTCGGCGTGGGGAGAGTGGTATTTATGTTATTTTGATGATTTTTATGAATTTTGGAATGTTGAAAAGGGGTAATTATGTTATTATCATTTATAATTAATAAATATTATTTATATAAATTGTTTTATATGTTTTTATAAATTGAAATGTTGAGTAGTGCAAAATAACAACCAAAAATGTTACTAAAAATGTCCTGTAATCCAAACTAGTATAATTTATAGGTTTAAAACAAAATCTTCAAAAAAAAATTAAACAAATTCAGAGGCTAAATTAAAATGATCCCAGACGAAACAAATGAATGATAGTTTAAATTAAGATTAATAAAACGTTTAGAATAAGGAAAAAGTTTTATTTTAATATTACAAAATAGTTAACTCACGAGAAAGTGTCAAATACATAAATTCCATAAACGAAAATATTGCAACGGCATAAAATGTCCATCTGTTTAAAGGCTTCAATCGAGATACCTAGTTTTCCTAAAAAAAAAATAGTGATAAAATATGTTCAGATCAATGATAGCTTACCCAAATAAGTTCAGACTAATCTGTCGATCGATAATCCTAAAAATGAAATATTATAAATCAGCGAATGTCAATAAATAGTCTCACTTCCTTTCAACCATTTAAGCCACAAGATCCGCCGGATGTTACGTGAAAACGCCAAACATACGTCGACGCTTCATCGAATCGACATCCGCTCTCGCCTTCAAACGATCACCTAATTATAGCATTGTTAAATGAAATTAACGTCAATATTAGATTTAAAGAATCCATAAACTTGTATAATAAAATATGGTGATAAGAGTTGTTCGGTCGAACAACAAATTTTATATCGGAAGGCCCGAAAAAATGGAAAATAAGTAAACGAACCAAATAAGATATAATGCAGATGCAAAATCCTTAAAAACCCCACTTGCAGTCGACGCTATCTCTATATAGTCGCTACCCCTAATATCAACTCGGCAATTTCTTAACATTACCCTGCCCAATTAAATGAAAGCAAGTTGATCCATAGACCCACCACCCATGTATCATTAATTTCACTAGCATAAGCCGCCCGTTTCGAAAGGATCCAACCAAGTAGAAAGCCACTAGA
The DNA here is from genome assembly GCA_022537955.1 of Schmidtea mediterranea. NCBI lineage: Eukaryota > Metazoa > Platyhelminthes > Tricladida > Dugesiidae > Schmidtea > Schmidtea mediterranea. Next base: position 212,277,291 of record CM039679.1, on the reverse strand, counting down.
ACTCGATAAGATTAAATCAGATGACCCACTCAACAGTGACATAGGCCTTATTCATTTAACAATTTAACATGGTGAAGTTAACGGAGATAATAATAAAAATGTTTCAGACATGTCACCCGAACGAAGCATCAGTCGAAGTACAGGCAAACAGGGACAGTCAAGAGTTCAACCGACCACGAGAACATCCGATCCGATACATCAACCATGGCCGTATCCGACTACCTGGAGGATATTAGGCTTAGAGAAGGAGCCCTGCGGTCTCTCAGAACAGCAGTACCCAGCTGCGGAGACCTATACAAACACGCAGAACCTCCTCACCCAATGGGAAAGGGTGCAGGAGCAAGTAGATTTGCAGGTGGTTAAGGCGAGGATGTACCTCGCAAACGTAGTGGAAGACATCCTCGCCGGGCGGATTGCAGTCGCCTATCCACCTCGCCCAGTCCGAGATACCCGAAGACCCTACACAGTGGAGGCTCTCAAACGAAGCCTGAAGCGATATTGTCCCGAAGAGTGACTTATTTATGATAGTTTTATGTAGTGGTTGATTCAAAATATTAGCAATTTGTGTGTTATTTTCTTCCTATAATTAGAGTTATGTATGATGTGGTTTAATGGGATGAGTGACTATCTAACTTAATCAAGAATAAATTGAAATAATCTGTTTAATTACAGCAATGTCGTCCTTACGGATCTTACAGGCGGAATTGGACCACGCGAGACAGGCAAACGCGGAATTACTCGCCCAGATTATTCAATTAACCCGCGAAATGCAACATATGAAAGCAACATGGACGGATCCCGCAAAGACGAAAACGATCTATCACCGACTCACAGCGGTCCAGAAAGGATGGGGAGAAGAGCGGCAGCTCAACCAGAGCCTGCGCACGCAGATTCGGGGACTCGAAGTCGCCCTAGCAGTATGCCGGGAAGGTGAAGCGGTAACTTACCCGCTCATCTTCGCCCCAACCCAACTACCGCAGACAACCACCAAGCCAGCAGAACAACCCATCACTACAACCAACAATCGTCGACCGGGACGTAAGGAACGTGCCCGACGTCGCGCAACACAACTCCAAAACGTCAAGTAGTAAATATTATACATGTGTTTGAATCGAATAGAGTAGTTTAGTCTTAGTCGAGTTGTTTTTAACATAATCGTATACCAACATTGTCATGAACATTTTCATCACACCGCCGATTCGTTCCACAGTCTAATAAGGACCTAATCCTGAATAGTTATAAGGGACAGAACAAAGCGAGCATAGGTCTTCTATCGACAGCTCGTGAACCCGAGGGTTGTCCGAGCAACTATAGTACTAGCCAATGGTACTCAATTTTTGCGGACAATCCACCACTTGAACACATTTCCAACGTTGCTTAGCAACGGGTGCCAAGTGGAGTAGTATCTTTTTGTATGGCGTTGCTAGGGTCGCCAGGAAGACAAGCAAGATCTGAAACCCTGTAACCCACCATCTTTATGATTGCCCCAGTAACGCCATACAAAATGATTCTAACCGCCACTTGGCACCCGTTGCTAGGCAACGTTGGAAATGTGTTCAAGTGGTGGATTGTCCGCAAAAATTGAATACCATTGGCTAGTACTGTAATTGCTCGGACAAACCTCGGGTTCACGAGCTGTCGATAGAAGACCTATGCTCGCTTTGCTCTGTCCCTCATAAATAATTGTTCATGATTAGTGCTTATTTGCCTGTGGAAAACTGAGACGTAACAGGGTTACTTATGACCGTTCGGGTATGCAATTTCAAGAGAAAACGACTCAACTAAGGCTAAACTACTCTATTGAATCAAAGCACATGATGCATATCTATGGTTTGGTATCTTGAAGTTGAGTTGCTCGACGTCGGGCACGCTCCTTACGTCCCGGTCGGCGATTGTTGGTGACGATGGGTTGCTCTGTTGTCTTGATTGCTGTCTGTGGCATTTGAGTCGGGGCGAAGATGAGCGGGTAAGTGACCGCCTCACCTTCCCTGCATACCGCTAGAGCGACTTCTAGCCCCCGTACCTGCGTTCGCAAACTCCGATTGAGCTGGCGTTCCTCGGCCCAGCCCTTTTGAGCTGCGGTAAGTCGTTGGTATAGGACTTTGGTTCGTTTAGGATCTAAGCCCGTCGCTTTGATCTGCTGCATTTCACGGGTTAGTTGCAGGACTTGACTAAGTAATTCGGCATTCGCCTGCCTCGCGCGATCTAACTCCGTCTGCAGGATCCGTAGAGAAGCCATTGCTGAAATTAAATGGATTTTTACTCGTCAATTTATAGTCAGCCTAAATATTTCAACCCTTTTAAACAACTCAACACTCATTCTCAGTTATATAAAAAAAAAATACACGCGATGCTAATTATAATTATTGTTTTTAAATCACCATAACGTTTTGTCAGTTCACTCATCCGGGCAAAATCGTTTGAGACTCCTTTTGAGAGCTTCTACCGTATAAGGACGCCTAGTATCTCGAACTGGGCGAGGTGGATGGGCGACGGCGATCCGCCCAGCAAGGATGTCATCCAGCACGTTTGCAAGGTACATCCTTGCCTTGACTACTTGTAAGTCCACCTGCTCCTGCACCCGCTCCCACTGGGTGAGGAGGTCCTGCGCATTTGCAAAGATTTCAGCGGCTGGGTATTCTTGTCTCACTGGTTCGAGGGGGTTACTACTCGGATCCCGTGCTTTCTGAGGGATAGAATAAGGCCACTGTGACCGGGGTCTTTCTATAGCGTCGGTGGTTCGTAATCTCCTTTCCGAGCGCTTCTCCTGAGTGGTAATCTGATTGTTGGGCATGCTCTGTAATGATTTAAATTTAGATCATGAAAATTAATAGTGTGGGAACAGGGTCTTGGCTATATCGATTAAAGAGAGTTTGGGTAGGCCCAAGATTCGGTATAACTAGTGACTGTCATTGGGGTTTTTCTAGGCTAGATCCGTCTGCAATACGTACGTGCACCTATGAAATAGTTTAAGGGGAAGGTGAGTCAAACGTTCTGCGGAATTCATGAGGCATCCCGTTTTCAATTATAATTTATCTATAATTAAAGCTTTTACCAGTTTAAATTTTTGGAGTTAATTCGAGTTAAATTTCTTAGTTAAATTTGTAAGATCGACTTAATTCCAGTTTGATTGATGTTTACCTTAGTCACGTCGAGAAAAATGTGTTGTTTATATTATTGACCGGCGAGTACTTGTTCGATTGGAATTTATCGCGGTTCTATGCTAATTATCTCGACAAGCGCATCGAGTTAATTTATTCCGACCGTCTCGGAATTTTTAAATCATCGCATTTCGAAAATTAGTGTAATTATGCGCATAATTGTCGTTCGTTCTCGTCGCGACATTGGGCTACCCCTATCTTGGATTTTATTCACATTCCTCGAATGGACCTTTTCCAATATCATAGAATTTTTGGGAAGCGTTGGTGTTGTTAATAATACATCTCATCGAGGCGACTTTTCGTGGTGAACATGGATTTAGCTATTTTCAGATTTTGATCTCCTGATGGTTTAATTCACCAATCGTGCTACGTCGGATTAATTTGGATTTTATGGAAAACCCCTGTCTAATTTCGCAATTAGTTTGGCTAAAACATGATTCTGATCTGTTGGTCAATTTCTCATCTTTGCACAACTACACATAATCCTAACTTGCTGGATGATCTCTAAAATGTTCCAAATTTTATTGTTAATCCTACAATTCTCGAATTGATTGGTTTTCATTTATTCCACTGTACTATTCAATTCATTATGGATCGAAATTTTTTGCCTACCTCACCGATATGATCTCAGTTTGTGGTTAATTCTATATCCTAGTAGGTACGATTTTTATTCTCTATGATTGTCAATTGTAGCAGAGTTAAAGAATAAAATTTTATTTTCGTTTCAATTATAACTTCACCTACTTTATCAACAAGAATTTGTTTTCATTAACCGAAAATTTTATTAAATTTTTCCCTACAAACAGGATTTTATTCTTTATTAACTTTACCAATTTTCTTTTGTTTCAATTAAGCTTTTCTTTTATATCTCGTATATCGCTGTACAATTGAGATTTTGTTTGTTACTAATCCTAATTTTATTAGATTCATTCCATTTAAATTCATGTTGTTTCCTGTTAATCACAATTTTATTGAATTCATTTACTCTCCAATTGATCATTACTTTAATAAATTCATTTTTCTTCCTATTAATCATAATTTTATTAAATTCATTTTCCATAATTTCATTTTATTTCATACTAATCGTAACTTTATTTAATTTTTATCATAGCTTTATTTAATTCGTTTTATAACTTTATTAAATTTCTTTCATTTCCTATTAATCCTAACTTTATTTTGTTTCATATTAATCCTAACTCTATTAATTCATTTTATAGCATTGACACGGAAGTGATTTTATCAGCCATTTCAATTTACGTTGTCCCCGTACCCTTTTCCTTTAATTGATCTTAAGGCATAGTATGTTTATATTATAGTTATTGAGTGCCCACTGGACTACTCGGTGTGGAGATTTTAAGCCGTTTGTTAGATAAATTTTAGGTCGATTTTACAGAATTGAGAAACGAGGAAGCAGCCAGAGGCTTCTTCCTTATTTCTCGCTTCAGCTATAGGGATGAATATTTACGATCCGACCGCTGCGTTGCGCACGCTGAGTCTTCACGGGTGCATATCATTGGCGATCTTCCACGCACTTACATGCATCTGCACTATGTTGATTTTACTAACTTGCGTGATGTGTCGGCTGTGGGCCGGAAAAATTTCGACATTTTAAGTTATAAAACAAATAGGTTGGTAAAATAATTTAGATATGATAATAATATTTATTAATTATACAACAATTCAACAAAATTACCCTTCATTGACTAGTCCATAAACATCAAAACATAAAAATAACATAACATAGCATAAACGGCATAAATACCTCTCCTCCCACATCAACGCCGAGCAGAGCTCCATTGAGATGCAGGGTCGTGATGTGGAAAGAGGGTTCCAATACAAATGATTCTCACCTAAAAATTTAAAATAGATTCGAAGAATTTGCAAAATAAGGTTTTCACAAAAATGGTTTTTGTAAGGTTAACTTTAATGTGAAAATGGATCAGTATTTATACCTACTTGTGTGACGTGTGAAATTTGATGCAGTAAAACAAAATTCGACCTTGTTCTTTTCTAGCAAATTCTATTTTTTAGTTTTTATTTTTCTTGATTTATTTTTATAGTTTTTTATTTAAAATTTTTATTGAATTATTGCTAATTCAATTTTTCAATTTAAATTCCACTTTAATGAACTTTAATTGATTTTTCTAATTTCGTCGAATTTGTCGTGTTTTCTTGTTGTATTTGTGTAGGTATCGTGCGGATCTTGGTGCATTTTGTTATTATTTTATTTTTATTTTTATGTTTCTTAATTTTATATTTAATTCTTTTATTTCTCAGATTTTATCGGGTTTACTTGGTGTTTTTTGTGGTTTATTTTAAATTGCGTGTTGTATCTGCGTGTGTGTTTCTGATCCATTTAAACATTTTCCAAGGCCGTTTACGTTCTGGCCCAACAAAGATAAGCAAATAACGAAACCCTGTAACCCACCAATATTTTACTTGATAGATCTCATCTCAATCATCTTCTCAATCTCATTAACCCGATGCTGCTATTTCTTCCATTATTTCATAATGAATTTTGTTCTATTGTTTCCGAAATTTATCTAGTACCACTTTGTACAACTGCCACATTATTATTATTACTAAAATTAAAACTTTCATTGAAGTATGATTTAAAAATATTTGTGTATCAATTTTTATTCTAATTAATGAAATTTAAAAATTTAAAAATAAAAAACTTCACACAAGTTTTATTAAAATTAAAATTTTTGAGGTTCTAATATATTTATTAATTAAACTTTAGTTTAAGTACATCAATTTTAAAAATTATTACAGTTATCTACCATAATCTGTTAGACTTATACTCTAACTTGATTTATAAGAAATTACGCAATCCATGTACATGGTTCTTTTAAAAATTCAAGAATTTTACAATCTTTACCTTTATTATTTAAGAAGAGGAGGTATTTAAGCACATATTTTATTTTAATTAAAATTATCCTAGATGATAGAGTGAAAGATTGGCCATTAATGAGTTCTTATGCTCCAACTTGGATTTTATCGATTGCTTATCTTCTAATTGTATTTTTTGGTATAAGACTGATGGAAAACCGTAAAGCTGTCAATCTCCGGTGGTCAATGCTAATATATAACTTTTTAATGGTTATACTTAATTTGCATATATTCTCCGAACTGCTGTATTGTACTTCAGTATTGGGTTATAATTACAGTTGCCAACCTGTTAATTATACTAATGATTCTTATGAAATGAGGGTAGATTTTAATTTATATAAGTTATTAATTTAATATTTATAATTATAAAAATTTAATAAAAAATTTGGTTTTTAAATAGCTTGCAAACATCAGTGATTTCTTTCAATTGATTTTTCTAAATTTATGTCCCAATCAAATTTATCTAAAATATTTAAACTTAATACATTTAGAATAAATTTAGAAATATCTAAAAAATTATAAATATATTGATATACAGAACAAATTTCTAGAGCTTCTGTTCGATTAGTCTGTTGAGGCGCATAACTTTGATTAAACATGTTGGTATTATTTATTCAACACCGTAATTCGTTGATTTGTTAGAATAAAATTGCACAACAAACATTGTTGTGAACTTTTAGTACTTTGGAATTTTAAACTTCATATTATCAATTACAGTGGTAAAGATCAATGGAACACTTGAAAATCTTACCCTTAGTTCAAATATAACTATGGCAGTGAGCCACCATGGTTTTATAGTCACAATAGTCTAAGATTATTTGAATAGGAAATAAACATCTCAATATTTCTATATGCAAAATGAACATATCTTAGGTCTAATAAGATTTTGTAGTCTAGATAAAAACTCGGTAGATCTGTATAACAGAAGTAAAGTAAAGGCAGTAAAGTACTTAAAATAAATTAGTTACAATAAGTAAAGTAAATAAGAATTGGTTAGCAAGATGGCATAATATTATTTTTTTTAAAGTGAAATTTGATGAAGTCTTAATCGACCAGATCAGTGTTTCTCAACCATCGGTCCGCAAAAACTTAAAAAATATAAGTTAGACGAAAGCGAAACTACATGTATGTGTGTGTGCGTGATTGGTGGAGAAATTATATTACTGATCTGCGAGGAAAAGCAAATATCTTGTGGTCCGCAATGAGTTTTGGGTTATTAGTCAATGGACTAAATATATTTTGATTGTAAAGTAAATAATTTTTTAAAATAAATATTATGAACTAAAGTTTAGCAAACAACAACAATAATAGTAATAATAATAATAAATCTAACTACAATCAAGTAAACAAAACGGTTTATTTCTTCGATATATCTAATATAAATCAGAAACTAATCAGATATATTTAATTTCTTCAAAGGGTTGGGTAATTAATCCCGGTATAGATATAAATGGTACTACTCGGGAGATTCGAAAAGCGGTTAAACATTTCAGGAAATCACCAGTGAAAAATAGTGTTTTGCAAAATCATGATAAAACTTAAGAGCAATCGGAGCTAGCGCTCTTTTTTTAAAACAGGTGAGTATGAAATTCAACCGTAAAACGATTTCTTCGAATAGTTGGTCCCATTAAAATGGTTTTAGAAGACATTAATATGGATTATTCTTTGATTAATGATAATATTATCGTAATATACAATGTCAAGCTTTGATTGACATGTCAGGGCGAAATATTGATATTGCTGATTAGGTAATAATGTATATTTATCCTTGTATATTTTTTAGTATTATTGTAATGAATAAATCAATTTTTGGTTTTCAAATTTATATTTTACACGGCGTTACGAGCAGGATGTTTGACAGAAATTATACTGTCAGAAAAAATAGAATCGGTCGGCCGAAATTGAAGATCATTTTAAAAATATTTTTAAAAAAATCTTGAATCAACATTGGGAGAAGATTTGAAAATATATTTCAAAAGTACTTTAAATTTTAAAAAATTGTTTGATAAAATGGAATGCTTGGAAAAGGATGAAATTATAAATTTAGAATTTTATTTCAATAGCCTTGGAAATATGCTCAGAAAAAAATTACCAAGATTAAGAAAATTCAACAATTAATGAATATCGTTCAATAAAATTCAGAGAAAGCAGTAGATTTTGGGTAAGATATTCTAACAGATACTAAAGAAAGGGTATTGTTGTGCAAAGCTTGCCAGGGATCAGAAGATAAAAGTATGGCAATAACTAATTCATTTCAAATGGTTGTACAGTCAAACCTCCTACAACGCGACAGATACGTTCTCAGAAAAGGCCGCATTGTAGAAAATTGCGTTGTAAGAGGTATTCACTTTACAGTGAATATTTTGAAAATCATTCTAAATTTTAGAAATATTCTTGCATTTTCAATTAAAACTTAGTTAAATAGACTAAATAAATTAAGATGTTCACAATTACCCGTTTCTCGGATTAATTTATGAAGTTGTCCGTATATATTTTAACTGCATCTACATCACAAACGATAGTGGTCGTAAATAATTTTGTTTGCCGAATCAAGAAATTTTTATAGTTTAAGAACATCGCTTTGAAGGAAGAAATAAATGCGTTGAAAAAAATCGCATTTGAACCGCGTTGTAGCGAAATCGCGTTTTAAGAGTGACGCATTATAGGAGGTTTTACTGTAATTGATATCATGGGACCATTGATGATGACAGCTCACGGCAAGAAGTATATTCTGTGAATTAACGGCTACTCGAAATATGCATGTCTTATGCCAATTAAAGATTACTGCTAAAACAGTAACAAAATCAATTTTGGAGCAATGTATTGATAAGTTTGGTTGCCCGGAATATGTACATTCAGTCAATATATCCAATTTTAGAAGCAATTTTTTAGAGTATTAAACATAATCATTGAAACTAAAGAAAGCTTTTCATCACAACATTATCCACAATGTAATTGCTTAATAGATAAATTATCCCGAACAACCAAAGCTATGATTTCTAGGGTTCTGAAAGAAAGCCGATGTAACGCTTATGATGCTATTTTGCCAACGATTGAAATAGGAATCAGGTTCACATTCAGAAAACATCACGATTTTCTCCATGTGAGGGAAGTGGAAAGTTACATATAGTTTAAAGTTGCTTTTAGAAAATATTTTAAATTGAAAATTTAATATATGAAATTAAAAATTCCAAATAAACAAAATGGAAAATTTGTTAAAAAACAGATTTGAGGATGACATTGTTCTTTTTTAATTTATGGATTTTAGTAATTCTTAAAATATGACTCGTGATAGTCCTAACCCTCCATATGAAATTCCTTTTGATACACAATTAATTTTCAATAAATCGCTCGATGGCTCTTTCTTAACAATTTAATCGGCTCACGTAGTACTACGTTTTTTCATTATTAGCGCTCTTATGTGGGTACGTAGTATTACGTTTATTGTAGTTTGTAGTAAGTGATTTTTAAAATTTCGTTTAAAAATATTAGGTGGTTTTTAAGTTATAGCGATTTTTACCCGAGAGTATTTTTAAGCGCGCGTTGCGTAATTTTGCCCACTACAGCAAACAACTCACGCGATTTACGTACCGCTTAAAGTGTGTTCAAAGAGATGAAATGGTGATGGAAGAAATTCAAAAATTTGTATTAGAAAACATTAAAAACAAACGCGATATTCAGAAAAAGCATTACGACAAATGAAGAATTCAGAGATATTTACGGCAAGAAAAATTAATGAACAATTTATTATTTTAAATATTATGGGACATTTCATGTAGAATCTGTAATAAACCAGTGGATTTATTTTTTTTGAGATTAAAAAGGAAAAGTGATTAATAGGGACTACAATCAAGTGTAAAGAATTCCGGACGATACAAAGACTGTAAACTCTTGAGTAACAACTATTCAAACAGTAAAACAGTGCATCATTATCCAGTTTGTTCGACTAGATGTAATAATGTTGGAATATCGTTGGATATTTATCAGTATTATTGTAATAAATAAATCATTCAATTGGTTTCCCAACTTATATTCTACAAAGAAGACTTGACCATATCATTCCATATAGTTCTTACGCAATGAACATCGGTAAAAAAAAGGTACTGATTCACTAATAAGAAATTATTAGCATTATATAATTTTGTAAAAATTTCCACCATTGTATTGAAAAAATATTTTTGTTGAAAACGAACGATAAACCTTTTTTATGCTGACAACGAAGAAACGAATAACGGCTCAATTTCAGCCATGGGTCAACCATCTAAACAGTTTTGATATGACAGGAAATATATTAGAAACTATAGCACTTATAATTCTGAAATTCATTTCAGTACAAAGTTTTAATAATATAACAATATTTTTAAATACTATTATCAAAACAATATTTCTTGAGACAAGTACTAACTATTTAATATCAACAATAAAAATTTTACATTGGAAAGAGCTTGATTTCACAATAATCTTTCACTTTTATTTTTATTTTACTTCATTTCTAAATTATCGCTCGTTTTCTCTAATTCTATTTAGCTTCATTTAGAAAAAATCTCTCGCCTTTTTGACTTCTATTTCACTTAATTTAGATAAAGCAATTTTTCACCTTGACTTTTGTTTCTTTTCATTTCAAAATAATCTTTTGCCCTCCATAATATAAAAAAATCAATAACCGTAGTATTTAGATACATAAAAACTAACTTTAATATTTTTCTTTGGAAGTGCAGTGAGATACTATATACCATAGATCAGTCGTTCCCAACCTGGGCGATATCGCCCCATTTGGTGTAAAAACTACTGGAGGGTGCCGATTTTCGAAATTATGGGCGGCTGGCTTTTAGTTGAATTATGATAATAAATAAAATCAAATATATGGTTTTTTTACTAATATTGAATTGCAAGTCCTAAAATAAAATGAAAAAAAGAGACTTACATACTTACCTGGCTCCGTATGCAATTTTTTCGAATAAATAGCAACTTATATTAAAAGGAAGAAAATTGAAGAAATTTTTTTAGCAAACAACCTTAAAACACAGTAAATAATGCATACAAACTTTCAAAATGTCCAAATGAATAATAATTTTATATATTAAAATTTTATACTTTTTTCAAAAAAATGGCGTCGAAAATGTTTGAAGAAAATTTCGATTACTATACTTTGAGTTTTCGAGAAAATTATGAAATAATTTCTTAAGATTTATCATGAAATCTAATATTTTCAAATGTGGAGTAAAAAAAATGAAAAATGAAGTTTAAAAATAATATTTTTATAGAATTTCAGAAGTAGAAAAAATCCGAATCATCAATGTCATGGAAAATGGAGAAGATTTTTATAAATTTTTAAACTTAATGGGAATTTCCAAAGTCTCAATAAAATCAATAATTTTAACTATCAAAAATTTGGATTTTGGTCAAAAAGAAAAAGGTCGCAGCCATACTGAATTTATGAGTAACAGAGAAATTTTTATTAGGCTAGGAAATTTTTAGTAATAAATGCATTTTCTTTCAATAAAATTTATCTAACTTATATTTAATCGAAAAATAAATTCCACGATTGAATAAATTGACAAATATTCTCAAAAACCTAAAGAAAATGAAATATAAATAAATGTCGAAAAAAAATATTAAGAGCTTGAATAATGATCTCATAACTTTACGAAATCACAATCCAAACCTTAACATTTACTTTTTACAACGATTTACTTACCAGCCATTTTAAAATCTTTTATAAATAAAAATAAATCAGAGGTGAAAAACACAAAAAAGTCATTATAATATTATTAGTATTATTACTATTATCGATATTATTTTATTAATGTTTTAAGATTGCCAGTGCTCTTTGGTGGTACTACATATCAAAGTTTATCGAATTTATGGATACATTTTTCTTTATTCTTCGAAAAAAAAATTCACAAATATCAATTCTTCATGTTTATCATCATTGTTCAATGTTTCCAATTTGGTGGATAGGTGTTAAATGGGTGCCTGGAGGTCAATCATTCTTTGGAGCTATGATGAATAGCTTTATACACGTGCTGATGTACGTATACTACGGAATGGCAGGTCTTGGAGAAAAGTATCAGAAGTTTCTGTGGTGGAAACGCTATTTAACTAAACTGCAACTGGTAATTATATTACCATGGAAAATTAATATTCAATTCAAGTGTTTTTAGATTCAATTTGTATTAGGTATAACACATGCTGCTCAAGGAATTTATTTTGATTGCTCGTTTCCTAAATGGATGCAATGGGCTCTCATTTTGTATGGAACATCGATAATGGCATTCTTCTTGAACTTTTACAATAAAGCCTATATTCAGCGACCTGTAAGTTTTCAATTGATGTTTGGATCGCTGAATGACATAGAAAATATTACACAAATAATAAATGTTGAAAGTTTTATTTTATTTTCTACAGTTCTTGTTTAGTTACGGTAATGCGACATTTGTTTGCCATTGGATTTATTGTGGCATTTCATTGATAACTATATATAAAATTAATTTCTAATTTTACCATGGATAATTTTCAATAAGTTAATTATAAAAGTGGTGAAACTATTAGTTACAGCGGATTTGAGTGTTTTAGACACATTAAAACTGCTAGAGGAGAGACTGTTCATTGGGTCTATTGATCGCTTATTTATACCAGATACATCAAGATCATTCATGAAGCTTCGGATCACTGAGCTCAAATATAGCTGTATATAGTTGCGCACCCGGGGAGGCTGATGGTTTGAGCTCCTAAGCTCATAAACGAAATGCATGAACGAGTTCAAACTTAGGTTCAGTGATTGTTTTGTTAAATATTAATTTTCCTTATCGTGGTCTCAACTTGTTTAACAAGCTGGTGTTTTCCCTTTTCAAAGCTGATAGCAGACGCTGCTAAATATTCAGACTGGTATAAAAATGTTTTTAAAATCATTTAACTTTGAAAACTGCAGACTTTTCTTTATCGTTGACATTGGTTTGTTAATTGTAGGCTTATCATTCTATTTGGTGGCGTAATTTTCTTGCGATATAGTGGATAGGTATTTAAGTATTATCAATTATAATTTGAACAGTTAAGCTTTATTTAGTTCAGCCTCGACGACAATCCTGGTAGCCTGCCCGATTATAATAATTAATTTTATCACTTCCAAGCTCCATTTATATTCATTCTTATTTGACTCTTTGTTAGATGGGCCAGAATTTATGCTCATTTTTAGGTTAAGTGGTTTTGATTGAAAAATCTTTTTTACGAAGTCATTTTCCGAAAACTAACCCAATTTTTCTTTCTCATAAATTTTCTACTTAAATCCTTGTGAATTCTCAAATACATCTTTCTTTTATTGAAAACACATTTACCAATTTCTTAAAACATTATTCTACCTTTTCATTTTATAATTCAAAAATTTTAGCTTCAGATTTATTTAGTATCTCTCAGTATTGCTATTGGATTATAAAATTCTTCCCAAATTTGCTGTTAAATCTGATTTCTTTGCTGTTAAAAGCCTTAAAATAAAATCTTTAAAATTTACTAATTATAATAAAAAATTTATTATTATATTAAATTTAGACAATGAGATTTCAATTTAAATAATATTATATTTTATTATTATATTTTCAGAAAGGAAAAAAAATTGTTAACGGATCTCCCAAAAAACTTAATTGATTTTATCTAAATTGCCTTTATACTTGTATGATATGTTTTGATCAAATAATTTTATTTTCTAGATTTGCAAAATTGTTATTTGTACTTAAATTAATGTTAGTCTTTTCAAATTTAACTTTTTTTGATGTTATTTCAATATTTATTTATAAAAATTTTGGCTATTTTTCTCGCTTATAAAGGTGAATATAATTTTGTTTTGTATCGTGAAATTCCAAAGTCCAGTTAGGGAGCTTCAATTGCTTTTTTCCAACTGTTATGTAATGAATATATTATAAATAAATAGTTTATAGTGATTGACAGTCAATGTGATAATTGTCCATAGATAAAGAATACAATTTATCTGCTTAAACCTAAATATAGGTAAAGAAAATTAAGAAAACGCTTTGTTTAGAACAATTGATGCATTCAATTGTAGTTTCTGAATTGTGTTTCCAGTATCCTTAGAAACTCTGAGTGTTTTCATATTTACTCCATAAAACAGAAATGGTGATAATTATGTTTAAATTTCGCAATTATTTTAATTTAAAGCGGTAATATATTTAGTTATTTATCATTTTTTTAATAGCGTATATCATCGTTAAATGCGTAGACGATAGAAACGTTTAAAAGTAAATAACATAAAATAGAATTTTTCAAGGAATTTTATTAAATTGAATTTTTGACTATACTCTGGGTCTAGTTGTTACAAAGATGATCCTAAGGTTATATAATAATAGTTCGTAGTCCACGAGAGCAACCATCACTCCACACTGTATACTTGACCACGTACATCCTGCTTGTTTCATGCTGTGAAAACATCTTCGTTTCATTCAAAGTTTAAAATTTATTCAAATCAAAATCATATCTTTCATAATTCCGAGTATTTAAACAAAATTAACAACAGCATTTTATTTTATAATTTATTTAATATATAAATAATTAATATTTAATAATTAATGTAATAATTTCTAATCAGATATTTAAATAATTTAATTAAATTATATCTTTCATAATTCCGAGTATTTAAACAAAATTAACAACGGCATTTATTTTATAATTTATTTAATATAAATAATTAATAATAAATGTAATAATTTCTAATCAGATATTTAAATAATTTCATCTAATTTATCAAAAATTAATTTAAATCTTATTTTTAATTTTAATCATTTTAAACTTAATTTTATGTCAGCTGATAATTATGCTTAAATACCCTCACACTATTGATGTAATTTTATTCGGATTAATCTTTTATTATTCAACTACATAATTGATTTGGGCTACCACACACTCTACACTATATACAATACATATTTTATACAGGTCTAAATGTACTGAAAAATTTACAGATCTAGATGAAATTCTGGATTAAAATTACTTGAATCACCTGTCAATAAAAGTTCAACTCACAATTAAAAGCCTAAAAAAATTCTCGTCTTAGTAATTCATTTTTTAAAGTAAATAATAATGATAATAATAATATAAGTATAAAAGGTGATTCCTCAACGTCTAAGCACTGGCAAAGAACACGAAAAGAGAAAACATTTGAACAATAGAAAATTGCCAGAAACCACAAAAAATTTGCTTTAGAAAAAACATTGTCTAATGCATCACATGCAATGCATGCAAAGAAATATTTATTGGAAGTACACTCAGGAACCTACGCAAAAAATTAAAGAACACCTGAACCTTTCCGGACAATCCTCGTTATACAGGCATCTTAAACATTGCCAACAAAGGAAGGAAAGAAAAAGTATTTCAATCAAAATCTTGGCCGGAAACATTATTCATAAAAATATCAGATTCAAAGAGGCAATTCTTATTTTAGATAAGCATTCATCAATAAACACCAAAGAAGAAATCAGAGAAATCGCCAGTCTGATTTGTTGTTAACTTCGATACTTTAACTTAAAGATCTAAACAATTTGAGGAAAGGAAAATAAAATTTAAAAGGAAATAAAATCCGAGTAGAATAATATTTAGGTTTTAAAGTTGTTGGTGAAAGGTGTTTGGGGGGTTATTTTTAGTGTTTTATAACATCTTTCATAGGCTTTTTATAGAACTATTTATTAACTTGCTCTGAATCTTATATTAAAATTTCTTTATTTTTGTATTAAATTTGTATATAAATAAAAGAAATTTATAAAAAGAAAAATATATTAAATTTAAAAAATTTTTATATTAAATTTAAACAAATCAAAAATCGAAAAAGTAAATTTTAATGGTAAATCAAAACGTATTTTGGTACTTTCTCATAGATGATAAGAATTCTGCTAGAAACTGAAGGGGATTATTTGATAACCGAAATTTTTTCAATAATATAATTATTACTTCGCAGCAAGGCTTATTTTGTTATTCACTTATATAATAATAATAATAATAATAATAATAATAATAATAATAATAATAATAATAATAATAATAATAATAATAATAATAATAATAATAATAATAATAATAATAATAATAATAATAATAATGATAATAATAATAATAATATTAATAATAATAATGATAATAATAATAAATTCATTAACAATCAAATAAAAAGTTATAAAACTTGGTATCAATATTTGAATACTAAAACACTTCAACTCAACCTAAATGACTCATGATAACAACTAAAAGAATCTTTATGGCAAATACTAAATGCTATATTGTTCAAATTAATAATAATGTTTTTGAAGGTCTCACATCAGCCGAGAATTAGTGGAACTAATAAGGACAAATGCCGTCCAACATGAGCAGTTACTCCAACT
The DNA here is from genome assembly GCA_022537955.1 of Schmidtea mediterranea. Classification (NCBI taxonomy): domain Eukaryota; kingdom Metazoa; phylum Platyhelminthes; order Tricladida; family Dugesiidae; genus Schmidtea; species Schmidtea mediterranea. Next base: position 212,260,859 of record CM039679.1, on the reverse strand, counting down.
AAGCCTAGAGTACCAAGAGATAACGTCAACCTGGGTAGAACCAAAGAAGGTAAAGAAGGTTTATCAGCGGGTAGACGAGGCTCAACGCGGAAGACAGGGCGAAAAGAAAATCACCCAGGCTCTGCGCACGCAAATTCTCGGATTAGAAACGGCTCTCGCAGACAGTCGGGGTGATAATGCAGTGACTTACCCTCTAGTGTTTGCCCCTTCGCAATTAAGTTATCAGGTGTTGGGCCAGAACACAAACAGCCTTTAGAATTATTTAAATGCATCAGTAATACAGCACAAAAACCCAGCACCAAGATAACTTAAAATACAACAGACAACACTAACTAAACACTTTAAAATCTGAGAGAATATAAATAAATATAAAATCAAAAACATAAAAGTAAAATAAAATAAATACAATATGCATCAAGAACCGCACGAAATTTACATAAAAAATAACATAATAACAAGAAAATTTGACCGTAAAATGACCATTTATATAAAAGTAAAAATTAATGAATTAAATAAATAAAAATAAAATATTTTTAGCTGAATAAATTTATTTTAAAATGTTAAAAATAAATTACCAATTTAAATTAAGAAATAAATAAAAATTTAATTTAGATAACACAAATAATTTCAAAGTCGAATTTTGTTTAATCGCAATAAAACTAACACGCAAGGTTACGGCCAAATTATAGGTATAAATACTGATTTGTTTTCCCAAATTTTCAACTACTACTTTGTAGTATTAATTTCAACCAAATTTAAGATGCACATTTTTTATAAATCTTACTTTGTTGTGTGATTTTTTTTTCAGATATTTTCAGATCATTAATCTACAGTTATGTTTTGTAGCAATATTTTCAGATTGTTAATCTACAGTTATGTTATTTTGGTTTATGTACATCGATGCCCGATTTAAAATTTGTTTATATGAATGCTAAATATACAGTTTATGCGTCGAAAGTTTTGCCTAATTCATGTGGTAATTTATTTTTTCTATTATTTTATTTTTGGTGGCCCACAGCCAAAGACACATCACAAGTTAATAAAATCATATACAGTATTCAGATTCGTGTAAGTGCGTGAAATACCGCCGATTATCTGTGCCCGTGAAGACCCGGCGTGCGGAACGCAGGGATCGGAACGTCAATATTATCCGTATATAGGGGAAATTGGAGGGTAAATGAGTAGCCCTTTGGCTGCTCCTTCATCATCCATTTCCTGCAAAATCGACAAAACTTTTGAATAACAATCGGCTCAAAATCTCTAACACCGAGTAGTCCAGTGGGCACTCATTAACTATGAAATGAACATACATAGATCTTAAGGACAAAAAGAGGGAATGGGTAGCGGGAAAAATTGCGAAATCGTTGCAACAGTTAAAATGAATAGCCATCGGAAAAAGATTAATCCGAACGACCAAAATCATGAAAAATAATGTTTTTAAATAAGAATTAAATAAATTAATTTGAGTTGAGGCGGAAAATATGGGCGGGACGCTGCTCAAATTTTCCGAATTAATTCAAATACTTAACAAAAATAGTAACGTAAAAATGGAACGCGTAAAATAAGGGTGGAACGCTGCCCAAATTTTCCGAGTCAATGAAAATACTTTGTCGAAAACTGTAGAATAGGGATGAACCGTAAAATAAGGGCGGAACGCTGCTAAAATTTTCGAATTTACAAAAATACTTTATCGAAAACCGAAAAATATAGATGGACTACGGCTAATGTTGTATATCAATAAAAAATTTTAACGCTGAGGAATAAGGACGGATCCCTACAAAATCTTAATAATAATAACGATAATGATAAGGGTAATGGTGATAATAATAATAATAATAATAATAATAATAATAATAATAATAATAATAATAATAATAATAATAATAATAATAATAATAATAATAATAATAATAATAATAATAATAATAATAATAATGATAATAATGATAATAATAATAATCATGGTATTTGTAGTAATGATGATAATAATTATGATAATAATAATAGTAGTAATAATCATAGTAGTAATAACAATAAATATAATGGTAGTTATAGTAATAAAAATAATAATAAAGGTAATAGTAGTAACAATTAAGAAAGGTAATATATATAATAGTAACAATGATGATGCTAGTAATGATAATAGAGAACATTGTAGTTATAATAGGGATAAGAGTAAGAGAGACACTGTGTGAATATTTAACATTACAAAGGGTGTACAGGCCAAAGAATAATCATCAACACGGGCGACGATAAGAAGGACCAAGCGAATTGACATTAAGATAGATGATATGAGAGTATAGGTTAACATTTAAAAGAGATAGGAGAATAATGGGACCTAAGAATCGAAATCGAGCACAGACCTTCTATCGGCAGCTCGTTGGACCCCATGGATCGTTCGGTCAATTATAGCATTAGCAATAGCGCTCACTTTTTGCGGACGATCTAATCACTCGAACACAGTTCCAACGTTGCTTAGCAACGGGTGCCGAGTGGTAAGCGAAGAATATTTGTATGGGATTGTCTGGGTAACAACCATATAGTTTCAAAATATCAACACCCAGAAACCCACCACAGGAAAAGAATGAACCGACGGTTCCATGCGTCCACACTTACGTCCTGATAGATCTTAACGAATTAGACGTCACCTGCAGGCAAACGAAACATTAGGATCAAGATTAGGAAAGTTATGATTTACGATACTGGTTTAAATTGAAATAATGATGTTAATAAAAATTTGTCATTTTGTTGTCTCTTTAAAGATTTCATAATAGACTGACCAATTTCTGTTAAATAAGTAACTAGCGAGAAGAATAAATAATCACGTCAAGCAAAGGGACCAAAAGATAGAAAACGAGCACATGCCTCCTAACTCAGCTCGCTGAACCCAACTGGAGGCCATGGCTTAGCAGTTTTAGAAATAAATCTCACCTTTGGCGGTCTCAGAACCATTGATTACATTACCAACGTTGCACAGCAACGGCTAACCATTCGGGGGGTCAGAAAGTTGTATGTCTAGGGTTCAAGGTCGGAAGTCACGAACCAACCAGTATGATAAAACTTTGCATAATTAACAATAAATTTTTAATTATCACCGTGTATCCAAAAATTCCAAAAAACCATCGTAAATTACTGTAAAATACATTAGTCACCACCCAACGAACATCTGAAAAAGCTTTACATACAAGTTTCACTAAAATATATTTAAACTTTTTAAATAGATCATAAAATTACAATTAAAATAACATTAAAGTAGACAAAATCTATTATTCAAATTTGATTCTAATTCAGCGGTTTCCAAATAGTATGCTGCTAAGCCTCCCAAAAGCAAATTTGTCTTTCCTCGCCTCCCCATTTAATATTTTTCATAAATATAATAATATAAGATACATCAATAGTTACAATTGAATAAATTATTTAAATAAATATTTACCGAAATTAATTTTTACTTTTGGCTAATAATTTCTAATAATCATAAATTTATATAGATTGTTATTAATTCAATAATATTCAAAATATAAGTCAAAAAGTTTTTATTTTAATTTGTTAACAAATCTTGTTATGGCAGCAATATATTTTAGCGAATTTTATTATTTCACTATTTTAATCTCGTATTTTAGCGTATTTAATTATTAGAGCCTGCGTTGGTGCTTAGTTGATGCAAATTTTTTAATTAATTAATTAAGAAAACTATGAGTTGTGTTAAGAACAATAAAAGTAAACAAAAGAGAATTCGAAATTATTAGGACAATATGATTAATAGGAAGATGTTTAAAAAGATTAGCTTAAAGAAACCGTAAGGTAGGGTAATTAATTACATGGTCATGCAACGAGATCAGGGAATAAAGCCTCAAAAAAAAATTGTCAGGCAGAGCCGACTTGGATTGAGGATCATCAATCAAATAGATTATACTACTATTTGGTTCGGGAGATTTTTGATCAACTTTCCTAACACAATTTTTTACTCTGACTCCAAATTTAACTCAACCACGTGTAGGTAAAGGGTTTTATTCAAAATAAATAATTGACGATATCGTTTTGACAAAAATTTATTAAATATACAAATTTCAAATGTTCAGATGTTACAATTTTAAAATGTCGAAATAACACAAAGAGATCACAATTATTCAAGATAGATATCGGGAATTATTAATCAGATATTTTAAAGGGTCAAAAGCTGGGTCTAACTGGTCTCCACAGCTCTGAACAAGGTGAATGGAACAAGAGGTAACAGTTACCCGAAAGTTACACTATCGCAGTGCTCAGAAGTAAAACTGCGTCTAACTCCTGGTAGTAAATTCTTAAAATTTAAATATTTGTTTTCCGCAGTTGCACAGTACACCTGCTAGTACTGGAAGTTCTCTTAAAGGTTTAGTTTATCTAATTATTAAATCACCTTTCAGTTAGAATATAATAGAGTACTAAACAAATGAAGAAATTCAGTTTGTTAATACTTTGTCTGAAATTTTTTCTCTCGAAATTCAGTTTATTTTTCTTTTTCCTTTGTTAATTACAGTTAGTATTTAAAGTTTCGTTTAAACTCGACAGTTGGTTCTATAATTATACTTCAAATTTCCTTCAGTCCACTCAATATTATTAATTTACTGAATTTAATCACTCAATTAATTTTTTTTGGTTTTCCCCTTTCAAATCCCTTACAAAAACACACCAGTTTTTATACTCTACTCTTGATATTATTATTATTATTATTCATAATTTATTATTACTAATTATAATTTATAATTATTTATTATTACTATTTATATCTTATAATTATTTATTATTACTATTTATAACTTATAATTACTATGTATAGTTTATTTTCTAATTTCAATAGTTGTTTCTATTTATAGTAATTTATTAATACTATTTATAACTTAATATTTATTTATCTTATATTTATTTGAAGAGATACTTTTCAATGCCAAACCGTACCCTAACACTACTATATAATCCAGAGCCGGCGCTACCATTAAGGCGAACTAAGTGGTCGTCTAGAGAACAAATGAAAAGTTGTACAATAACAACAACGGTAATTTTTAGTTTGTAGAATATTTAGCCCTGTTTGACCCTGTAATAAACGAACATTTGCGCAGAGTTAAAAATCAACACATTCTGGTACATTATCTGAGAAAAGATATTCAAAATGAACTTATGCAAATCCTAGCAAGAGCTATTAAAAATAAAATTTTGTCACTTGTGAAATCAGCAAAATATTAATCAATTATTTTGGATTGCACACCAGACTATATAGTACTACAGTCTATAACAGTCTATATAGTACTACCAAAATTGGAAGATTGTGTACCAAATGTTGTTGTTTCCTTGAGAATATTATTAACACTTCCAGTGTCCGTGGCTAGTGGAGAATGCAGTTTTTCAAAATTGAAATTAATTAAAAGTTACTTGAGTTCAACCATGTCGCAAAGCAGACTTGTGGAATTAGCAGCAATTTCAATAGAATAACATTACGCTTCAACACTGGAATTGAAGGAATTAGTAGAAACTTTTGCGAGGAAGAAGGCAAGAAAAATAAAATTTTAATTTTGTTACGTTTATGAAATTGATAATAAATTAATATGTCACTTTAAATTTATTGTTTATATATATATATATATATATATATATATATATATATATGTTGAGGTCTGTAAATTAAAATTAAAAATTTAAATAAAATTTAGGATAATAATTCAAATGGAAAGTAAGCGAAGAAAAAAGGCAAATAAAAGCGGGATCGTGCACAGAATTAATAGTAAAGGAAAGTGCGATGGAAACAGTATTAGAAAATGCAAAAAGCAATTACGAAAGGCGAGAATCCGGAAATCCGAGAAAAATCAATAAATGGAAAAATCATCGAAATCGAATGGGAAAAACGGGACAGTTATAGATTAGCTAATGGTCAACAAGATGACGGTTAGGGATTTATCAGAAAAGGGTTAGAAAGGGTTGAAAAACATTCAAATGTATGAAAACAGAAAACGTTAATTAATTAATTAATTGGCTAATGGAAAACCCGAGCTAATGGGAAACCCGAGCCAATGGAGAACCCGAGAGATGAAGGAAACCCGAGCTGGGTAAACAAGAAGAAAGGCAAACAAAAGGAAGATTTGGGCCCATTAGCTTGACACAATGATTAATGGGAAAAGAGTAAGGAGAAGATAGCGCGCGTAGGAAGACCGGTAGGGCCATTAATTATCTGGATTCGTTGGACCATTATGGATGACAGCCGAAGCAAACACGTAGGAGAAAATGTCAAACGAAAGATTGGCTCGGCAATAACCATTTGTCATCCTGATTTCGAGGAGTATATAAGCAAAGGGAAAATCAGAGAAAATCGGCATTCTGCCTCAGCTAGGGTTCGAAGAATCAGACTGTAGGAAAAGTGATAAACGAATTAGGGAAGTAGGGAAAAGAAGAAATAGAATTAAGAATACGGAAAGGCGAAAAGGGATCAAACCAAACAGAAACCGAGGAAAACGAGAGTCAACAGAACTAAAGGATCAAAAGGTGAATATTGTTTGTTTGCAAAGCATCAACGCCGAGCAGAGAATCGTATAAACTTTGATTGGTCATTGTAGCGTGATAATAAATTGTGAACCTGTTATTTCAATATACGTTGGGTCGTTCATTGTTTTGATTTAAAGAACACCAGGAGTCAGAGAGAACCGACTTGAAATAATCCAAAACCCAACATATATTCTGGTGAGCCCGACGTGATAGCAAGTCGGCGGAAAATTATTGAAAGTTAATGGAAAAATAATTATTGAAAAAAATAGTACCGACGTGATTGAAAGTCGGCGGAAAATTATTGAAAGTTAGTGAAAAAATAATTATAAAAAAAAAAATATAGTACCGACGCGATAGAAAGTCGGAGGGAAATTATTGCAAGCTAGTGAAAAAGGAATTATAAAAAGAATTAGTACTGACGTGAGTGAAAGTCGGCTTAGAAGTTTGAAAATAGTGTCAACGAGATTATAAAAGGCTATTATTGGGAGATTTAAAAGAAGTTGAAAAGTAATTTTAAATTATTGTTTAACGCTTGAAGTTTAGCTCAAAGTGAACCGATACAACCTCAGAAGTCAGAAACAAGTCCAAATGGCAAATGATAATGCTGTTATGCCTCTCAATAGAGAGATGATTGATTTCGCAAGTTGTCAGAAATTACCCGTCAATCAATATGGGGGAGACCCTGTTGAATTTGCAGATTTCATGGGAGATTATTATATGTACGCCTCAGCATACGGATGGACACAAGCCATTATGGTTCAGAGATTCCCACTCTATCTGAAGGGTGCGGCAAGAGAAGCCTGGCAGCAAGTCGACAAACGAAATGTTGGCAATGATTGGACAAAATTGAAGGATGCAATGGCACTGAAACTGGTTGGTGGAGATATCAAAAGAATCATGCGACAGAAATTTTATAATCGAGTTCAAGGTCCAGATGAATCGGTCAGTGAGTTTGCTTATCATCTGACTACTTTAGCAGATAAAGCCTTCGAAGTCAAACCCGATCAAGCAGATATGGCCAAGCAGGTTAAAGAGCTGTTAGAAGATCAGTTTATAACCGGAGTCCACTCCGAAATCAAAAAGGCCCTATGTTATGTGGATTTTTCCAATTTCGATGAGCTCGTGAAGAAAGCCATGAAGATAGAGCTGAATTTAAAAAGTGCAAAAAGATCAGATGCTTTTGGAGTTAATGTGGAGAGACGTGAGCGGTCAATTACGCCTGTGAGAGCACCATGGGATGAAAAGAAAATAAATCAAATCAGTAGTCCAATTTTAAGACCAAATACTAGATTTCAAGCCGGTAGATCAGCGATGAGTGTACAACCAAATGGACAGGTAAATAATCCTCAATGCGAACATTGCAAAAAGTCTGGACACTACTCAAATCAATGTTGGTTCAAATATGGGAAAAATCCCAGCCCTAACAAGAGATTCACAGAAAACAAAAGGATCAGCAGTGATGTCGAATGCTATCGATGCGGAAAGAAAGGGCATATTAGCAGAAACTGTTTTACCAGATCAAGATCATCGTCAGCGTCACCTTCACCACAAAGGGACAAAGTGAATACAAATGGACAGATACAATGTCATTCGTGCAAGGGATACGGCCACATGGCGCGATCATGCCCAAGGAACTCAGAGAGATTCAGCAGACCTATTTTAAAGAAATCAATCAGATTCCAAGAAGATATGCCAAACACCAGTAACATGACATATGCTCAGAGAGAGGAATTTCAAGACAAAATGGAAAAGGAATTTCGAGAAATGCGACAGAAGCTGAACAAACTAGTGGCTAAATTCGAATCAGATGAAGAAACTGAATCTCATATGATAATTGGAACCGTGTCAGAAGGTGAGGGAAAACCTGCCCCGAAAGTGCGAAAGATCGCATCAGATGAGAATCCGACTGCACTGTTAGCCCGAGTTGAAAAATTGCTTGAGAAAATGGAAACTGACAACTCCCAGTTGAAACGATGGATCGCAGAACTCAGTGTGATGTCACTAACCCAAAGCGAACTAAAGAGAGCCATAAATTTATGTGCAAAGTTATTCAAAGGAAACAGAGATGATGAGATACTTAAGCAAATGCCAAAGTTTGGCAAGGCTTTGCGGTCAACAAGGGATTTAGATGATATCATAGTGGAAACGACGGGACTTGATAATGTGAAGTGCCAATTCCGTGTAAAGGCCTACGGACAAATTAAAGACCTAAAGGAGCGAATACTGCGTCAATACAGTGGATGGCAAGTGCAACTAAAATTTGAGAATCGATGTCTGGAAGACGAGGAGTACTTAGTAGATTGCGGTCTGATACCAGGCTGGAAAAATAAAGTAAAAGTTGTTAATGCTGTTAATACTTTGAATTCAGACAGACAAAATTGGGAAAAGATTCTAGCAGATTTACAGGATACCCTGTATGCAGGGAATAGAGATAAAATTAATGCGAGTATCGACTTCATAATGAGCATCGAAATGGATCGAGACATGAAAGAAGGGTTGTTTGAATGCATCGTACCGTATACGAATAAACCGACGAGTTATCAGGCAAAGTTAAAAGAGGTAATTCGAAAACTAGGACATGATTATGAGGCGGCAGACGATAGTGCGAAGTCTTTGATAATAGCGTTAAATATTGCGGATCAAAGGATTGAATGTTATCAGGAACATTGGAGTGTAAAAGCAAAGAAAATACGACAAAAAGCAGCGGAGATATTAGGTAATGACGGAATTATCGTGTTGACGTTCAAAGGACGAGAATTGGATGATGACGAATATTTGTTAAACTACGGATGTAACCCAAATTGTATTAATAATGTGTACGCAACAAAACAAAGTGGTGAAATGGAAGAAGATGCAGTAATAGTACCGTTTTGGCCTCTGTATGAGGAAGTGGACAATGATAATGTAGACATTAAAACTGAAGTTGTAGATGACCCAGGAGAAATTGATCAAGAAATTAATGAATTGCAGAGATTAGAAACAATGGAAAATGAGGAAATGAGATCAGAAAATGAAGTTACAAGGGATGTTGAGGAAAGGAGCACCGATAATAGGATACTACCGAGCATAGATGAGATGAAAAGTGAAGAGAACTTTGTTGAGACGAAAAATGACATTGCGATATGTGGGATAAAACAGAATGATGCGGAAATTGAATCTTTGAGTTTAGAGGAATCAAGCGAAACTGAGCGTTTAGATGAATCAAGCGAAACTGAGCAAATATTAAAAAGTTTAGTAACGGAATTGTATTTGTTAGATGAAACTGAAACAGAAGATGATATTTCGGAGGGGGAGAAAAGAGTTGTAAAAAGATTGGCAACGGAATTAAAGAGGAGATTACCGTCGATAATTAAAAGAAATTATGAAGAAAAGGAATTTTGTGAGGAAGCAGTAATTGAGGACTTAACACGAACTGAGTTAGATCGAGATGTAATATTGACAGTGCTAGCCTATATAATATTGGAGATTGGTACTTATGGTTATCTGGAAAGTGACAATTCAAAATCATTGATAAAGAAAGCTACTGAAATGACGAATAAATATTTGATGAAGTGGATCGCAAACAATGGCGGATGGGAAGAGTTAATAAAAAGGCTGAGAGCCCAAAAACAGAGACAGTGAGGAAAAAGGGAAAACTTGCATTTCCATGGTTGATGATTTCTATTATTATGTTATTGGGAATAATAAATACGACGAATTCATTGGTGGCATATGACTGCTCCCAAACCGAAATGGGAAGAGTATACTCGTTGGTAAACGTAGCAGAGTGTTCGGATGCATACCCAGTAAAATTTAAAGTGACAAATCCAGTAAAATATCATGTATATCAAGAATCGGGGTTTCGAAGATCAAAGGTGAGAGAGTGTACAGTGAAACGAACTACTTTTGTATTTTATTGTGGAAAATGGAGCCACTCATCGATGGTGAAAATGCAATCGATACCTAGACCGATAGAAATAATTCCGGAGAATTGTTTGGCAGCCTTTCAAACAGGACAGTTGAAAATTAATGCAGATATCAAACTACAAGCAAAGCTTAACCACAAAATCCGTGAGACTGTAACCGTGCGAGGGATAATAAAGTCGAATGGTGATTGCCAAGGAGAGCCATACAAAGTAGACGATGCTATAATTGACAAAGCCGTGGTTGTAGAAGAGTACATGTCAGAATTAAGAGAATTTGATGGATCATTTGATGATGATACTGGTAAACTACAAACACATCCATTCTGCAACATGAAACAATCTAGCTGTCAGACAGGAGAATCAATTTTGGTGTACGATGTGGATACCAAAAAGCGCAATTTAGTGCAATTGAAGTCAATGAGTTTTAAAGAAATAACGGGAGAACAGATCAGGGAAAAGCCCGAGAAAATAAGAATGGATCCAGCAACGAGTACAACAACAAGAATCACACCTCTACGGATGAAAGATACTCCAACAGTGTTAATGTCAACCTCAGAGGAAGACGGGATGCGATTCCTGAGAAAAGAAACTAAAACAAAGTGTGGACAAAATGTCTATGAGACAAATTATAAAGGTATATATGTATCTCAGAAAATGATTATAGAGGCCCAAACAAACATACATGCCGGAGATATCAAGTTGACAAATTACTTTAATAACAAAATAGATTATTTATTTCACTTTGGTCAAAATACTGTTGAAAATGTGTACCGAGAAGTTATTATAAATGATTGCAATCTCAACAAAGAAATACTCCGAAATCGGATGGCAATGGCTATAACCAATCCTAATTTGGAAGCACCAATGTTAATTGCACAAAATGGGGTGTTTGCCAGAATTTTCGGTGAAGCACTATATAGCTATAAATGTAAAGCGGTACCAGTTAAACTGACAAAGTATGACCAATGCACCAACGAGTTACCAGTGAATTTAAATGGAAAGTTGCGATTTATGGAGCCTGTAACACGAATCTTACTGGAAGAGGACGTGAAACCGAAAGTATTACAGTGTAATAGATTGTTGGCACCACTATACAGACTAACACCAGAATCTTGGATTGCATTACCAGATCATCGAGAAGTAAAGACACCGGAAAACTTAGAATTGACAGAATTACAATATCTGGTAAATTTTACGTCATTAGAGAAATTATCGCAAAGTGGAATTTATTCGAACGAAGACATTGAGGAAGCCCGCAGAAACTTGTTATTTCCATCAAAGAAAGAAAGATTAATAATGGAGATGGAAGATACAATTCTCCCAAGCGGAAGTGGGAAGGTAAATTACGAGTATTTGTTAACTCCAGATCATTACAAGAAAGCGACGTATAATACAATGAAAAAGATCTGGGGAAAGTTTATGTTCATTGGACAAGCGTGTGCCGGATTGATTGGAATTTATGTAATATGTGTTGTAATCAAAGTAATAATATCGCAGGTCCTATCAACACACAGATTATACGCGATCACAGGTTGGTCGTGGAAATTAGTAATTGGTTGCATACCATTATTGGCTAGATTCTTCATTACTCATCATCAATATCAGGAGTTGGAGATACTCAAAGCGCGAATATTAAAGAAGAAAAAGGTGAGCTACGCTAGTACAACCCTTCAAGGGACGAGAATAATGACAATGACAACGAGGGTGATAGTGCACCGTTATATGTTGACAATCAAGAACTAAGTGGAATGAATAAAGAAGCGTTGAGAACCTATCAAATCTTAAAAGAGCCACTGTTAAATGCGAGTAGCGTAGACACGTTTACAAAATTGTGTATACCAAAATCATTTATGCAACCAGCACCAGTATATCCAGTTGATCGATTACGAGAGATGAAACCAGTAGAAAATATCGCATTACAATGTGAAGGAATGGTAGGAGAGAGAATCGAGCCTTCTAGCGCAGAGATCGAGAGAAAGAATATGTTAGGCTTACCATGCAACTACTCAATGATGACATTAACAAAAAGAGGAAAGCAACCCGAATATTTATACAAATGAACAAACATAAAGTAGAAGCTTTGGTTGATTCGGGATCTAGTCACACAATAATATCGGAAAATGTATTAAACGTGAAGGAGAAAATGCAAATAAAGCCTACCGACGAAATAGTGAGGTCATTATCAAAAAATGAATTAAACATAATTGGACAACTTAACGTCATATTCCATATTGGAGACCGAATAATAGCGCACAATGCGCTCATAATGAAGGGAAGCCCAGTACGATGTCTGATCGGTATGGATATATTAGAGCAGCTGGACGGAGTCTCACTTGATTTAAAGACAGGTAATTTGATAGCAGGAGAAACAGGAAAAATAATTCACAGGGCAGGTGAAGTGTTTGTGAATCAGACATTGACAATACCACCACAATCGAAGATGGTATATTGTGCAAATACCATGAGTGTGGATAATGGTGATTTTATATTCGAACCAAATCAAACGCTAGTCGAAAAATATGATTTACCGATATGTGACGAAGTTGTCAAAGTGGAAAATCAGGTAGTACCAGTCCATATAACGAATAGCAGTAAGAAACCGGTTCAGCTACACCCAAAAACAAAATTGGGAAAATTATCGAAAATGTCTGTTGAAACAAATTGTAAAATACCAAGAAACGTCAAGGTGTACAAGGAGCCTGAAGTGGTAAGCAATGATTTAAATGAGATGCAGAAAAAGGAATTCACAAAACTGCTGAGAAAATACCGAGATATCTTTGCCAAACACGAATATGATTTAGGTCTAACCAATGAAATTGAGCATGAAATACCGTTATTAGACGAAACTCCAATAAAAATAAAGCCATACAGAATCCCCTACGTTCATCAAGATGAAAGTGATAGACAGATTACAGCAATGAAGGAATTTGGAATAATTCGAGATAGTGCGTCACCATTCTCCTCATCAATAGTGATAGTTAAGAAAAAAGATGGAGACTTACGATTTTGCGTAGATTATCGGAAGCTAAATCAAGTTACGAGGAAAGACACTTATCCAATTCCAGTACCCCAAGAAATGTTCGATCAAATGGGAGAGGCACGATATTTCACAGTTATTGATTTAAACAAAGGGTACAATCAATTTAGGGTAAAAGAGGAAGATAGAGGAAAGACGGCGTTCTCGGATGGCAAAGGACTGTATGAGTTCAATGTGTTACCATTTGGATTAACAGGAGCCCCAGCTACATTCCAACGAGGAATGAATTATGTGTTACGAGGTATTCGACATGCATTGGTATATATCGACGATATAATAATATTTTCAAATGATTTAGAAGAACACTTGAAAGACGTAGAAACTGTATTTAAACGGCTCAAAAGTGCAAAATTAAAAATCAAACCATCGAAATGTGAATGGGGCAAAGCAGAAGTGATTTATGTAGGACATATAATATCACGGCGAGGGTTACAAACTAATCCAGATAACATCAAAAAAGTGGAAGAGTACCCAGTACCAAAAGATGCCGATGAGGTTAGACAATTTTTAGGTTTGGCGAGCTATTACAGAAAATTTATAAAAGATTTTTCTCACATCGCACAACCATTGAATACGTTACTAAAGAAAAACAATAAATTTATTTGGGGACAAATGCAACAAAACGCTTTTAATACATTAAAAGAGAAATTAGTAACAACTCCTATATTAAGATGTCCAGATTTTACAAAACAATTTATCTTGATGACGGATGCAAGTAACGTTGCATTGGGTGCGGTGTTAGGACAAAAATTTGAAGGTGAAAAGGACCACGTAATAGCCTATGCAAGCCGATCACTGAGGCCTCACGAGAAAAACTACTCAACGATTGAAAAGGAAACGTTAGCGTTAGTGTATGGAATTACTACTTTTAGACAATATTTATTGGGCAGAAAATTTACTGTTTATACAGATCATAATCCATTACAGTGGTTAATGAAACACAGAGATTCAGCCAGTAAATTAATACGATGGTCGATTGCCCTCCAAGAATACGACTTTGAGATTAAATATCGGACAGGTAAAGCTAACGCGAACGCAGATGCAATGTCAAGAATCCCAGAAAATAATAGTGAGGGGACACCTGAAAAAGTGGAAGGTACTATATTCGTTGCAATCAAAGCTGTTAATAATATGTCTGAACTTCAAAATGATCAGGAAAACGATAGTGAATTAAAACAATTTATGGAACAAGCGGTCAAAATAAGAAAAGAACAAGACTGGAAACGACTTACAGATGCAAACAGCAAATATGTAATTCATAATGGAATACTTAAATTTTGGAAAAATGGGAAGCATTAATTATTATACCAGCCAAGCACAGAGACGCATTACTGATGCAGTATCATGATGGAGCGTTGGGAGGTCATTTGTCAACGCGCAAGACGCTATCGAGATTAAAATTGAAATACTTTTGGCCAACAATGGAACAAGACGTGAAAAATTGGTGTAACAGTTGCAAAGTATGCATCACCAGCAGAAATACTGGTAAAAAGATTAAAGTACCATTAAAACCGATGCCAGTACCCGCAGCACCAATGGAGATGACGGCAATGGATATTCTGGGACCATTACCGGAAACAACAAAAGGAAACAAATACATTGTTGTTTTTTGTGACTATTTTACCAAATGGCCAGAAGCATACGCTATTCCAAACCAAAAAGCAGACACGATTGCTAGAATATTTGTGGAAAACATAATATTTCGCTATGGTACTCCAAAGAAATTGTTAACTGATCAAGGAAAGAACTTTCAAAGCGAAATGTTCAAATCAATCACAGACCTATTTGGAATTTGGAAATTGAATACGTCACCATATCATCCACAAACTGATGGATTAGTGGAACGATTTAATGGGACACTGATAAATATGATCTCGTCATATGTGAATCGAAAACAGAAAGATTGGGACGACTTCATAAAGCCGTGTCTATTTGCCTACAGAAATGCAGTAAATCAAAGTACAGGAGAGACCCCTTTTTACTTGATGTATTTAAGGAAAAATAATATGCCGATTGATCTCAAATTCCAACAACCACATCACCTTTCCAGTTACCGACCCAAGAGACGACAAAACCTAACTCAAATAAACTAATGAGGATAAATTCGGATTTGACAGTCAACTATTGTGAATATCTCATTTACATTTTAATAACAGGTTTTCTCATCTTATCAATAACATTCATAATCATCACCATTTTGATATGTGTAAAGGAGAGACAACTAACTATCCTTCAACCACCATCATATTCATATTATGAGACAAGACTATAAATTGTGATCTGCATGAATAGAGTATAAAAATATATTACATTTATATTAACAATGTGCATGTTTTATAAGTACCATAGGATGAACGGTGTAATTTGTTTGAGATTCGAAGCGAGGTGTTGATGCTTTGTGAATGAAGAGTGATACAAAAAAAAATTACTATCATTTAATTTCAGAGAATGCAAGAAGCCTCGGAGATGTCATGCAAAGAGTGTAAAACAAGTACGCAAGAACTAAAGCAAAAGTTTCGTAGCATGCAGGGCAGAATAACAGATTTGGAGGAAGAAAACTTCCGTCTGAAAAGGCGGTTGGACCGTTTGGAAATCTTATTGTTTCAACACGAGGCCGATTTCGCGATGTTTCGAATGAGAGTAGAAGAAATAGAGGAATCGGAAGACGATGGTGAGATAAATCAATTAGACTAAAAAAATAAATTATTTAAACGGACCCAGTTAGTGTTTTTTCGTCCTCGAGAGAAAAAAAAAATAATAGTAAATAAATATAAGTAAATTAACAAATAATCAAATAAATAAACAAATTGATATAAAGAAATAATTGGCAGTGATAAATAATAGTTTAAATAAAAATAAGTAAATTACCAAGTAAATAATCAAATGAATAGACAAATTGATATAAATAAATAATTAAAAAAGTGATAAATTAAATAAATGAATAATAGATAAAAATGAACAAAAGCAAATAGAATAACTCAAATAAATGTTGCAAATAATGAAATGATACCTTAAATGAACATTAGAAATAAATAATATTAAAGGGCTGAGTAGTAATGAATGAATTAGCATAACTATATAACAATGGGTAACCTACTGGGGCGAGAGAACAAAATTATAAATAAGTAAGGAATAATTTCACATTAGTAGTAACAAAGACTAATCGCGAAGAGGGACACAATTACCCCACACTTTCTAGCATAAATTAAAAACAAAGGTATGCTGAACATTTATTCAAAGTTTTATTCGTCATCAGAGTCCAACAGAACGGGACTTTGGATGCCACAGTCCCATTCCCTGCGTACATTGCAAGGCGGGCGTCTTTCAAACCTACTGCCTGTATCCACACAGGCAAAGGTACGTTTCAATCCCTTTCGGCGCGGTGGCAAAGGGACCCTGAAAAAGAAATTTAAAAAAACCTGGTAGTATGGCAGTCAAATAACCATTGCATAACATCGAGATGCTCAAACTTAGGTTCTGGGACAGCCTAAAATAGTAAGGGTTGAAAAGAAAAATGAAATAAATACTGTGTAAAACTCTGTACCATGGCGCCCTCGACAAATAATTAGTGCAGGGAAGTAATTGATTTTAAGAATTACGTAATAAATTAATAAGTATAAATACGGCTAAAATTGTCAGAAAAATACGAGTAGCTGTAATTAGAGGTTTGCTTTTAGTATAAATACAAAATCAGAAAATCAAAAATATATGACCCAACACATGAGTGTGGTATAGGTAGTTGCATAAACAAATTAACGAACTAAAATTAAACAGTAAATAAGTTAATTTAATAAGCATCAATAAGTTAATTTAATAAGCAGCACGAGCACTTGCAATCACCGGGGTTTGGCTACCCTGGACAGCGATTGCAAGTGTTCGGTTACTATGAGGGTAGTTGAGGACAGCATGGTAAAAAGAATCACAAAAACAAAAAAAATAACAAAAGACAAGTAATCACTTACGTCCATAGTAATTGAGGGATGGCGTTACTAAAATTCAAAAAAAATATGAAAAATAAAAATAAAATATAAAATGCTTACTTCAAAATTGGCAAGACAAAACTAACGAAAAGTGGTAAAGCAGACACTTATATAGAACGCTTATCAGTACAGGCTACGTTAACAAACCAAAGGGTAATTAATTAGAAAGCTTATCAGCACGGGCTACGTTAAGAAACCACAGGGTAATTAATTATAGAGCCTATCAGTATCGGCTACGTCAAAAACCGCAGGATAAGTAAAAATTCATTCGGAATATTAATGTTCATCGCAGATACCTTATCAGGCTGAGTAAACAAAGTGATATCATGAGTCGGTCGGTGCGGCTTATCAGGCTGAGTAAACAAAGTGATATCATGAGTCGGTCGGTGCGGGGGGAGATTAACTTTTTAAAATCATAATATTAATAATAATGGTAATAATGATGAAAGAAAAAAATAGAAATGCAATTAAAAGTGTTAATATATTTAACTTGTGTGATTATTTTACCCAATTCTAAAGTATTTTTTAGAAAATAAAACGTAAGTAACCTGCCACTAACAACAAAGTAACTGACATTTTCAGTATAAAAGTATTACCGTACAATATACATTGTTTATAAATGTTTTAAATCGTCCAAAAAAAATATTTAAAAAACTGAACAAAATCTAAGCTGAAATTTCTAAAAGTAAAGAATTTAAACTAATATTGCAGCGAATAATATTACTCAAGACTTAAATTGTAATTTATTAGAATTAATACAATAAGTTAGAATCATAAATTAAATTAAATATCTTACTAATGAAACAAGTTCTCCTTTTTCCATTAAGAATCATAAATTAAATATCTTACTAATGAAACAAGTTCTCCTTTTTCCATCATTTCTTTAAGTTTATTTCCTCTTTCTGAGCCTGATTCTACTTCTTCTCGTAATAAGTCACCGCTGGACAAATGATTAAAACCATATTTATTAACTATTTTTCACATTGGGTTTGACTTACCTTAAGTTTTAAAAACTTGTAAATTATTAATATTAACAAAAACTATTATTAGCAATGTCGTACAATAAACAGTTTTATTAATAACGATAAAATTTTAACCGTATCATATATCTTCCATAACAAAGAATAATAGCATTCATTCATTTTTATTTTCTTCCCATTCATTTGTTTATTTAAACGAAAATGACTTTGGCTGACTTTAGTTTCGATTTGGCTTCATCTATTTCTAAATTAAATAAATGTCTTAAAAATATAGCTAAAGAAAAATTAATATTAATTTTACTCTTGTGAGGCATGATTTAAAATTCGATCAAATTTGTTAATGAAATAATATTTCGATTCAGTACACTTACTTATATAGTGTTTACTTGCCACAAAATAATTTCTAAATTTGTATGTAAGATTTAATTGGATGATGAACTTTGTATTAGTTTTTCTATCCCGCTTTCAATATTTACATTTTATTATTACCCCAAATTCTGGTAATTAATCGAACTGAGATTTTTTTTATCTATTTATTGATTCTTTTGCCTAAAGTAATAATAGAATGATAAATGAGTTTTTCTATCCCGCTTTCAATATTTGCATTTTATTATTACCCCAAAGTCTGGTAATTAATCGAACTGAGATTTTTTTATCTATTTATTGATTATTTTGCCTAGAATAATAATAGAATGATAAATGATGTCAGTATTTTCCGTTTTATTTATTTGATATTTTTCGATTATTCAATCACGAGATTTTATGATTAGAGAATAGCAATATATTTTAATAGTTAAATTAAATAGAAAGCAAAACTGTAAATTTTGAATTCATAAAATCCATTGAGAAAAATAAAAATTGATATTTCTACACCTGTGCCAAGGATAATTTCTCCTTGCCTCAATATTGATTTCTGCTGTGGCCTAGCAACCAATATTACTGCGGTAATTAAGACTATTAGACCAACATAAATAATGTATGATTATGATTATTGGAATTCTTTTTACTTTTAATGGAAACTTACTTATAATATTTTCAAAATTTAATTTTTATTTATTTCGATTTAAGTCAAACTTTGCACTAACATATTTATACAATCAAAATGGTTCATACATGAAAATGAAATCAATAAAAACAACTCAATTATCTGATATTAAACATGATCAGCTAGATATTAAAAATTTTGCACTATTAAAAACTTTAAACTTCGGTTTTCGATTCATAAAACATCAATTTTAAGTTAATTTTTAATTAACAAAACAATTTTAGAGTAACAAAATATTGGATAATTTTTCTACATTAAAGTTTGAAAATTGTCAAAAATTAAAACAGATATGAGTCAAACTTAAGCCTTCATTTCATTTGGTCTTGAAAAGATTAAAATTTATTGATACGCTATGCGCCACCGAAATTATAATAATAATAATAATAATAATAATACATAATCACAGCAAAACATAGATTTCGAGGACGAAAAAATTTTTTAAGGGGGAAGATATGTTGAGGTCTGTAAATTAAAATTAAAAATTTAAATAAAATTTAGGATAATAATTCAAATGGAAAGTAAGCGAAGAAAAAAGGCAAATAAAAGCGGGATCGTGCACAGAATTAATAGTAAAGGAAAGTGCGATGGAAACAGTATTAGAAAATGCAAAAAGCAATTACGAAAGGCGAGAATCCGGAAATCCGAAAAAAATCAATAAATGGAAAAATCATCGAAATCGAATGGGAAAAACGGGACAGTTATAGATTAGCTAATGGTCAACAAGATGACGGTTAGGGATTTATCAGAAAAGGGTTAGAAAGGGTTGAAAAACATTCAAATGTATGAAAACAGAAAACGTTAATTAATTAATTAATTGGCTAATGGAAAAACCCGAGCTAATGGGAAACCCGAGCCAATGGAGAACCCGAGAGATGAAGGAAACCCGAGCTGGGTAAACAAGAAGAAAGGCAAACAAAAGGAAGATTTGGGCCCATTAGCTTGACACAATGATTAATGGGAAAAGAGTAAGGAGAAGATAGCGCGCGTAGGAAGACCGGTAGGGCCATTAATTATCTGGATTCGTTGGACCATTATGGATGACAGCCGAAGCAAACACGTAGGAGAAAATGTCAAACGAAAGATTGGCTCGGCAATAACCATTTGTCATCCTGATTTCGAGGAGTATATAAGCAAAGGGAAAATCAGAGAAAATCGGCATTCTGCCTCAGCTAGGGTTCGAAGAATCAGACTGTAGGAAAAGTGATAAACGAATTAGGGAAGTAGGGAAAAGAAGAAATAGAATTAAGAATACGGAAAGGCGAAAAGGGATCAAACCAAACAGAAACCGAGGAAAACGAGAGTCAACAGAACTAAAGGATCAAAAGGTGAATATTGTTTGTTTGCAAAGCATCAACGCCGAGCAGAGAATCGTATAAACTTTGATTGGTCATTGTAGCGTGATAATAAATTGTGAACCTGTTATTTCAATATACGTTGGGTCGTTCATTGTTTTGATTTAAAGAACACCAGGAGTCAGAGAGAACCGACTTGAAATAATCCAAAACCCAACATATATATATATATATATATATATATATATATATATATATATATAAATTTGTGGGAAAGGGGGCGTTTTAATAAGTTTTGCCTAGGGTGATAAATAAGCTGGCACCGGCCCTGATATAAGCTTTGCTTATTATTAGGCAAGTTGAAATTAAAAACAATCGGCATTTTTCCTCAGGTAGAGACTGGAAAACTTAAGTATGTGATATCGTGGAAAAAATAAATTTATAAATTAGAAAATCAGTGAAGTTAATAGAAATTTGTTAGTAGTTAAATTCAAAGCAGAATTAGACTCTTAAATGTGATGATTTCGAAAGTGCACAGAATCAAAAATTCTCACTGGGAATAATCAAGTGATCATAACGCATATTATTTCTTACTGTAACAGTTTTGGGGTGTAATTTGTGATAAAAACAAATGTACGTTGGGAGTATTATTTTTAAGTTTATCGGGCAGGTGTCAGATATACCGAATATTTTTTTATTTATTAAGACTCAACACTTTATAAAAAATTGGTTTTGTAATCAGATTAGTAGTATATTTAAATTATGTTACAGTAAATTCGTATCATATATTTCATTCATTAATTATTTTATGCATGACTTCCAAAAGGTTATGGAGTGAAATGATTTATTTCTTTCCAGTAGCAAATATACTCGGTGAGTGAGAAGAGTATTGGTTATGAGTGAAGAGACTAAAAACTAAATGTCACAAATAGAATAAACCTGTTCCAAACATGACCAGATGAAGAAAGAGAAGCAAGCAAACGATTTTTTGAGAGCAATCTAACCACGACCAAGTTGAGATCCAGGCACTCGTGATGAGGATCCGGACAATAGGGCTGACTAATGTCAGATGTGTGAACGATGGCTCGTGATCTATATATCGTTTTCTATGTCTAATATTTTGTTAATTAATTAAAAATAATTTCTTATTCCTTTATGTGTTGAGAAAGAGATTGTGGAAAGTTAGTGACCAGCTATTGAATTAAAAAGGATTTAGTGTTGAGTTAGAGAATGAATAAGAAATTTAAAAACGATGAAAAGTTAGTAAATGACTCCGAAGGAATGATAAATTGAACATATGCTTCCTATCAGCATTCCAGAGTTGAAGATTTGCTAGGACCTTAGCCGTTCATATTGGGTTCCCCTTACTTTAGACTGTAATTCCCTCATTTGGTAAAGTACCAACGTTCCCTAGCAACAGGTACCATACAGGTAGGCTGACATCTTTGTAGAGTTATGTTGATGACAGGTTTTAGGAAAATTTAGATCACAAATTCCACACAAACAGCTTTATTAGTAACTTCACTCGACTCATTATTCTCTACAATATTTCAAAAATAAGATTTATTCCGTCATACTTAACATGGCTCTGTTTATCTTATTACACAAATTTACAAATATTTGATATTACTAGTTTAGAAATTTAGAGCTTTCAACTACCATTACGATTCAACTATATTTATAATTACAATACCTAAATGTTATTACCAAAACTGGAAAAATATAAATACTTTTCCAAAAAGTTAAAGTCCATTCGTTTGGAATCCTCCTTATTTTTAAAAAATAAATCTATTTTTAAAACATGTTATTTTAAATTCGATATTTTTCTAAATAATTTTTAGTATTGCAGTTTTTGTTTTAATCTTTGACATTTTAAAATCTTCTGGTGATAATTTTAGTAACTATTATTGAGATAACCAATTTTCACTCGTTCTTTGTTTTGGCTAAACATTTTGAAGGAATAATTTATTTTTATTTTTAATAGGATACTTAAGGTTTTTTGAATGTTTATTTAACCAAATTCAATTTTTTACGAGAATATTATCAGACTTTTTACATATATCATTTAATTATAATGAATAAATTTAAAATCATTTCTGTTAAAACGTTGTTTGATAAAATTTTGTGAAGAATTTGTGGCACTTCTAAGAACTTGTCGAGTATATCCATTAGCAAAAGTGTCTTAATGTTGAATAATTAGTTACCAGTTCTAAAATCACATTTAAATACAATTTTTATTTAATAATTTTAACATAATATGTTTAATAAATTCATTAATTCAAATAATGTTTTAACAATATTAAGCATTCATTTTACAATGAAAATTAATTTTGTTTATATTTTAATAAATATATTTTTTGAATTTTCAATAATTAATCATTCCTTTATGAAAAGATTTAATATCTTTAACAGAAATCGAAAAGACAAAGAAAAAAATCCCGAAAATTTTGACGAAACCTTTATTAATAATGGATTGTTAGTAAAATCTATTCCAATATTTGATGTAATTTTACTTGATGAATTTAGAAATGATCATCATGATACATTTGGTTTGAAAGAAGACTTGGATTTTTACATGGTAAGAAAAATATTTAATTATATAATTTATGCAGTTTATAATGAGAGTTCAAAGAATTTTCTAGAATTATTTTAATACTATACTAAAAGTTTTATAATTAAACATTCTGCAAATTTATTTGTTCCTGTGAATGTTGGCTCTATGTTGACCCGGAAAAAAGAATTTTGTTGTAGAAATAGAAAGGGGATTAATAAAGACATCTATTTGCATTTACATAATTTAGACAAATCTATTCATTTTTAAAAAACATTTTTGGTTATTATTTTCAAGTATTTGTTTCAGTTTGAGAACTAAAAAATAAGTTATAAATAAGAAATCTATCAACGTGGAACTCATTTTTTATTATTATATCTGATTATTATATAATTAACTTCGAATTCGTTGTTCGCACACTGCAAGTCTCCAGATGAAAGCGTTTTCATTGATATGGACAGTCTCAACTTGGAATCAAATGTGCTTTATTTTAGGTGTATAAAATGTTTAGTTTTTAGCTCACATTGAAAATCTCTGACCCAACCCGAAACTTGATCGCTAAACCCTGAGTCTCGAATAAAGATGCAAAAAAATATCATAATTTCCCTTTATGGTTTTGGGATAATTTATTGTCCAATTGCTTTTATGTTAATTACTACAATAAAAAATATGATCAGCCCATATTTTCAATTTTAAAACGAATATATATATATATATATATATATATATATATATATATATATATATATATATATATATATATATATATATATGAGGATATTTGTGATGCTTACACTGCATCATCTATTACAGCTGAAGGTAATATTTCTGGCATTCTTTGTAGTTCCGAATATGATGCTGTCATCCATATACTATAGGCGTTTTTTAAATTATTTTCTTACATTAGACTATCAATTCTTTTTTGAAAGATTGGTATTGCATTTGTGCAGCCGAATGTAGGTCTTTTAAATTCGTAGAGTTTTCTGAGTGCTTCAAATTCTCATATAAGGTGGCGATATGCGCTTTAAAATCGATTTTTGACAAAAGCCTTTTCTTTAGCAATCTTGTAAACGAGGTAATCGATATGTGGCGTCAGATATACATCTATGGTTGCTTATTTGTTGATAGTTCTGGATTAATCGATTATTAATCTTGGTTTAAAGTCTTTGGTAATGATGAATGCTTTGGCTGTCCATGAACTTTGACATGGAAGAATTTTTCTTCCTTTAGTAGTCTTTTAATTTCGACTTCGATTAGTTTCGCGTGGCAACTGAATCTATGAGATTTCGTTGCTATTTGTTCGATGGCTCTTATATTTATTACGTGTAGTAGGTCGTATTCTGTAGTACTCATTGTCAGACTAAGAATGTGCGGTTTCCTTGACCGATTCCAATAATTGCTGGATGTAATTCAAAAAATAATTTTAAGCTTTGGTATCGTTATTACTTATCATTTTATTTCGTTATTCTTATTTTATTTTCTTTCATAAAATTTTAACTGATTGACGAGAGATCCGAACTGGTGTCGATAAGAGCTTTTGTTTTGTAACTTTCGATGAATATTGTTTGTATAGTTGACATTGTGTTCGTCGCTGAGGTATAGTCATAGCAAGTTTCTTCCGCTTCAGTAATTTGAGTTTGTTCGATGTTGGCTAAGTTATTTGGCTGGATTTTTACATGGAAATAACCAGATACAAGGAAATAAGAAGGCTGGACTTTTTCGCAAATAAATACCAAAGACCAAACCAAATCTTCAGAGTTGGAGATGCCGTGTTTGTAAAAAAAGATGAAAAACAATTCCTAGACCTACAAACCATCATCCAGTGATCAGACTTATTGCAGGTTGAATTATCATTTTGCACATCTTTTTCTCTAGTCTGAATACGATTGCTAATGCGCGCTTAATTTACTTGAAATCCAACTTTGCGAAAGCTTTTATAAAGTATTCGACCAGCAAATTATCAAAAATTTCGCTAAACCACAAGTTATGAGTATCGCATTTAACTTCTCATCTTCCTGTAGTTTGCACTGGTTTGTGAAAATTTGTGTGAGCTTTGTCCCTTATGTTAGAAGACTTGGAGACATAATATTTATTATCTAAAACAAATTATATAATTATATATTATAAATATCTTGAACAAGATAATATCTTCAGTCATATATTTTCAACATGCATATATATTATATAATTTTAAATAACTATTATTTACAGTTATTTTACATCCCCCTCATTTTAAAATGTTTGAAAACATTCCACATTTCTAATTTTTGATTCTCCATTCTGAAATCAAATCATGGAACCTCTGTCATACAGTTTATTATTTTACGTAGACCCTTAAATCTATCTTCACATTTATTTACATCATCTTTTTTTGCAAACACGACATCTACAACATTGAAGATTCGGTTTGGTCGTATTTATTTGAGAAATAGTCCATCTTCCTTATTTTCCTGTATCTGCTTTTTTATCTCTAAACTTTCTGATTTACGCTTTTCAATCAATAACTTTAGCTGGCATGGTTCGTTATTTTCGTTTGTTCAGTACGTAACTGAGTAATTTTCTTAATTGTAGCATTTAACATAAATTCAACCTCAGGAAGTATTTCGATCTAGTTTTTGTCCGTTCTTCTTTTAAGAAGAAATGGATAGCATCTCTAATAGTTCTAATTTGCCTTTAAATTTGTTTATTAGTTGAATGATTATACGGGCTTGATTATGTTAGATTAATCCCATGTTTATCTTCAAATGCTTTTATTAAAGCTTACTAAAATGCTTTTCATCCATCACAAAGAATACTCATTGGAGCGCCAAATTTCAAAATCAATTTTTCGTTAATTATTATCTTGTTCAGAAGCTGCACATAAAAAATATATTTATTAAATTGGTCTATAATTCCCAAAATATATTTTTTTCCACTTTTAGCAGTTTTTAATAGGCCACAAAAGCCGATGAAAATTGATTCAAATAAGTAAACTATTTAATTGTAGTTTCTCTGTCATTTAGTCTCAAATGAAGTAATTTCTATTCTAGCAAATGGAAATGTTCGTATTAAAGTTATTATTATTTCTCTATATAATACTCGCTCTGTGACGTATGAAGTGCATTCTTTATAATTCTTTATAATAATTGAATTCGAAATATCTACATTAAATCCAAACTGAAAACTTCTGGAGTGACTATGCATTTTTCTAGTTAGTTTATACTTGTTTAAAAGAGACATAAGTACACAATATCTTCTCCCCTACGAATATTCAACACACTCTTTTATAGCTCTTTGTTACGTAAATCTATAAAGGAGTTTATTGGTTTTCTAATTATTGATACACAAACATGCCAATATTCAAACACAATCATTCTTTTACTTAGTGTCAATACTTGTATTTTCATACTGCAGTTGATGTTGCTTGTTTTCGTAAAGTCATAACTAAATAGCTTTATGAAATCCTGTTGAATATCGTAGTCTAAGGGTTTGCCATCTTTGATTTATACCTACTTATATTTCTAATTGTATTTCGGTAGTTAAAATTCTTTTAAAGTACTTTAGTTTTTTTTAATATTTCTAGATCAAAAATAAAAATCATGAAACGGCAGAAGATGCAATAAGCATTAGAAGCGTCGATTGTAAAAACAAAATAAAATGGAATAAACGAATTGTGAATTTTGGTAATAAATCTTATAGTTCAAAATCGTTGAAACACAGAAACCAGTCTATGAGTTATCATAACTTGAATATCATTTCAGAGAAAGGAGAAATTCCTAGCAGAATAAACAGTCCAAAATATCAGTTTGTAAAAAATACAGATCAAAAGTTCAATTATGATAATTTAATAAAAAAGATGATTCATATTAAAAATGAAAACATCGAAATCAAGAAATTGGAATGTGAAATTAATAAAAACCTCCACGATGGTGAAGACAAAAGATCCGAATCTCCATTATATGGAATCACAACGGCTGCTATTATCATCGGTCGGCACGATTCAACATCTTCAACTCATTCCATTTGTAAACAAGCTTGGATTGAAACGGAAAATGGCCGACGGTTGGGAAACAATTTAAGTAAACAAGAAATCGAAAGACAAAATATTATCCACGAGTTATTAACTGGAGAAATAGATTCCATCAATGATTTGAAAGGAGTCATTAAACATTATAAAGAGCCAATGGAAAAGCTTCAATTGCTAGGATCAGGCGATTCTTTCAACATATTTTATAATATCGAGAAAATCATTCCAATCTATGAAACATTTATTGATTTGTTAGAAGGAGAAAAAGATCACAATGGAATCATTGACGGAATTGGACTAGTTGTGTTGCGATGGGTAAATATTGGAAATTCTCTACAACTGAATCATGTTAATGATTTAGTCTGACTTGTTGGATCCAATTATTAAGTATTGTACTCATTTGTACTTTTCTAAAGCTTTCCTAGAAGAAAAACGTAAGGATAAAGAAATTGGGGAATTTTTGCAATGTTGTTCCGCATCAAAGTTCAGTCGAAAATTGGATCTATGGAATTTCCTCGGTAATTGATTTTATATTTTGGCTTAATTTCTCAATTTGTATCGATTTTTTATAATAAAAATATAATAAAATATCAAACAAGTCGATAGTGTTCTACAAATTATCACATTTGATCTGGTCCAATTGAAAAAAATCCTAATTTATTAATATTGTATTTTAATAAATAAATGCAGTTTTCTTTGATTTCTCAAAGAATAAACTTAAAAAAGCATGAAATCTAAATTTTTATCGATTTAATCTGAGTTGTAAAAGTGAATTCTTTCTGACTCGTCTGAAATTTCAGGAATCGCTGTAGATTTAAAATAAATCTATATGAGATGAAGTTTCTTTTTTACCACTGAATTAAAATTACGATCTCATTTTTTATCAAGCTCCAGTTGTAGTGCATGGACAATCCGGAATATTTAGCATTAGGTGAATTAAATTTGTGCTAAAGAAGGATATCCATTGCCGAGGAAAGTAAATAAAAACTGATTGCTTGTAGAGATCAATTGAAAGCGGATATCAGTGAGATAATGGCTCCCGCATCAAACTGACCATCCGATGTAACTATTTCTCCCCTAATTTTGTAAGTCTGACTATGGGTCACTGTAGTTTAGGGGGGCCCTTAGCATAGGGCAAAAAAATGAAATTCATAATTTGAATTCTGGCACCCATCAAATCTGTGCCAAATATTAAAATAATGAATTGTGTAAAACATCATTACAATTGAAGAATATTTAGAGGTGGCCCTCAGGCATTGAAGTTTTGTATGTACCACAATTTCAAGCTCGATAGTCGATATTGCAAATTGTTAAAGGTTTCTTACATTTTTAAATCACATTTATTCTACACACAACAGCCTGAACATGTTAGTTTACTGTACAACAAATAAACAATAATGTCACTGATTCAGAAATAGCTCCAACTGAAAATGTTAAGAATTATGTCTCTCTGCCAACTGTTCTTCTCTGTATTATTATTTCACAACATTCACAATTTCACAGTGTCAGATTGTTGACCACTAGCACAAGTCGCCAGGTTTCGTTTGGTACAGTCAGGGAACTGGCGCCTATGTTCATTCACAATTTGGAGAAGGAACTGTAGTTGATCTTCATTCTTGGTCAATTTCTTATTAAAATCCTAAATGAGAGCAACTCCACGCTCAGCCCTGTCATTGACGACTGCCAAGCTCTTGACAATGCCCAGCGCTCGCGTGTATGACTCATCTTGTTCCCAATCAGATGGATCCTTGTTGACCAATTTTACAGGTAGATCAAGCAACTGGAACAGTTTCTAGGAGTTCACTGTGCAGAACTGTTCCAAACCTCGTTTTCCCAGGAATGCATCGGACTTTATGCTGGGTCGCTTCGATGGATGATCTGGAGCTTCTTCGTCCATTGCAGCAATCATTAGCCTCTTGGAGTCATGTGATAGTCTGGAGTCAAACAGAGCCAGACCAATAAGCTCTTCGGACAAGTACCACATATGTAGCCCGAGCTTCTTGCTGGTAGCAGCAGAAATAGCCGCATGCGGATAGCTCCTAAGTTGTCCCATAAGCGTGAAGTCATCCATCCATCCTGCCCGATGCATTGCACCAGGCACCTGAAATCGAATTCCGCGATCAGGAACATCTCCAAGAAATATGACTGCAAGCTCCAGAAATTCTCTGTAGTCATCTCTTGGATGTTCAGCTTGCAAATATGTTCTGGCAAAACTCAGGATGTCAGAACGATATGGTGCAACTAACAACTCAACCGACGGGTCTGAAGAAGCAACCTGAAAACCGTCACGATCTATGAATTGCCAGTAATCTCTGAACCTCTTGAATATCTGAATTTCCGGCCCAGATAAAGTGCCAACTGATGTTGTCTCAAATGCAGCCCCAACTATTAACTCCATAATGTGGTGAGAGAAGAGGAACGCTCCATCTTCAAGAATAGTAATCAAAGTCAGTGCCTCCGAATGTGCGATGTCAAAGAGATTGTCTAGGCGTGAAGTGAATTCATCCTCCTTCATCTTGTGTCCATCGGTAATCCGATTCTTATGCTTTTGGAGACCTTTCCATTCAGCAAAAAATGCTTCCAAATTGTCGATGCAATGTTTGGCAGATCGAACTGGAATACCAGCCTTATGCCAAAATCCAAACACCTTTTCGATGGTTTGTCGACTAGAGTCACGAACGGTCAGATTCTCAACTTTGTGAAGATGCATGAAATAACCAAAAGTTTGGCGATGCGATGGCAACTTTGCTCCCAGAATGTTAGACTCCGCTGAACCGAGCAAGTAGACATTTGATTTTCCTCTTGTCTCCATTTTTAATCTATAAAAATAAACGTTATATCAAAAACTGACAAGTGACAATACATAATTATGGACTAGGCGTTTACTAATCACTTCAAATAATGAGTATTGAGTAATGAGTAACGAATGATAGAATAATGAATTAACAGAAGTAATTAAACCCATTCAAATAATAGACAAATTGGATTAATAGAAAAAATTACATTTACCTTGAATGCAAGCAATCCACTTGAATCCACTACAATTCAGTGAGACCAATCTAGCGAACTAGTGCTGCAATTAAAGACTTGGCAGACACAGATAAGTATTGACTAAGCAATTCAATGATAGCAGTCAAATTATTTATTATTTAAGGGTTGTAAGCTTTTTTGCAAATTTGCACACAGTGTCTACTGTACCAAAGAATATTTATTTTGTCATTGGGATGATGCAATGATGATGTAGTATGTAAGTTAATATATTGTACAGTTACAATACATCATATTTATACAAAACACGAAACAGGTTTAAAACTTAACGATTTATTTAAATTTCACGGATTTAGTCAAACTTCAAAGCTTGAGGGCCACCTCTAAATATTGCCCAATCTGCATGATTTTTTGCACATAATTTTATTTCTGTAAGTGGAACATATTAGTGGGATGCCAGAAGATGATTTCAAACTTTTTGTTTTAAGGGCCACCCTACTGTAGTTATATCATTATGGTTAATTATTTATCTGTTTATTGGACCATTTTGGTTAATTTACTCTAGGTATCCAATTCAGTATCTTTTGAATAACTAAATATTTTGTTTATTTCTCAATTGGGAATTAATTTCTATTAGTTTTGATTAAAGGGTTTTTTAACATTATTTTAGGGCAAAAATTTATGATTTAGTTAAATTTTTTACATCAATTTACACAATGTTGTCCAACTGAAAATCGCGCACCACAAACTTAATAAACTCAAAATCAGATGGCACTTTGGAAAAAACTTAAAATATTTTATAATAAAAAACGATTGCGAAATTTTAGAAAATGAAAAGAGAAAAATTGAATCATGAGTTCGAGAAACTTAAACAACCATAGATGGATCAATACAACTCATACTTAAGAGTTCGATTTTAATATAATTTCTAACTACCATTACGAAGAAAGAAAACCAAGTTATAGATTTATTTTTCTATACAACTAGAAGGTACGATGATCTTAGTAATTTTAAATTTTTGCAGATTATTTTCGCGTCACACATCTTGTAAAACACTGAACTTACATATCACATCATGAATATTTTCCCCCTCAAATATTGCATCAAAAGCTATGCATCCCTTTAAAACTCTTCTATTATATTGATGTACTCACTTATCAGAATAATTAAAAGATGAAAAATCAAGGTGAGTGTAACAAAATGTACATAATCAATAAATTAAGAACATCATAGATCTGTAAACCACCTCATTATTTAAGGAAGTCCTCTAAAAGCCTACAAAACCATTACGAAACAATTTCATCTAAATTTCTATTGGAAAAGAATTTTAAAGTTTTTAACTTTTTTAAAGTTTTATTACACATTTTCTCTCTAAGGCATCTCTCTAATATATAGATATATTTGAATTATAGATAATCCCAGAAGTCGCCTTATGAAGTATCCTCTATTATTTGAAAGAATTTTAAAATCTGTAAGCGACAATTTTCATAAATTAAATTCAATATTAAATTTTCCAGAGCGATTCTGAACATTCTGACTCGTCGGATTTGGTTGATGTTTTGAAGAAATTTGAAATTATTTTATTGTCATTAGACAAAAAGACTGGGGAAGAAATGTGTAATTTCTATCTGGGGAAACTCGATTTCCTTGAACAAAATCAAGTAAATTTGTCGTTATTTTGAAATGAAATTTCCTTATTAATAATTATTAGTATATTAATTTAGTAAAAAATCAAAATGTTCTTATTCTTGAGGGAAATGTAAAAATTGGCCGATCAGTTCATTTTCACAAAGTTCATGCATTTTTATTTGAAGAAATTTTAGTTTTTACGAAGCAAACTGGAGAAGAAAGCATAGAAAGCACCCGGTACACGGTTTATGGCAATCCGTTACCTACTAATAAATTAATTCTGGAAAATATAAATGATGGCGAAATTAGAATGGGCTCATTTAGGTCGACTTTCAGTTCAGACAGAGGGAGTAAGTGATTCATTTTTCTTTGATCGAGTGTTGTATTTTCTGTATTTTATATATGAAAATAAAAATTTAAGACTTCAGTTTTTTTTAACCAATTCATTTGTATTTTTCAAATTTATAAATATTAATTAAAAAGTCGATAAATATGAATTTACTAATTATATAGAGCGAATTTGATTAATATTTTATAAATCATTATTATTATAATTATTATTATTATTATTATTATTATTATTATTATTATTATTATTATTATTATTATTATTATTATTATTATATCAAAATAAGTCTTTGTTGGGAAGTTTCGATTATTAAATAATCCTCTTCAGTTTCTATTGGATGAAACTAGTTTTATACTTATTATTATTATTTTTTACAATTATTATAAATAATTATTATTTAATATTATTAATTATTATTATTATTTATTATTAACTATTATTAATTATTATGAATATTTATTATTGTTATTTACTATTTTTTTATTAATATTATTGATATTATTTATTAATAATATTATTATTAATGTTATTTTTATTAATATTATTTTTATTATTATTTTTATCTTTTATTATTATTATTATTATTTTATTATATTAATTTTATTATAAATTTATTTAGGTAAGAACGTCTTTCGTTTAACTCTGTTGTCAAATTTTATTCCTGAAATTGAGTTTGATGATCATAATGATTACAATGAAAGAGCCTTGGAAGATACATTTGCTAGTAATGATAAATACGAACAGTCTCCTTATGATGGGCGTTTATTAAAGAATTCTCAAACAATTCTTCAAACTTCTCAACTAGAAGAAAAGCAATTATGGTTAAACACACTAAGAAAAGTCGTTGCTAGGGAAATTAAGCGAGAAAATTAAATAACTTTATATGTGATTAATCTTTCATAAAATTAATATTTTTATTAATTTAGTGATATTTCATGATTTGGTATGATTTATTCACTCAACGCTGTTTGATTTCAAAAGTAATCAAAATGTAAAACGTAATTTGAATCTTATTTGCTTTTATGTGATTTTAGATAATTAAATTGTTAATTTATCATTATTGATTTCGGCAATCGAAGAAAAGTGCAATAAAATTTATAAATATATTTTTTATGGTAATCTGTATATTAGAGAATCGTGAACTTCAGGATATCCAATTCGGAATTCTGATATTTAATTTAATAAGTAAATGTTATTGATTTTTAAAGTTAAACCTCACAAAGCATGATTATGAATTTGACCAGATTTCAGTTTATTGCAAATTTTCTTGCTGATGAGGAAACTCTTTTGCACTCCACTAAAACTGTAGGAATTGTTGATAATTGATAATAAATCTTTTTGAAAAAATATTTCTTTTTACCATTGTGTATTCAAATTACAATCTCACTGTTTAACAGGTTACCAAGATCAAGTCTTGAAAAATTCTGGCTTTCTAATTTAGAATAGCGTTTTTCACTTTTCCAATTGTAGTATTCAAATTTAATGCTAAAAGCTCTGCTGATTTAATTTTACTACTCGATGAGTTATCTAGAATATAAAGAGGAAAATGGTACATGAAAAATCCGAATTTCATTTTAAACGGTTATAATGTATACCAAAAAACTCATTTTTCTCTTAAATTTGTTAATTTGGAAAGATAAACTGTTATTGCTGGGTAGCTCTTGGGCTAGAAAAATAAAATTGCGACTACTTTCAAAGGGATTGCCATCAGATACACATACAAGAAAATAGTTAAACTTATTGTTTCTAAACACAACAATCATTCACAGTTATAAATTGAAAAAAATGTGTATCTTTATTAAAATTTGACTCTCTTACTTAGGACTTATTTTGAAGTAACAATTAATAAAATAATTTAAAAAATTTTCTTCAACTTTGAATCCAATAAAGTCATTGATAAAACCGCCAAACACATTCCATAAAAATGAGACTATTTAATTTTCAAAATCATTAAAACTAAATTTCATCAAAAATTCTGTAGGGTATGTGAGTTTGCGAGAACAAAGACATTCCCTATTAACAATACATTATGATTCATAATTTTTGTAGAATAAAATACAATTAGTTATATTTTGATTCATTTTTTTCCATGAACAAAGGCAATAAAAGGACAACGCCCTAACCCTTGAGAATAAAGGCCAATATTGATATGATACTGTTAAAATTTACAAAAACCGGTATTGAAAGGTTTTTATATATATTTTTTATAAGTGCTTAGTACCGATATGCAACTTATTATGACTCATGCAAATATCTCTTACAGCACATAACAATATGCTATCACTAGATACCCGTCGAAAATGACGTTGGTAATGTGTACTAGCGGGTGAATGTCAGCAAAAAAAAGAGTCTCCACAAAGACTGCTAATGTTCTAACATCCCTTAAGTTCATGGACTACCATAGAAGGTTAAATGTCCAAATTAATCTTAGGTCCCTGTTAAATTAATGCTAATTCATTTAATGATAATTTACTTTCAGATGTGCAGAAAAATAATATTGAAACAACAATTCTAGTTCAAAAATAAAATTTGCAAAAAAATATGCCTAAACGAATGAACCAATTATGTGTCATTTCTCAAAATTGTTCAGTGGTTCTTTTGAACTGTCCCAATAAACGAACTGCTTTTATTCTCATAGAAATTTCTACGAATTGTGTAACAAATAATCAAATACCTAACTAATATTAATAAAATAAGTAAGAATTTATCTTATGATCATGTATTTATTTATTAACTAACATATATATATATATATATATATATATATATATTTGAATCTATTTTCAAAATGGCACTAAAGGATATTGAGGCTTGGTTTTATATTTGTTGATTAAATTAGCAATTTAAATTAAGGTTACAGAGTTATGAATTAATTGGAATCTAACCTTTTCAATATTTGATAAGCTTTTGGCATCAAATTTTGATGATATATCTCTACTCAAATTGGAGAAATATCTTAAACACCAATTAGTTGATGGTTTTGTAGACTTGTTTGGATTCAGCAACACGTTGATGAAATTTTCTAGTTGTATAATATTGGTGGGCTTAAAACCACAATTTAAACTAAAAATAAATTTATGTCAATTAAAACATTGTTGAATTATTAATATGGCTACCGTGAACATACACATGCACCACAGACAGATATTAAAAATAAAAATAAAAACACCAAATAAAACAAAATAACATATAACAAGAATAAATAAAACAAAATTAATAAAATCCAAAGAAAGCCTACAGCAGCAGACAGAAACATATTCCATACACAAAACCGCCAAAACCTTGCAAAAGAAGGTTTAGAAAATACACAGGCGGAAGCGGCGACCAAAAAACTAACTGTTAAAGGGTCAAAATTAATATTGATTCAAAAATAATAATAAAAATAAACTCGAAAAAATACAAAAAAATATATAAGAAAATAAAGAAAAATGAGTAAAAAATTATAAAAATATGTAAAAATTAATAAAATCATTTAAAAACTCTCAAAATGACTAAAAATCGCCTATTGGTCGCACACACACACAAAACAACTATATATACGATAGCTAAATTCATAATTTAAACACCATCACTACTTTGACCACTTTAGTTTTATGCAAAATTTTGTGTGAAAATTTTCTAGTTGGAATCGATTTGTAAGTAGTTTGTGTTTTCGTGTTAAAATATATATTTGTATATGTTAAAGTTTTGGTTTAACCAATTTTAATTTTATTTTGGATGGTCGTGGCATCTTTTAGTGCCACTGACAAGTCCCCATAAAATCTTATTTATAATAATTATTGAAATAAAATTTCAAAGGGGCAGACTGGCGGTCCGGCTAACGAGTTCACTTTCGTTAGATGTAGCCACTGGTCGCGCTACTCTTGATACCTCGGCTGCCCACGACGAACTCGGGTCGAAAGGCTCTACCAGTAAGACGTCGTTGTAAAACTCATAGCGTCTGACGGCAACGTCGGTCGGAGTGAGCTCTTAAAATCATGCGAAGTGCGACTTTAGTTAAGAGGGAATAAAGTTTTGTATAGAAAATTTAAAATCTTGACGGAAAATTAATTGTAAAATCGAGTAGAAAGGGATAGGATAGTGTAGGAATGTAAAGTTGAAAGCATTTTCAAATAGTCGAAGGATGTAATGTGGCAGATGAGAGTAATGTTTATTAAAGTGACCGCAGAGGGCTGTAACGATTTACAATTATGGGAAGTGTACCGGGATCTAAGGAACTGTGAATTAAATTTGAAAGGCAGGGAATAAATAAATCTACAGTGATTAAATTAATGACATAGGAAATTTACCAAAAAATAAGGGCGGGACACTGCTCAAATTTTTTAAAGATACTTTAATAGATAATGGGTAAAGAGGACAAATAGATATAGGAATTGTAGAAATAGGCGAGTAAGGACCAGGATATAGAAAGATAAAGACTTAAGACCTTCAATCGGCAGTCAAAAACCCGAAAGTGAAAATATCATGAGGAGTAGTTCTAGAAATAGAGCTCACCTGCTCATTAATTTTCAACCTCTATGTACATTACGAACATGGTAATGGGTACATAAGAGGGACGGAATAGTAATCGTGATGGCTTTTAGGTGGGAGTCACACAGGAGCCCAAGAAAAATAAATTAAAATAAATCCTATTCGCCAACAATATTGTTAAATGGTATTACTCATAAGCAATTTAATATGCTCAGTGTTTCCTGGTCATGAATGGATTTCAGACTTACATACTAAGGATATTTTTGAGATATTTTTTTCATGGGGAAGATGAAAAATTATAATCCTAAAGTAATGATAATATAAATTCAACATATCTTGTGATGGTTGTGTGTGTGTATATAATTTACATTGAATATAAAATTACCTAAGTATCATTACAGCCCTACATGAATTTCTAAAAATTTATCTGTTTATTAAAAAGAAAGTAAAATTTGAAAAATTTTGGATATTTTGAATTGGAAAATATTTTTATGAAATTTTTAGGGAACTTTGAGTCTTGTGAAATTTTTGAGTTGGGAAAATTGTTAGCAAAATTGTATCATGATAATATTCATCTGTTTTAATTTCTGATAAAAGAATCTTATGAGCGTTGACATCTTTATCTGTTGAATTAATCTATATTCGCTAATAATTCTCATTAAAATACAATAATAATAATAATAATAATATCAAATAATCAATGTATAAAATATTTGTATAAAAAGTTGTGTGTATTTGGATGTATTTAATAATATTTTCCATACATTTAAATATTTAACTAAATTTTTCTAAGTTTTAAAAACATATAAAATTTGATGTTATTCGTTGTAGTAGCCTATATATTATATATGGACTGTTCTGGATGTGATACTAGTTTAAAGTTGATATTTATATAGAAATATTATTTAATGAAATCTAAAATAAAGTTTTGTGAAATTTTGAGTAGGGAAATTTTCCACATGGGAAAGTTGTATCATGATATTATCCTTGTATATACTCAATGTTTAGTTGTTGTTGATAAAATAATCCCATGAATACTGACATTAACCTGTATATTCATCTATAATCATATATTAGAATAGTGTGTAATAATAATAATAATATAAAATTTTCCATGTTTGAAAAATTTGTATAAAAAGTTACTTACATATTACATATGGTCTGTCCTAGAGGTGACACTAGTTTTTTAGTTGATTTTAAATATAAAATTTTATAAAAAATTCCATATTATTATGGCAGAAACTGCATTCTTTTTTAACAAAACAAATGTTTTTTGACTGTGAAACTGTAATTTACAGTTGTTTAATATAAGTTTGTGGCATGTATCACGGTTTTTTTCCTCAGAATAAATCGATACTGAAATTTGCGTTTATTTTGCATGCAATTCCTGCCTCTCTTTCACTTCACGGTTTGCACCTGGTTGCTTCTGGAAATTTTGGCGAGAGGATGCTTCTTGACTCTTTAAAGAAAGAAGGCGCTCTATTATCATTTGTCAGTATATTTGACAAATGCACAGAGGCATGGTCATTGTCAATTTGATTTGCAAACCAATAGTTTGGACAATCAAAATATATAAATGAGCAAAACTTCTTTCAAATCTTCCTAATTGACGGTACCAGGGTGAATGCTAGAAGAGCGAGAATTGCTCTGAAGTTCTGCAAACAATTCTTATTGTAATAATGTTAATTACTTAAATGTATTACTTAATCATTTTTATCGTTATCTCGAGGTATGACAGCATTATAAGAAATTTGTTCAAGTGTTGATTCATCTTTTAATATTATGTTAAGGACCTTCAGATTTATTATTAGTATTACAATTATATATAGAAATTTAGTAAATGAATCATTTTATATTACAAATATTATTCTAAAAATTTATACGTAGGCAATTTTACAAAAACATAATTTCAAATGAATTTCATCAGATCAGCTTGCAAATGTTTTTGCGGAGTGATCAACAACTGTTTGAATTTATATCAATCTAATGAAGATGAGAAACCTTTGATCTCAAAGACAATTTCAAGAAAATCTTCCTGTACTAGTTTCCGATCACGAAGTTCTTCAAAACAAGATATTTCGCTGCTTAAAGACAGTGATTCAGAGGTAAGCGACTACATGTCTAGTCGATCTTCAATTATAAGTCAAGCCAATTCTCAAAGGAAAGCATCTCTATGCCCCAGTGAAAAATCTCAACATTATTTCAAATCGAACAGGCGTCAAAGTGTAGCTATGGAAGTGACCCATGAAGTAAAATCAAGAGTATTGTCAGTTAAAATTTTCCCACAAGAAACCATACCGGATACATATGACATTTACTTGGTAAATTCAAAAAATACAATTCAGAAATCAGTACGGTAAATTTTAAATTGTTTACATTATTAATTTATAAATTTATAATTATTTTTAAATTCAAAATTAAACTTGCTATCACAATTTTTGTACTTATAATATCCATAGTAAAAGTCAAATTGAAATTAAATTTTATTAATTCAAATAATAATATTATTTAAAAAAATTAATCAAACAAAATCTACCGAAAATATTTTCATGTAGTAATGTATAAATAAGAAATTCAACAAACTGTATCAAACAACATTAATTGAGCCTTTAATTAATTTGTTATTTATCAAATTGTTAAAAAGATTAATTTAATTTAATCAATTAATTTAATAACCTTCTCGCAACCAATATATAAATTTACATTCTTTTCCAAAATTTATTATATTTTAAGCTAATTTTATTTGTAAAACATTGATTTTAATAGTGAGGATAATTAAATCGAGGAGTTAATTCTCGGATTAAAATATGTAGCGAATTTTAATAAAATTATAATGATAAATTTAAAAGTTAAATTATGGAATGATGAAATTGCTTGATTGTAAAATTAATATTTAGGAATGTTTGTAATTTAAATATATTAAATATTTATTCAATGTTTGTGTATTAATATTCCCTATTCGATTTTTAATTCATGCTTGCTGATATATCCACAAATGAAATACTAAAAAACATTTATGATTAAAGACAACTTTAGATCGTTGTTTTAATATTGTTTTGTTTGTAGTTTTTTAGAATAGTTTTGAATTTATTATAATTTAGTTTTTAATGGACATATTCAATTTACAAAATCATACTGCTAATAGTAATGTTGTTAGAAGTAAAAATAAAATAAAAATATTAAGATTTTTAAATATTTTTTTCATAATACACGTATAAAATATTTAACACATAAAAATGTATTTTTAATTTATTAATTATTTATTTAATAAATTAAACATTATTTAATTAATCAAATACCTTGAATTTTTTACATTATATATTCGAAAACCATTTGGTTATTGTAATATTATTTATGTATTAGTTAGAAAAAATATCTAAATACTTAAGAAAACATTATATTTAATTATTTTTTTCAGTAATCATAAAACAAAGAAATTTTCAAATGTTAATGAAAGAGATCTGAAAAATTTTGATTTATATATAAAATTTTATGAAAAACATTCCCTTGGTGCCAACGAAGACTATGGAGTTATTAATTATCCGTTACAGAAAATATTAAACATGAACCCTACAAACGATAAAAGACGCGTAAAAAGTAGAATTGGCTTAAATTTAGTCAATTCAGAGAGGTTAAATTGAAATTTATTCTATTTCAAATTAATTAATTTTAGAGTAAATAAAACAATTGAAATATGCCTACGGTTAGATAAAAGCGATAAACAATTAATGGTAAAAGTTCTCAGATGTAAAGGCTTAAGTAGTGAAACACAAAATATTATTAATCCCTATTGTGTCATTGAACTCTGTAATTTAAATTTTATTAATTAATTATTAATGTTTTCAGGGAAAGGTAAATCGAAAATTTCCAATTTCGAAACAAAAACTAAATATAATCAAATTTCTCCAGAATGGGATGAGGCATATTTTTTTCAAATAAATATAAATGATCTAAAGACAAAATATTTATTGAAAATCATAGTGTTTAATGATACTGAAAACGAAAAGGTTCAATTGGGGAGGCTCTCAATTCCATCGGGAGAAAAGTCAAAGGAAACCATTCACTGGAATTTAATACTTTCCAAACCTAATGAAAATTCAATCATGTTGCATAACCTAAAGTAATACATAAATATCACTGCAGCCTGGGTTTAGTGTTTTATTTAATTTTTAAATAAAAAATTATTATTTTACTAGCTAACCGTTATAAATGGCGCAAGTAAACAAATCCGTTTTTACTCATTTAACATTTTTTCAGAATTTAAGAAAAATACTGTGTTATATATTCTACTTATTATAGTCAGTAGAATAAATTTATAGCGTTACATAAAAAAGAGAAATGTATAACAAAAATTATTAAACAATATGATATATATTTTATTTATTATTATTGTACAATTCAAATCGATGGAAAATTCTAAGCCGATTATTTGAAATTAGTGATTAACTTCAAGTTTTTCTTAATGATAGATTTGAACTGAGTAATTGTTTATATGAATGTAAATGGATGTGAAAATTGTTTCAACTTTTCACTGCAAGGTAAGGAAATCTCATTGTTTCACGTTAGATGGAAACCCCCGGAGCCCTGAAGTAATAGCCAATTTAGTTTTAGAAAGAGATGTCAAAAAATGCCAAAATTTTTCTTAACAGATGTTGGGCCAGCACACCAATAGCCTTGAGAATTGTTTAAATGCATCAGTAATACAGCACGAAAACCCAGCACCAAGATAACTTAAAATACAATATACAACACCAATTAAACACTTTAAAATCTGAGAGAATATAAATAAATATAAAATCAAAAACATAAAAATAAAATTAAAATAATAACAAAATGTACCAAGATTCGCACGATACCTACACAAATATAACAAGAAAACACAACAAATTCGACGAAATTGAAAAAATTAATAAAAGTTCATTAAAATGAAATTTAAATCGAAAATTTGAATTAGTAATAATTCAATAAAAATCTTAAATAAAAAATTATAAAAATAAATCAAAAAAATAATAAAATTAACGAATAGAATTTACTAGAAAATAACAAGGTCGAATTTTGTTTTACTGCATCAAATTTCACACGCGAGAAAAATAGGTATAAATACTGATGTGTTTTCACAAATTTTCAGTCTTATTTTTCGGAGGAAAATTTCATTGCAGAGCTGTGTGGCTGGTTGTATGGCTGGTTGAGAGCCGTGCATTCAGGCAATTAACACGGGTAAGTGTTTTGCCTGAACACGATCACTCTCAACTGGTGCAATATTATTAGTTGAATTTTTCGAAGAGAATTGATGGGTAATTTTTCAATTGAATTTATGTATGACTTTTCAGATCGAATTGATGAATGATTTTTGTTTTTCAATTGAAGTTATGGATAATTTTGTTTTTCCAATTGAATTTATGGATGATTTTTTGAATCAAATTTGTGGGTAATTTTTCAATTGAATTTATGGATGATTTTTCAGATTAAATTTATGGATAATTTTGTTTTTCCAATTGAATTTATAGATGATTTATCGAATTAAATTTATGGGATTTTCGAAGCAAATTTTATGGAATGAATACAATGAATTTCAAATGTATGTAGCCGATGTAATATGCTGAATAAATATTTTATATCTACAGCCTTAGTGCATCGAAACTTTTATTCCAAATG
This sequence comes from Schmidtea mediterranea, assembly GCA_022537955.1. NCBI lineage: Eukaryota > Metazoa > Platyhelminthes > Tricladida > Dugesiidae > Schmidtea > Schmidtea mediterranea. Next base: position 212,218,462 of record CM039679.1, on the reverse strand, counting down.
CTATGGTAAAATATTATTTGTTATTCCTTTTTCCGGCCCACAGCCAACACATAACGCAAGAAAGCAAAATCTACATAGTACAGATTCGTGTAAGAGCGTGGAAAATCGCCAATGATATGTACCCGTGAAGACTCAGCGTGCGGAACGCAGGAGTTGGAAAGTCAATATTATCCGTACATAGGGGAAATTGGAGGGTAAATGAGTAGTTTATTGGCTGCTCCTTCACCATCCGTTTCCTGTAAAATTGACATAAATTTTTAACAACAATCGGCTCAAAATCTCTAACACCGAGTAGTCCAGTGGGCACTCATTAACTATGAAATGAACATAAATAGATCTTAAGGACAAAAAGAGGGAATGGGTAGCGGGGAAAATTGCGAAATCATTGCAACAGTTAAAATGAATAGCCATCGGAAAAAGATTAATCCGAACGACCAAAATCATGAAAAATAATGTTTTTAAATAATGTTTAAATTAATTAATTTGAGTTGAGGCGGAAAATATGGGCGGGACGCTGCTCAAATTTTCCGAACTAATTCAAATACTTAACAAAAATAGTAACGTAAAAATGGAATGCGTAAAGTAAGGGCGGAACGCTGCTCAAATTTTCCGAGTCAATGAAAATACTTTGTCGAAAACTGTAGAATAGGGATGAACCGTAAAATAAGGGCGGAACGCTGCTAAAATTTTCTAATTTACAAAAATACTTTATCGAAAACCGAAAAATATAGATGAACTACGGCTAATGTTGTATATCAATAAACAATTTTAACGCTGAGGAATAAGGAAGGATCCCTACAAAACCTTAATAAATATAACGATAATGATAGGGGTAATGGTAATTGTAATAATAATAATATTGATAATAATAATAATAATAATAATAATAATAATAATAATAATAATAATGGTAATAATAATAATCATGGTATTTGTAGTAATGATGATAATAATTATGATAATAATAATAGTAGTAATAATCATAGTAGTAATAACAATAAATATAATAGTAGTTATAGTAATAGAAATAATAATAAAGGTAATATATATAGTAGTAACAATGATAATGCTAGTAACAATGATAGGAAACATTGTAGTTATAATAGGGATAAAGGTGAAAGATATAATGTGGGTGTATTTAACATAACAAAGGGTGTACAGGCCAAAGAATAATCATCATCATGGACAACGATAAGAAGGACTATGAGAATAGACATAACAATGAATGATATGAGAGTATAGGTTAACATTTGAAGGAGATAGGAGAATAATGGGACCTAAGAATCAAAAGCGAGCACAGGTCTTCTATCGACAGCTCGTGAACCCGAGGGTTGTCCGAGCAACTATAGTACTAGCACATGGTACTCAATTTTTGCGGGCAATCCACCACTTGAACACATTACCAACGTTGCTTAGCAACGGGTGCCAAGTGGCGGTTAGTATCATTTTGTATGGCGTTACGAGGGCAACTAGAAGGGTAAGCAAGATTTGAAACCCTGTAACCCACCACAGACAAGATCAATGAATCCTTGTGACTGATGACGACGATAACAGAGCAAATTACAAATGACTGACAAAATGGCTCCAAATTTTGACAGTGATGACAATTATCTTGTATGCATATTATTATGAAGTTAGTTTTATTAGGAAGTCTCCTGTTCAATTTCTACAATATTCTATGGAATATTTAAAATACCCAATTACTTATTCGTTAAAAGAAATTTTATTTTATTCTCTTTAATATTAAAATTTAATAGGAACCAGTAATTTTAAAGCAGGGTTTATATATTATTCAAGTAGGAAAAATTGGTGACATTGACAGAACAAATATTTTAGAAATACTGATGGAAGTTTCACTTTTATGAATTTCGAAAATATATTGATTTAGAAAATACTAAAAATGGAAATTCATATTTCATGATAAAAATAGGAATTAAGAGTTTTAAAAATATAGTAGAAACAATAAAACCTATTTGGATAATATTTGAGGCAAATAAATGTTTTTAAATATATTTTATAATTTTTTGTTGTTATTATCATTAATGTATTACATGATGTATTAAACATTAATTTATTTGAAATAATTATGTATGAGTTTTAAAAATGTATTTGAGAGTAATAATTAAATAAAATTTTCAATTATCTATTTTAATTTTATTTTCATAATATTCAATTAATATATACTTACATTTAAAATCATTTTTTCTTCCAACATTATTTTTATTTCTTCCAATACCATTTTTATTTCGAATATCTTTTTTAGCACTACTGTTATTTATTGAATTTTTTATCTAAATATTAATGTCAAAGATGAATAATAATAAAAAATAATTATGTATGAGTTTTAAAAATGTATTTGAGAGTAATAATTAAATAAAATTTTCAATTATCTATTTTTATTTTATTTTCATAAATTTAAATATATCTTTTAACAATAAAAACCAAAATAAATTAATTTTATGAAAGTAAATTAATATTTATAATCATGTTATCTTTAAATAAATTTTTTAATTATAAATTTTTCTTTTATTGCATAAAATTTTTATTTAAAAATATTTAAAAATAATTTGTTAATGAATATTATTTATAAAAAAATAATTTTTATTATATAAATATTGTTTAACTTATAATATTCAATTAACATATACTTACATTTAAAATCATTTTTTCTTCCAACATTATTTTTATTTCTTCCAATACCATTTTTATTGTTATTTGTTGAATTTATTATCTAAATATTAATGTCAAAGATGAATAATAATAAAAACAATACTTAATATAATTGTGTGATTTTAAAAAGTGAGAAATGTTTGTAATGTTTATGAATATATAAATAAGTTTGTATTAATCAATCCAAATTAATTAAACATAGCAAATTAAAAATTTTTTAATGACACACACTAAAATTTTAGTGATTATCATTTAATAAAATATAGGGGTCATTATATTACATAATACAATGTAAGAGTTCATTATCATCATATAATTACCTATATTTTATGGATGGGGTCATTGACATAATTTCAGTGATTAATCATAAAAAATAAAAGAAAATTAAATTAAACAAAAATATTTGAAACCAATAAATCATAATTTACATGGTATTAAAATTTAATCCAAAAAGCAAATAAATTAATGAATAAATCAGCTTTTAAAAAACTTTAAATAGAGAGCCTCTTAATTGAGGAGTTGTCTTTAATATAATTTAATTTAAAAGTCCTTTTTGAATACTAAAATTTAATTAAAAACAAATATAGTATGTTTCTTCATTGATTTTAACCAATGATCATAACCAACTTGATTTTAAACAATGTTGGCCACAAGTTTTTGTCATCGGGTTTTGATACCGAATTTTATTGCAGTCAATAGGCAATAACAACGATTGAAGTTTTGATATTAATAAGGGATGGTAATAGAAACCCATTGGATCAAATGCACATATTTTTTCAGGTTTCACATAGATTGCGATCCTATGTTCTCCATTAAGATTACAAGATTGAGTATTTACAAGAAATGCCTTGTTTATATCAATAATTGGTATTTTATCTAAGGGAAATACTAGAAGAAATTCTAATCCCAACCATTTTCGACCCTTTTTTGAATCTGAATAAAACTAGTATCGATAAATTTCAGAAAAATAAAATTAAATTCTAACTTCATTTTTAAATAATTTTTTTCATAATTTGGTTTATATGAAAACCAATAATCTTTTTTCAAACTAATAATCTTTTATCAAACTAATACTGTGTGATTGACTGAAATCTGAATCTCTTTTTCAAAAACTCCATAGACTATTACAGAAATTGATTCAGTTAGTGGTTCTCCAAATTTAATATCAAGTTTTAGATTCCCTTGTTGTGGTGATTGACTTTGATTAAGATCAAAATCAGGAGCCAATACAAAAGTAAAAAATGGATATTTATTTTTGAAGTCAGAAATACTAATTCCACAATTAATATTCTTATTACCCCATGTTTCTGACAATAGATTGCATATAACTAGTACTATAATCATCATTTTCAAAATCTTGGCTATATTTTTCACGATAGTCACTTCCTTTCAATAAAGTTATTGATTTAACATTATTGTGATCTAAATTGAATAAGATGATGAAAGCGATCCACTATATCTTTTATTTCCTTGAAATGTTACAAGAATAAAATTTGATAATCGTCTATCACCAAAGATTTGTTCTTTAAAAAAAGCAGAAGATCCAATAGGCAATGAAAATTCAACAACCTCTTTACTTTTCTATGGATAAATTGCGTTTTTGATGCAAGTCCAATTTGGTGACCTGCTTAAACAGATGGTTCAACTCAAACTCTTCTTACCATTAATTTGGCATCTAATAATTCTATTTTAGGATTCAACTTTGTACATGTTAAACTATGTGATGGGTTTGATCTTGTCAATTTCATTATAACACTAACACCGGGTAATAGATATTTCGGTTGATCCATGAAATCAAATTGTAATAGTGAACATAAAGAAAATGGTTTAGATTTTGCAATCCAAGCTTTTCTTATATTATCATCTTCACTATATCCCATGCTTTCTAAACATGTATGTTTTGTATCGTGATTATAATTTATGGTTTCAATTAATGCCTTATGACCAAATGTATCATTTAATCCTTCAACTTTGATAGAATTAAAAACTAATTCAGCTTCTATGAAAAGAGTTTGAAAAAAGAAATTGTTTACTGTTACATCATAATCATTAGAAATATTTTCACCTACATTATTTACAACTTTCAACATCTGGAGGTGATGGTCTATCAAAAATACAAAGTTCAGATTTTTCACTAATCATTTTTCAAATATAGTATCATATCCTTTCATTCTTTTGTTTATATGTTTATTTGAATTTTTTCTGCGTTTAATCATTCCACTTTTTTGTTCATTTTCTTGTTTATTAAACACATCAGATACTTTATTAATTACAGTAGGTAAATGTTGAATTACACCAGGTAATGTTTCTTTAATTTCAGATAAAACATTTGATTTAAAAGCAGGTAGAAACTTGGAATTTTTATTTATTACATCATTAGCAATTTTCATACCGAAATTCCCTATACATTTCAGAATTGGTAAAGCAAATCGACCTATTGTTTTCAACAATCCTGTTCCATATTTTTTACCAACAAAATACAGTAAATCTCCACCAGATTGACTAATACCATAAAAGTTTACAATATCCAGATTATTCATTTATTTTTCGAAAATGTAATTTTAAATGTGTTTTGATATCTTTTGAAAATTTAATTAATTTTCCACTATCCTCACGAATATTAATTTCAATGTTGTTTATAGAAGAAGATGAAATCGGAAGGAAATTTCTAGCTGTACTACCTCGCCCTGTTCATATTTTTTAATCCATAAAGATTTTAATAGAGTTCTTACGTTACCAACATTTTTAATTGTTTAATAATATTTGAATAAATAAACATTTGCTGATGAATTTGAAATGTTTTTGGAATTTTCACAATAACAAGATCCTTATCAGTAAATGTCTGATTCTTTATTCCCAAAGTTTGTATTATTTTTGATCAATAATGATATTTGAAATATCATTTACAAATTTTATTTTTACCAATTCTTCATTTCTAAGATTGATTTCTTTAAACGGGGAAGGATTAATTGTCATTATGTATCCATGAAGTTCTGATAATGTTGTTAAGAATAAATCATCTTCAAAATAATGTGTAAATTTAGTCTTGATGTCATAATTTATAATTATTTCAATTTGTTCAACATCATTATTTTCCATAAATTTAGGTAATATAATTCTACAATGATCAGATTCACTAGTGATGGATATGGTTTTTAATCCAAATTTAGACGCATGTTCGTAATCGCGAAATGATATTTTAAAGGGAACATGTGGACAAACCATCATTAAATTTTCATAATTTTCCATGAATATAGCAACATCTGGAGTATATTTAGAATTTAAAATTTCTAAGATTCTATTTTCATTATTTATTTTCAAGTATTTAGTTTCTTCATCCGATTTTTTTAATTCATATTGTATCCATGAATTGCTATAGTACGGAAAATGATAATACACAAATGTAAAGTCCATCAAAGCCACTTCCCACTTACCATCAAAATAAACTGGATTTTCAAATTCAACAACAAAATTAATAGGATTGCTATTAGGAAAAATAAGAAGACAACTATTATTAGGTAAAATCATATAAAATTGGTCTTCTTTCATAATATTTATTTAATCGATTGATTTTCAGATATTCAACTAGGAGTTTTATAACCATGCCATTTGACATAGTATTGTTTATTTTTCCCGCCTGATTTGGTTATTAAAATATTTTGAATTCTGAATACAGTGGGGGCTGGAATGACTTGAAGTTCTTGCTCATAGAATTTACCACTGACTTGATAGTTTTCATAATCTTCAATAAAGTACATAACTGGATTCTGATTAGTGTCTATTTTTAAAATTTGGAAGACTTCGTCACTTCAATTATTATCAAAATTCTTTATGAACGAAGAAGCACTAATTTTACTTATTCTAACCTGGTCTCCTACTTTATAATTTGGCTTTTTTGTTTTTGAATTTTCTTGTTGAGTTATCCAATTATCAATATTATTTGTTGAATAAACATTAATAAGTCTCATTCCATTTATTCCTCTATAGCAAAGGTGTTCAAACTACGGCCCGCGGAGGGTTTTAAAACATAATGATGTTTTCGCCCAAATCTTTTCATTTTCATAAAGGTATATCGAAAAACAACGTGGCCAACAAAACGGAGTTGCTGTACTTGACCAAACACAAATATCTGTCGCGCTGTTAAGTTATAAGACTAAATAAAAAAATATATTTCTGTAACTCAAACATAAAAGAAATTTTATACACATGTGAATTTTGACGGTTCTCGAATAATTCCACAACCTTCTAATCCGTCGTGATTGACGGGGTAAACACGTCAGGTCGGTCGGTCGCCCGGCTAAGCCATAATTTATGGCCAGTCGGAAGACATCTCGGCGTGGCGCACGCCGTGTCGTTTGACGGCGGATCAGGCGCAACCCGTTACAGTATTGTGGCGACAATACGGTGGCATACGAGCGCAACAATAAAACAATAAAATAGTATTAATTAATAGTTACAATAAAATAGTATTAATTAATAGTATTTAATGCTACCTTACTTATAATTATATTTTTCAATTTGTATATACATGTGGACCGTATAACATGGATCTAATTTCAATCCGGCCCGTGCCGCGAAAATTTTGGACACCTCTGCTCTATAGGGTGAATAATTGTAACTATAAATTATTTTGAACAAAACATTTATCCAAGTTTTATCACCCCGATCAATAAAATATTTTTTCAAACGATTTCTTAAAGTTTGATCAAATCTTTCAACGTGTGCTGCTTTATATTGGGAAAATACTGAATAATGATTAATTCCTTTAATAATTTCTTTTACTTTACTATTATAAAATTCTTTACCTAAATATTATATTTATTTTAATTTACTTATTTTAATTATATACCCAAATCCGTTTTGATTTTTGAAAATGAAATCATTTCCATCAAATCCGTTTGTCATAAATCATTAACACCAAATGTTTTATAAGACCTCGTGGGAAATCTTTTTAAAAAGATTATATGCTAATTGATTATATAACCAATTTTGAGTTTCTTTCTTTGAAATAATTACTTTTTTGCAAGTTTTCTTAATTCACCAAAACCATCTGGATATTTCGGGTTCGTCCATATTGTTTTGAGATTTTTCTCTAATAGTTTCTTTGATTTCACCTTTTTTGTCATTGTTTGCTTCATTATTACAACAAGCTATTAATATATTTAAATTTAAACTATGTTTATCCGGTAATGAATTTTTGGCGCCCATTATATTCTATTTAATTAAATATTTTTAAGATGAATTTAATGACGAGATCGCACTTATCGCCGATAGTACAATTTGAATTAATGTTCATAAAACTCCACCCTGTTGTTTATATATTATTTTTCTCATTAAATTTCGATTTTTTGTGTTAACTAATGATAAAAGTGATCTTTTTTGTCTTTGCAATAGAAGATTTTTAGCATTAATAATATTTATATTACCATGAACTTCAAGTAAATCATCAATAACAAATGAAGGAAAAGCTTGTAATATATTCATTCTTTTATTATTTGGAGCCTTTAACAAGACGTTAAAATATGGTAAGCTACGTCCTAGCTTCATTTTTAATAACACATTTAGATATGCAGTTTGTTTATAATTTAATCCAACTCTTATTTTATATTGATTTTTTACTATTATTTGAAAGTTTTACATTAGGTTTAGCCTTTCTTTTCTTTGTATGTTTTTTCTTTATATTGTTTTTCTTTACATCTATTTTCTCTGTATTTTTCGTATTTACTCTTTCGTGTTGAACTATAACTTTATTAAATGACATTTTAATTATTACCTGATTTCATTTTTGTTTATAAATCGTAACACCATTTTCATTGGAAATATCTGTTCTAATACGTAAATCATCAGGACATTGTTGAGTAAAATCAAAGAATAAACATCTTTGTCGTATCTTGGAACGAATAAATTAAAAACCTTCTATCGTTAGGATACGCTTGTCTTGCGAGAAAATCAATAATGGTTGCATCTCTAGGGTTTTTAAATATAACCAAGTATTGTACTTTCAGATTACAGGCTCGATGACTTCCACCTTGATGAAACAAATTTTGAGTTAAAAATATTACCGTTACTCCAATATGTCTACTGATTTTTGTAAATAAATTATTAAAATCTTTTTCTTTATTTGCTTCCTGATATAAATCATCGATAATAATAAAATCACTTTTACGTAATCTAGATGACCAATTTTTATCAAATCCCTTGATTATATTTATTTTTAATTTACAAAACTGATCTTGAGTCATACCATACTCATCGTCAGCTCCGTTATGTCAATATATTTTATTAAATTTTGATTTAAACATATTTAACTGTAATAAGTTACAAACAAATAAAGTTTTTCCATTACCACTAGAACCTACAATTTTATACACAGCGTCATTTTTTATTTCCATTTTAATTAAATTAATTTTAATAATATAATTGTTTGTATTTGTTTTAATTAATTGTTATACACAAATATATATTATTTAAATTTTATTACATTCATTAATTTTGAGAAATATAAATTATTAAGGCAAATGTTTAGTAATGTTGGGCCAGAACACAAACGGCCTTGAGAAATGTTTAAATGGATCGGTAATACACATACAAATACAACATGCAAATTTAAATAAACCTATTGAAACATCAATTAAACCCTATCAAATATGAGAAAAAAAGAGAATTAAATATAAAATAATAAACATAAAAATAAATTAAAATAATAACAAATGCACCAAGATCCGCACGATACCAACACAAACATAACAAGAAAACCCAACAAATTCGACAAAAATTGAGAAATTAATAAAAGTTCATGAAATATGAAACTTAAATCAAAAAATTTGAATTAGAAATAATTCAATAAAAATTCTAAACGGAAAATTATTAAAATAAATTGAAAAATAATAAAATTAAAGATTAGAATACACTAGAAAATAACAAGGTCGAATTTTGTTTTACTACATAAAAATTAACATGCGAGGTTAGGGACAGAAAATAGGTATAAATACCGATTCATTTTCACATTAAATTTAACCGTTTTTCAAACCATAAAACCATTTTTCAAATCAGTTTTAACCGATTTTGAACATTAGACACTTATTTGTTTAAATCTATTTTCAAGCCGATTTTGGGAATTTTAGGTGAGAAATAGTTTGATTTTTGGAGCTCTCTCTCCACGTCACTTCCTCGCAACCTCGATGGAGCTCTGCTTGGAAGTCGGCGTGGAGGGAGATGCAATGTTATGAACTTTTATTTTTATGGAATGGAATGTAGGGTAATTTATGTTTATTTGTTATATGCTTAATAAATATTTATATTATCTATAAATTGTTTTACATACTTAAAAATCAATTAAACATTTGTCGAGATTTTTCCGGCCCACAGCCAACACATATTGCAAGATAGTAAAATATACATAGTACAGAATTGTGTAAGTGCGTGGAAAATCGCCAATGATATGTACCCGTGAAGACCCAGCGTGCGGAACGCAGGGGTCGTAACGTCAATATTATCCATATAGAAGAATCGAGAAATAAGGAACAAGTCTTTTGGCTGCTTCCTCGTTTCTCATTTCTGTAAAATCGACCTAAAATTATATTACACACGGCTAAAAATCATCACACTGAGTAGTCCAGTGGGCACTCAGTAAATATAATATAAACATAAAATGCGCCTAAGGCCTATTAAAGGGAAAGGGTACGGGAATTAATTAAATTGAAATCGTTTATATAGCTAAATTGGATTAATATTTTGAAATAAATTAGATAAAAAATATTGGTATAATTAAATTGAATTTACGCTTCGAAATAAATAGTAGAAATCATTAAATAAGTAATTCATTGATTCAATTAAATTAAATTATGGATTAAAATTAAAGTAGCTATTGATTATAAATAAAAATTAAAGTAATTCATTGCTTAAAATTACAGTAATTATTAATTAAAAATAAGTAATTCATGATTTAAATTATCATAATTTATTGATTAAAATTAGAGTAATGACAAATAATTTCATTGATTAAATTAGTATAATTCATTTTAATAACATTAAAGTAATCATTGAGTAAGAGCAGGTAATGCATTGATTTAATCAAATTAATTCATTGATGACTAGTAATTAAATTAATTGATTACAAATAACGAAAATTTTCAATTAAAAGTAAAGTAATTCGTTGAATTAAAAGTGAAGTAACTCATCGATTAAAAGTAAAATAATCCCTTGATTGAAACTAAAATATTGTAATGATTAAATAAAGTAACTCTTGGATTAGAATAAAATAATTTATCGATTAAATTAATTAGTTGATTAAAAGAAAAAATAAACGAATTAAGCTATTAATGGAAAATAAGTATAAATAAATTACCAATTCGCTAAAAATGAATTAATAAGAAAATCATCATTATAAGAATAAAAATCATGGTCGTAAAGAAAATTAATACCAAATCAACCAAAATTTAGAATGATAAATAAATTAAAATAACGATCGAAAATTTTATATTAACCTTACACAAAGGAGTAATCATAAAAATACATTAATGTTAAAACATAGGAAAGGCTTAATGCCGATTTTCGATAGTAATAATAAAATAATTCCAAACATCCCCGAGAAAGCGACAAATAATAATAAATTCCAGATGCAGGAGATTGCACAGAGGTGCCGAGAAGTAGTTCACCTGCAGTCCACGGTAAATGCAAGTATTTTCCCTGAAAAATGTCAGTAAAGGCGTCCAAAATAACGAAAATGTTAAATTACCAAAATCGATCCACCGAACTTCGACGAATCCACCTACTGCAAAGTTCTACAATCAAAGTATACATAAGTAATATAAACAGGATGTAACTTACCGAAATGAAATTGTCAATACCCAAATCTTAAGCGATCAGTAAATTGACCAATCCACCGGACATCCTGTTGATCATAGACGTTGATGTTGAAATAAACCAGTTCATTCAACGGAAACGCACCGTTGCCATTACAAACCGTCATCGATTTTCAGGAATTGTCATCGCATTACGAGGGAATTTATTAATACCATCAAATTCGCGAATTCAAAGTACTTTTTACGTTAAATCTTCAAATCATGATAAATAAGGACCTCACATAAATTAGTCTATAACCAACACTTAATCAATTAATCAGCTATTATCACCAGTAGCATCATGACATTCAACTCCGATAGCAACGTCCCCAAAAATTAAGCCAAATTACTAGTTCATTCTACCCTCTTATTTTCGTCCTTTAAACACTTTACTGATCCAACAATTAATTATGTACAATAAATTTGATATTTTAGTTATGATAGGTATTGTTTAACCTATGACCAAAATGTTAACCTGAGAGATCACGTAGATTCCAGCGTGCTAATTGTCGTAAGAGAAATTTTCAAAGTTGCTTGATGAAGAGTTTAACCCGCGATTAACAACAATTACGCCAGTTCTTTTAAATTCCGAATAGGTAATCTCCCTTCGATAACCCTCCACTAAGAAATCAATCCACCACGACGCCTCCGAAAATAACCAACGTTGCCCATATAACAAGTCACCCCGTAAATTTCCAAACATCAAACCGTACAACCAGTGTGGATGAATTTCTTTCTATTCCTTCGTACTTAATGGTTTATTCACAATATCATTTCAGATCATGCCACTCGATTGGACTACCACCCAAACAACTGGTGAAAAGCACCCGAGAAAGGCACCACAGGCCGCAGCAATCATCGACAAACTTCGACCACAGTAGTCATATCCTACCACTTGGCGACTTTTGGGTTTCGAAACGGATCCTTGTAGACTTGCCGGGCAGCAATACCCTGCCGAAGAGACATATGAGCACGCGCGGAACCTCCTCACCCATTGGGAAAGGGTGCAGGAGCAGGTAGATCTCAATGTGATCAAAGCCCGGATGTACCTCGCGAACGTAGAGGATGACATCCGCGTCGGGCGTATTGCAGAGGCTTATCCGCCTCGACCGGCCCGCGATACCCGACGGCCCTATCCGGTGGCGGCTCAGAGGAAAAGCCTAAAAAGACATTTCACCGAATAGTCCTGACCCCTCGTCAAGGGATAAAGACAATAGTTACAGTGTTAATGTTATAAATGATTTCAAATTCAAATGTCTTTTGTATTGTTTCTCTTTATAAATAGATTCGTTTCCTAATTTTGTTTATAATGATTAAATTATGATTTAATTAAGTCAATAAAGAAATTTAAAGGCTCTCTTTTATTATAGCGATGTCGACCCTACAATTACTACAAACCGAACTGGATCACGCTAGGCGGTCAAATGCGGATCTACTCACCCAAATTATCCAAATGACCCGAGAAATACAGCAAATAAAGGCCACCTGGTCAGATCCGACAAAAACGAAAGCTATTTACCACAGACTCTAGGCGGCACAGAAAGGTTGGGCAGAAGAGCGACAGCTTAATCAGAGCTTGCGCACCCAAATCAGAGGGTTGGAAGTCGCCCTAGCGGTCTGTCGGGAGGGGGAAGCGGTAACATACCCGCTCGTCTTCGCCCCGTCCCAGATGCCGCAGAAAAATACTCAATCAGCAGACCAGTCCGTCGCCCCACCCAATATCCGTCGGCCGGGACGCAAGTAGCGTGCCCGACGCCGAGCAATGCAACCCCCAAGCCTATCCCATTAACTCACGACTACTATGTGTTTGCTATTGATTTGAAATAGAACAGTTGCTTCTATAGTTAATTTATCGCCTAGATACACTTACATATAAGCTTTATCATGAATACCCGTATCACGTCATCGAACCTTCGTTCCATCTCCCATAGTCAATTAAAAATCTGATCTTGAACTTTTACACGAGGGACAGAGCAAAGCGAGCATAGGTCTTTTATCGACAGCTCGTGAACCCGAGGGTTGTCCGAGCAATTACAGTATTAGTAATAATGCTCACTTCTTGCGGACAATCCACCACTTGAACACATTTCCAACGTTGCCTAGCAACGGGTGCCAAGTGGCAGTTAGAATCATTTTGTATGGCGTTACTGGGGCAACCATATAGATAAGCAAATTTCGAAACCCTGTAACCCACCAGTAAGAAACATGAAATTTCCATTGTGAAAACCTCAACAATTTGTGGACAGAAGTGGAAAATATCCAATTATATTTTGCAAATCGGGTAAATGTTGCATCATGTGTTGTAAGCAACCTCTTAAATTAAATGATTTAAAATATAAGATACATGATTTACAAATTCAATCCATTACACCAACATTTAATATCGGAAAATTTATAAATTTATATGACGTAATGTTAAATGTATATATGAACCAGAAATATTTCCGTCATTACGAATTCAAAAATATGATCCAGTTTCTGTAAATATCTTTTCAAGTGTGAAGGTTGTTATACTTGTAATAAAAACTTTAGATTATAATGAATATGTTGAAAATATTATATCAGAAGTTAAAATGTTAATCAATTAAATTTGTTTGTATTAGTTTTAATTTTAGTAATTTTAAATATGTCGAAAAGTAAGAATATATTTTTTATTTATAATTTCCTAATAATCATATCTAATTTACTTATTTGAAGTGATTTTAAAAAAGAGTCAAGAACTATTCCCAGGAATTAAAAATACTCTGGCCTATTGAGCACCAGAGTTACTCGTTTCATAAATATATCGCTTTACCGTTATCAATACAGAGCAACTTTTAAAGATGGTATTACAACATGGTATTAGGGTCAGGCAATAAATGCGTTGAAAATTGTATTGTCTGTAAAGATTCAATGAGAGTTCATGTTCCAATGTATGTCCATGTTGTCATGATTTCAAAAGAGATTAAACAGTATATATCCTAATTGCTGAAATGCGCAAAGCATATTATACTGATGTCTTTGATTTGAAATAAGTTTTATAATCGAATGATTTTTTTAATTATTATTATTATTGAGATTATTATTATTGTTGGGCCAGAACACAGAAGGCCTTGTAAATGTTTAAATGAATCGGTAACACACATGCAAACATAACATGCGATTTAAACTTAAACCTATTAAAACACCAATTAACCCTATCAAAATGCGAGAAAGAAAACAATTAAATGTAAAATTATAAAACACAAAAATAAATTAAGTGCAACAAGATCCGCACGAAATAAATATAAACATAACACGAAAACCCAACAATTTGACCGAAATTTGACAATTTATCAAAAAATGCGAAATTTCATGAAAATGAAATAAAAATCAAATAATTTGAATTAGAAATAATTCAATTAAAAATTCAAAAGAAAAATTGTCAAATTAAATTTCAAAATAATAAAAATTAAGAATAGAATATACTAGAAAATCACAAGGTCAAATTTTGTTTTACTAAATCAAAAAGAACACGCAAGGTTAGGGTCGTACAATAGGTATATATACCGATTCATTTTTACACAATTTTAACCAGTGTTAATCGGCTTTTAACCAGAGAATCGTCTAATCAGTTTTTACAAAACTTAAAACTAATTTTTGGATCAATACTTTTCGATGTGAGTGAGAGAATTGTTAGAAACTCTCTCCACGTCGCATCCTCGCAACCTCAATGGAGCTCTGCTTGGATGTCGGCGTTGGGAGAGAATGTTGTTACATGATGTTCAAACCTTACGAATTATGCTCAGAAAGTTTATGTAATGTGGTATATGCTAAATATAAATATTAGAAAAATGAAATTTTTCCGTCAATGCTATGATCGTTTTTTTGACCCACAGCCACTCACGCACCGCAAATTAGTAAAATAAACACACAATTCAGGCTGTGTAGGAGCAGTTCATCTGTCAATAGCCTGTGCCCGTGAAGGTTCCGGCGTGAATAACGCAGGGCCCAAACGTCAATTTACAACCGTTATAGGGGAAATTGGGAGGAGGGGAAGTAGTCTTGGCTGCTCCTCCACCGCCCATTTTCCTATAAATTCGACCTACATTTTGATTTCACACATCGGCCAAAATCATAAACATCGAGTAGCTCGGTGAGCACTCTTAAAATCCTAATATAAACACAATCGACCTAAGATCAATATTCAGGGAAAGGAACTGGGAAAAGAGTTCGGAAATCATTATAATGTCTTCTAAATGTCTTGAATCAAAATAAAGTATAATAGATCTAGTAAAAAATCATTTAGCCGAGAAATTTCACCGTAGTTATAGGAAAATAATGAGGAATTAAACTGTGAATAAAACGATAAAATTATAGCATACTTTAGGTAGTACCACCCAAATATGATACTAGGTTAACAGTCACGCTATCGAAAAATCTTTACGTTCGTTAACATCATTATTAATAACCTAGAATTTTACCAAAACCGAAATATAAAAATTTACTTCCCATCAATCAAGCCGCAAAAAAAGAACCATCATAATTGACCACGCTCTAGTGATGAAAATCTAACGTAGTCCCTTGTAAATCAAATATAGGAAAATTCAACCCAAAATTAATCTAAGTTGTTTTGATTAAATCTATCCTAACCCTCCACCGAATAAAAATAAAGAACCATGAATTTAAAATTGTCCGCAACAAATACAAATTGTTTTTCAATAAAATAGTCTGATAGTGAAACGAAATCCGAAATCACGGTAACGAAAACAGGCACCTATTACACCAAGGTTTCGCATAATCTAGCTCCATTTTCATTCGCATGGATACCATAACAGATTGAATAGAAATACATATTGAATCCCCAAGCATCCCAAATAGACCACGAATTACCCATGAGTGCCGCCATGACGAATAATTAGCAGGATATGTAAACTCAATCAGAAGTAATTGTTGAACGAGGAACAGCTACAACCCGAAATAACCAATCATGAAAAGTTCATAAAACCAGTTACCTAAACCTTTACCCAGCCTGGGGAATCCGAAATTAACGAAGCGAACAAATCCTCGAAATATTATTGAAATATTTCAATAGATCGACACACTAATTCATAGAAACATCACGGAAGGGGAACTATAGAGAATAGCCAAAGTGACGCGGCTAGCGAGCGATTCAAGTTATTAATTGACAAATTTCCACGTCGCACGTAAATAAAATATTGAATTGATTGAAAAACATTAATTGACAAATTTCCACGTCGTATATAAATAAAAAATTGAAGCGATTGAAAACTCTAAACGACAAAGTTCCACGTCACACATAAATAAAACAGTCAGAGGAAATTTGAAGCGTTTGAAATCTTTAATCATTAAATTCCCACGTTGACATTAAATCAACCAATCAGGGTGGTTACAGTATACACATAAGTCCGATCACCAATGTAGACATGTGTGCACCTCAACGAGATAGTATAAATAGGCAGACGAAGGAAAGGAAATTTTAGTCTAATCTACTATGAACAACGCAGCTAAATTCAATAGACGAGGAAAAGTCAAAATACAGGAACATGCTTCTCAGCATCGCAGTGGCGACGAGATAACTATGGAACGCCGAACGGGCGCCCAAAGAGGTAAAATTATCATTTATATAATTCCGTGTTTAATCGTTATAAATTTATATATTTCAAACGACCATAACAATCATCCAGCATATTCGGCGAAGAGAAGTACAAATCCAACCCGCAGTGATTATAGATAAAAGATGGAGCCAGTTCAGAGGATTGGAATATAAATGTTAACGACACAAATAAAATAAAAAACAATTTTAAACATTGTTAATTCCGATTTGATTTCTTTTCTTAGAAGTTTCGCAAAACAAACGCACCTGCTGTGAAGTCGTAATTTCAATCGTAATAGTACAATTCGCGAAATAATAGTAGAAATTTCAAGTCGAAAACTATCCGTTAAATCAAAGCTAGATGAATCCAACCATACTAGTACACGTAAATCAAACTTAGCCGAACCCGAGCGTACTGATTCGAGTAAGAATATTAATGCGAGATGACCATTGAACTTGAAACCTGATGAATTAACACGCGACACCTCCATAATGCTTCGTTCTAACAATCGACAGCTATATTTTTCGGCCAAAACAAACCCCTAGAGTATAAAACTTATTACCTCTGAGACGCGACAGGACTGCACAAAAAATACCGACGTAGTATACGTGCGCAGGACCTTAGGGTAGGCGAATACCAGGTCAAGCTCATTTTACAGTAAGATAATTCCAATAATATGCGATTTCTTTACCTGTTCGTCACTCCACACGAATGCCGCAACCCCGTTCGAAAATACTCGCTACACAAATCCAAGAATTCAACCCGATGTTTTCATTACCGCCGAAAAGAGTATCCTTTTCATGTAGAGAAACCCACCTTAATATCGCAAATAATAGACTCCTGAATAGACGAGTCCCGCATTATATGAGATTCCCATCTCACACCACCGCGAAATACAGACAAGCGATGTGGGATGAGGGGTATTCAATCTCTCCTGTCCGAGAATAGATGACCGGAAGACAAGAGGGAACGGCCGAAGTAGAACGGACTTTTGTGGCTATTAAACGAGAGCCCGGGCTAAACCCAGCTCTCGAACTCCGCAATCAAGCCGAGGATATACTTACTCGACTAGAAGAGCATCAAAGAAAAACGAACAGAGAAGTAGCTCGAGCCCGTCAACACCTCCATCAAATAAATCGAGAAATTGCAGCTGGAATAATTCCGAGCACAGATGGACACGCCCCCTCTTACGGCGTCTCATTTGAGCTCAACGACCCGAGGATAAATTTTCCAATCCGACCAATGACCGTGTCCTTACCAAAGAAGGCTCTACCGACGGTGATGAGGCCAGAGTTAAGAGAATGGGAATCTAACAGAAACCACCCCTACACACGACGGGTAGATAGATCGAACCCGAACCACCGTTATCCATCATCTCGTTATTACTGAATGTATAAAATAAATTGTTTTGGAGTTCTTATTTTCATTTCTTATTTTTAGTTGTATAGACACTGTTTTATTACACACTGCATCACCTATAACCCTTGTAACGTAGATAATTTAATGTATCGGCATCACTAATTCAAATAATAAATCTATTAAGTTACTAACGAACTGTTTTATTGTAGAAATGAATGCAGATGAAATCTTGAATACGGTTCTCAAAGGTACCCGGAAGAAGAATGCTGATTTACACAAACAACTGATGGAAATCTCTCGGGAGATACACCGCACAAAATCCACATGGTGGAATCATCCAAGGCGAAAGTCTTATACCAACGAATAACTGCCGCCCAACGCGGATGGGCTGAAGAGAAACGGTAGTACAGGCGATGAAGACGCAGAACCAAGGGTTGGAAGTGGCGCTGGCGGCCTGTCAAGAAGGTCAAACCGTCACGTACCCTCTGGTCTTCGCGCCGGCCCAGCTGGCCTATCGTGAGGCCGTCAGTACATCAAAGCCGGTGATAAAACCACCCCAATAGCGACCCGGAAAATTCAAACGGGCGAGGCGACGAATAATGAGGTCGTCAGAGCAGAAGAAATAAAATTTGTCTTAATAATAAATGTTTTAGTTAAAATGTGTGTACCTTTTTGTTAATATGTAGTAAGATTCTAAGCAAAACAATGAGACCGAATCAGAGAAATAGACGACGAATTGCATTTGCAATCGAAGGGGACCGAAAATAGAAGTCGCACGAGTACCTTCCATCGGTGGTGCGTTGAACCCGCTATGGGGTCGTCCCTTAGCAGTTCCTACGTGGCGCTCACCTTTAGCGATTCCATAACCAATTGGTTGCATTACCAACGTTGCTTGGCAACGGGTAACCATTGGGGGAAAGATGACAATTTTCATATGGGGTCAAGGTTAATCAACAACGCTCTACCAAAAACCCCACATTATTATTATTATTATTATTATTATTATTATTATTATTATTATTATTATTATTATTATTATTGATATTATTATTATTATTATTATTATTATTATTATTATTATTATTATTACTATTATTATTATTAATATTATTATTATTTTTTAACGAGACTAAATATAGGCCTCACTATAGTGTGGCCATCATGCTAACTTTATTTTATTCATTTATAAAAAATAATTTTTGACCCCCCAGGGGTATGGGCAGGGTGACATTGGGCAGGGCGCTGTTTTGACACTACTTAATAATAATAATAATATACAATATAAAAATGACAGTTATAATCACCATCTTATCTTTGATAAGATAGTTTGACTAATTTTTAATTTTGATTGGTTCTCTTAATTAAGAATGCAAATTTTACGGTGCTTGCACTTATGACATGGCATTATTTGCAGAATGAGTTTTCAGAGGCTGTGTGGAGATATTATAATAAAACTTTTGGAAACTTGTTGTTTTTGTTTTCATTCAGAAACTGAAGAAAAAGGGAAACTATACATCCACGATAGAACATCTCCAATGATTTTAAACCAAAAACCTTCAATTATGAATCAGGAAATAGAGATAAAAAATATTTCATTGAATCTGCAGACGGAAAATACATTAAATCCAAGAAAACAATCTCTTGGAGGCAATTTTCTTGTTCCAAATGCAGGGTTAAATGAAAAACTTCCTTCAGTAATTAAAGTAAAACGACATTCGGAATCGGATTTGGGGGACATGAATTACAATTTTCCTGTTGAAATTAACCATAACCACATTTTGAACGTTTTGTCTATTAAAGTTTTTCCAAACGAAAAAATTCCTGATAAATTTGATATTTCTGTGAAAACTAATGACAAAATCACCAAGAAAATAAGCTAGTAAGTTTTCTATTTATGTAACAATGACGTTAAATATTCTGGTTTATGTTGAAATCATAGTTTTATTTGGAGTCTTGAGAGAATCGAATATATATCCGGGTGAATGTTTAAAATTTAATTATAAAAAAGTCAACAAATAATTTTTTTTAAATACAATATAAAAAAATAACAACTTCCACAATTGGCAAAATAAATATTTAATTTTGTTTTAATAGTGTTACTTATATGAATATATCTTATTAGGTCTTATACAATTTATTTTACGTTTGAAGTTGCAACTCTTGCCACTGTTAAATTAATTTTTTGATTTTTTTAAACAAAGAATTTTGTATTTTATCTTATTTGACTTATAAGATTTGAAAAATAAAAATGTTTAAACTTTATACAAAATTGTAAAATTTTAACATTTCGTTTATTTTTATTATGATTATTGTTCAATATTTTCCTTCAACGCAACACAAATTTTTGACACTGACTTTTTCAAGTGTTTCAAATAACACAGATTATTATAATTATTTATTCTTTTATTTAAAGTTTTTTTATTATTATATTTTTTAGCTTTTACAAAGTTATTACATTTGACAATATAAGTGAAGATGATTTAAATACATCTTTCCTGAGCTTGACATTTTATAAGAGAAAAACGCCAGATGATAAAAAAAGTTTCGGAGAAATAAAATTTCCTCTAAAGTTAATATTGAAGAAAAAAATTCAAAATTCAATTAGATTTTACAATACAGATTTCAATTTATTTCAAAACAATGTGAAATTGTAATTTTTATTTTTGTTTAATTATTATACAGTTTTGAAATTTTTTTAAAAGATCCAACGGAACGCTTGAAATCGGTTTACGTTTTGATCATAAAAACACTCAATTAACGGTAAATGTTTACGAAGGACAGAATTTTTCAAACCAAAATCAAACCCCTTTAAATACTTTCTGTGTCGTTGAATTATGTAAGAGAATACATATATTTTTTGTTTGAATATTCTATTTTCCAGTTAAAACACATACCCTCTATATGACCTACAAAACCAGTGTCAAATTCAATTCGAATTGTCCGATTTGGAATGAAACTTTCATCTTTCCAATTAAGCTTGCCGAATTGGCTAATCATATCAAACTGATTATAACAGTCTACAATGAAAATGAAACGGCAAATCTACCAATTGGAAAATTGTTTTTCCCGTCTTCTGAAATGGCATTGGAAACTCGTCATTGGAATGAAATTCATACAAATTCCAACCTACAAATCAGAATGTTGCATAGCTTAAAATGACATTTAAATATGATTTTTTTTAAATTTTAAATGTTTTATTTTCGACTTTATTGTTGATTTCATTTAAACAAACCACACTAGGTTCCTTTGAAATAAAATGTTTAAGAAAATTAACATGGAAAAAAATTTTGATTAATAATTATTCATTTTATTAAGCTAAAGAATAAGCTATTGAATAAAGTTACGAACGACTTATACATAACTTTGAGACATGATTTTTTAGTTTATATGGACTTTTCCAAGTAAATGCAACCGTTTAAAAGAAGGAGAATGACTTTTCATTCATTGTTTTAATTCGAAGCCAAGGAGTTCAAGTTTTATACTTAGAAATATAAATTTTTAACATTATTTATTATTAACATTATTTGTTCTTGATCATTGTCAACTGGAGGAATTAATTTGTTTTAGTAAACACAGATTTGTGTTTCTATTTGTATTGTCTTATGTTCAATATGATGCTATAAAACAAGAAAAAAGTATTAAATATAATAAAGTTTTTTTTATTTTTAAATTTTTTTAAAATTTAATAACTAATTTATAGACATATTTTGATATTTTTTTTGAATTAACAATATTAATGGATATAACGTTTTGTTTTAATCTAATGATGGCAGTGAATCTCTCGAAATATATTGTAAAGTTATAATCTATTTACGTTTTCCATTAGCTAAATCAGAGCCATGGTTATGTTATATTATAATAATAAAATTTTTAACAATAAATTCATTTAAATCACATTAGTAATTATCAATATATAATAAATGTAAGAATTTCAATCAGTTTATCAGAATTTTCAGCAAAACATTAGCAATGACAAAAATGGCCAAACAATTCTTGTTGCAAGTTCTATCATAAAATATCTGTAAAATCCGTCATGGCCTCTGACACAAGCCTTGTGTCAATTCTTAAATATTGAGAGCCATTTCTTAATTTGCTCAAAAACCACTTATTTAAATTGTTTACACGTAATGTTTATTTATGTCATAATTATTTTTCAACTAAATAACAGTATTTTCCAAATTCTACTAAATCAATTGTAATTTACATTGGTAGATTTAGATGAAATATTTTTTCCTTTTATTTGCAAGATTTAGGCTCAGGTTCCTTCAAAGATTAACAAAATTCACTTGTGGTTTATAGAAAATAACTTTATTTAAATATAATTTAAAACATTTCATTTATTCACTTGATGGAAAACTGTAATTTCATGCATAACATAATAAAATGAAATGTAAAATGGAAATTGTTCAAAATTAGCTGAAAACTAATTGTTGGCTGATTAACGGTAGTCAGTACTATAATCTGGCTCATCACACTAAATTTATAATCAATGAAGAACAACTCAACACAATATAGTTCGTCAGCGAACTTTATCATTAAGAGCCAAAAACCAACAATATAACAAAGAAAGCGTTTTTGGTAGCCACACGCGGCTTAAGAATAACTAGATAAAACAGATTTAATATATAAGTAGGTCATATAGATTTATAAAATAAATATGTAGATCATATAGATCTAATAAATTTAAAGTCCACAACCACTACAAACAACCTATTGAAATATACACAAGTCAACGGACTGTGTAAGCGCAGTTTACCTGCAACGGCTTCTGACCGTGAATACCTGTTTGTAAAGAACGAAAGACTGGAATGTAAAATCTCTATTATTAATAGCAGTAAAGGGTGAATCCGGTACTGGTCTTTTTGGCTCATTACACTCATTACACCGGCACTGGAAAATTCGACCTAAATTATATAATCAAAAATCATTCACATCGGATAGCCCGGTGAGCATCCATTAATTATAATATAAACATAGAGTTCCTTAAGATCAAATTGAAGGAAATGAGTAGAGGTTGGTGAGAGATCGATGGAATGAAAAATAATTACTTAAATTAAGTAAAAATCTAACACAAATAATGAGAACAAATCAACTAAAATTATAAGTAAACCAGAATTTAAGAAAGTCGAATAATATTTTCTCAATGAAATGAAAACCTAACTGAACGAATATAATCATTTTAAATTGACTAAATAATTAATCCACATCAATAAAATCTCAAAAGTCAATAAATAACAACGATTATCATGAAGGTAATATGGGTGAAAATCCAGCGAGGGATAAATACAATAGAATAATGTCTTAAGAGCATCCAAAAACACCTTGGTAATGACAAGAGCACGAGGATAGTCGAGTTGAATACACGCATCGATTAAATCAAATAAGAAAACAGTGAACTAAGCAATAGCCATTTCGTTGTACTATAGTAAGATTCTACTGAAGAAACCTTTCACCATAATTCTAAATATAAAAGTAAAGTCAATTATCTGAAAATTATAACAAAGCATGCTTTTAAATAATGATGAAAACATACTATATAAAATAAATTCATAAAAGAATTTTCTATTGGGTAAAACGGAAAAGATATTATTGGTTTATGCAATAATGATAAAATGTAAATTGAATTCGAGTTTTTAAATGTAATTTTGATTGGTTTAATTTAACATTATTGGTGAGTCATAGAATAATTATTTACTGAATTAAAAATTATTAACAGGAATTAGTGACAAAGTAACGGACAGCCATAGTAAGTATATTAAAATATTGAACAATACGAACGTAAAACCGATTTTGGATACAATCATAGAGATTATTGAGAACGACGACATTAAGAAATGCAAAGTAACTTTATTTATAAGAAATAATACTGAATCTTCTCCATTAACCATCTCGCAAACTTTCAATAGACATGCACTTCAGGCCCGACGAAATCCGTACAATTGGTATAAGCACATAGGTTTTTTGATCCTTGAGTTCTATCAGGCTTTCGGTGAAATATAGGAGAGAGGAGAATCTAGAAAGCCAACTTAAACTAGATAATCAAAATCAATCGCTTACCACTAGGGATTCTATCCCGGGACGACCCGAGAAATAATTCCCGGGAATTTGATAAATTTATCAAGTCTAGTGTCCCGGGAAAATTTTCTCGAGACCTGGGAATTTATTTTTCAAGATTTATCCATTTCAGCTATGTAAAGTCCCACAGCACCGTCTTTTGATGCACGCACGTGTTCATTCTTCTAGTTGCAACCTTGCAACTTAAAATGCCAACACGGCTCAGGCATATTTCATGCTTATAAACATTTTCAAGTTATAATTTGTTAGACGTTATACTCTAGATCAGGGCTTCTTAAACCATGGGTTGCAACCCCATTTGGGGTCGCGTAGCAAAATTCTCGGGTCGCGAGAGATAAAAATACAATTTAACAGAAAATGTTTTTTAACTTGTAAAATTATTGTTATAAAGATAAAATAACAATTATCGTAGATAAATATATCATAAAATCTTCTAGTTCGGAAAGATTGTTCGTACCTGCATTTCTATTAAGAGTATTGTAATAACTTGAATAACATTTACTATGAATTAGAATTAGAAGATGTTATAGGAATTTTAAAAAAATATAAATTTATTTTTCTTTTATATTTGTATGGGGTCGTCAAGAAACTCGCAATCATAAATGGGGTCGTGAATTACAAAAGTTTAAGAAGCTCTGCTCTAGATCAAAATAAGTGTTATTCAGTTTTAATTGCTTTTCTTTATTAATTTTTAACAGTTAAACATAAGAGTATGATTTCTAGTTAATTTTATTATTATAAATTTACTTTTTTATTTAGTAATTCTTATGTCGAAAAGTGGAATGTGGAAACATTTTATGAAATCAAAAAATGATGAAGAAGCACAGTGTATGCATTGTCCACAAAATTGGCATGCAAAGGCTCTAACTATTCAGGATTGTTGCGACATTTGAAAAGAATTCATTCCATTAACGAAGAATGTGAGAACACTTTCACTAAGGAACATATTTCCATATTGAAGACTACATTTAACATTTTAAAACCAATTAAAGTTGCAGTTGAGGCACTAAGTCGCAAGGATACAAATATTTTAACTGCAGATGCTATTTTAAACTTTTTGTTAAAAAAGTTAAAGAACATGGACACAGAAATTGGTAGTTTAATGTTTAATACAATGCTTACAAGAGTTGAAGAAAGAAGAAATATGTTAAGCTTTTCTTTAGCTGCATATTTACACACTTCTTAAATCCCCAAAAATAATGATTTTCTGTCCTATTCATCAAAACAAGCTATGATAGCTTATGAGGGAAAATTGATGTATAGATTATATCCATTTGAAAACTGTATAGAAAATGTTGACGATGTTGCAATTGTAACAGAAATTAAAAAAATTGAAACAATTGAAGATGAGCTACAAATTGCCATAAAAAATGCTACTACTAAAGCAAAAAATAATAAGAAAAATCATGATAAAACAAAAAAATTGAAAACCGAAATAGTGTTTTGGAGTCAACTGGGCAAAGGACAGAAAATTTAATTTTATTGTATAACTAGTTATTAACAATTAAGCCGACAAGTACCGATTTGCGAAAGAGTTTTCTCAGTAGCGGGAAATTTTGTTAGCAAAACCAGAAGTCACTTATTCGATAATTCGATAGACTCGATAACGTTCTTGACGAGCCACTTTCTTCATGAGGAGAAATAAATTTTTGGGTTAACTTGCATTACGCCCCCAGCATTTTAGGAATATTTTTCATAAAAAAATACTAAATAAGGAATTATTTTTAATAAAAAGATTTTTTTAAAAAAATAAATCTTCTAATAATAGTATAAAATTCGATTTGTAAAAAAATAAATTTTTTTTGATAAAATACTTTATTTACTATATCGGGATTCCCGACATATGAAGGTCATCGGATGACTCATCATAACTTTTCAAGGTCATTATAACAAAAACAATGACTTATCAAAAATTTTCTCAAGGTCATTCAAAATTTTTAAAGGTCAAATTATTTTTCAAAATTTTTAAACTAGAATTTACTACTTAATATTATTAGTAGTAAAGTTATAATTTTATTTTTAAATTTTTTTTGTTATTACCTATTGTTATGTATAGTATTTATTAAGTTATTATCATTAATATGATTATAACTTATTGTTACTATTACTATTATTATTATTATTATTATTATTATTATTATTATTATTATTATTAATATGATTATTATTATTATTTTTATTATTATTTTTAATACTACTGATTATATAAAACAATGACTAACTAATAATAAATACATTCAAAAATAGTTACATTTAAAAATTCATCAAATTAAATAAAATCATGTTTATCCGGTCCGTTATCACGCGCTTCTATAATATTAATTTTCGGTTAGAATATTTAATAAACTTTTTGTTTGATAAACTCGAAGAAATAACCGGTGTAAAAATTAGAGATATGTTGTAATTTAGAATTTCCGAGTGACGATGAAGAAATTGTTAATAATGAAAATACTGAAATTATTAATAATGAAGAAATTGCTACTGAAAATTTAGTGGATGTTGAGCCTAAAGAATTTAAGGCTTGTGTGACCATGTTATAGAAAATATAATGATAGAATATTGTGGTGATGAATCATGTACATGTAATAACCAATAAATCTTTAAAAATATAATTTTTATTACTAATTTATCACTATAACAAAGATTAATACATTTATTAAAATTTATGATAAACTTTATGATAAAGTTTTCTACCGGGAGGGGGAAGGGTAATTGCCTGGAAGTGACATGTGCTGGAGGTGACACACCCCACTACTTATTAAGGCTTGCAAAGTTTTTGGAGTTGATACACAATTAAGAATGATATACTTTAAGAATTTTTATTCGATATTTTGTTTTGATGTTTCTGCTCAAGATGAGAAATTAGCTGTTAATGGTGTGAATGTTACAATAGATATAGAAAAACATAATTATTTCAAAAGAAAATGTTATTCTGTTATTTTAATTGAGAAACAAGTTCAAATTCAATTGAAAAGTGGTAAGATGATTCATGTTTCTTAATAATAAATGGAACAACAATTAGAAAAACTTGCAAATATTCTTTCAACAAAGTATTCAACATATTTAAGATTTAATTCCACCATCTCTAACTTCACAACATCGTTTCCTATTCCTCTTGAATTAAATTTAGAATATAATTTAGAAATGGGATTGGTCTGGTTTTCCGTCTTTAATATTATTTTCAATATAACCTCTCAAAATAATGAATTTGGAGGTAAATCATCTGGAGAATATATTATGATGATAATTCATCCTGGAGAATATGAACTTTATCTATTATTTCCAACAATAATTAATTTAATTAAAGAGGAATTCCAAAATTAAAGATAAAGAAGAAACTCCAATTGAATTCAAAGTTGATTTACCAACAGCGAAAGTATTTTTAAAAATCAAAGAGGGATATTCTTTTTTATTTAAATCTAAATTAAATGATTTTCTAGGATTTACAAAACATGATTATTCAATAAGTTGTTCAGGTGAAAAGAATATAGATATCACACACATTACATCTATAAATCTCCTTTGTGATTTAACTGAAGGAACATATCAAGATGGGAAACAAGATAATTCCATTTATAGTTTACCTTATGGAACTGTTCCTCATGGGTATAGAATCATTCAGAAAGTTTCTTTACCTATTTATGTTCCTGTATTAAAAACCAAAACCATTTCAAACATTAATTTTAGAATTGTTGATCAAAATAATAATACTCTTGATTTCAATAATGAAACAATTTCATTCTGTTTACATTTACGACAAGTATAAAAATGCACCTAAAAGACTTTGAATAAATGAGGAAATGAAACAACTACGAATTTTTATTTACGAGATATTCTTAAAAACCTTAAATTGAAATATAAAGTAGTAATACATGATGAAATCAAGAATTATTTAGATAAAGAATATATTATTTTCGTTTTACAAACTACAAATGAATCAGGAAGTCATTGGATCTAATGCTCAAAGAAACATCATGTGTATTTCGATTCTTATGGAATTATTCACATTCGTGAAATTTGTGCTGATCAATATGTGTATAATACTCAACAAGTCCAAGATCCTCAAACTTCAATGTGGGGACAATTATGTTTTTATGTTCTTATGAATCTTGAGAAAGGTATGGAATTTGAAGATATTATATGTCTAATAAATGGTTATTGTTAATATGGCTTGAAGAACATTAGCATTAAATCCTTCGAGAAAGTTGAAGCTAATTTCTTGAATGAATCAGGGATTGAATGCATGGAGATATTGACATGAATGGACAAAAGATTCTTAATGTTCAGAAATCAGAAGTTAGAAACTACAGGGAAAATATAGGGAAATCAAACAAATATTAGGTAAGCATTCTTTTATAATTGAAATTAATGAAATTATTTTTACTGGAGAATATTAGATTCCTTATCGAAGAAAATGTTTTGTTGTAATTGTTCATAATAGTACTTTTAAAATTGGTGGTTTAATTGGGAATACTTTGATGGGGAAATCAAACCAATTCCCAATATTTCAGAAAAATTCCATGCGAGTATTATAAAATTTGGTTGAACAACATGTTTTAAACAAGGGATTGAAAATACAAGGTTACAAGATATTAAAATAAAATGTGATGAAAAATCAGGAATTATTTATGATTATGTTATTGTATAAAAAAATATAAGTGTTGAAAATGCTAGGAGGGTTTTAAGATTATTTTTGGAAATATATTATTATAGTGATATTAATGGAATAATAGCTGACGTTGAAAAAAATGTAATAGAAAATGAATGATGAAGAAATTTTTCCGGTTTTCATTGAGAGGAAATATCTATGGTTTGTAGATATTATTAACACAATAAATGGTTATAGTCAATATGGCTGGAGGAACATTAGCATTAAATCCTTCCAAAATTCTCGAGAAAGTCGAAGCTAATTTCTTGAACGAATCAGGAGATTGGATGCGAGGAGATATTGACATGAATGGACATAAGATTCTTAATGTTCAGAAATCAGAAGAAGTTATAAAATTAGAAACTGAAATCAAGAAATTAAAAGATGAAATAAAAAATGTTAGTGATAAATTAAATACAACTTGTTAGAAGCTATAACATTCAATTCTTCAGTCATCAAAATAAATTACTAAGACTATTAAATCCAAATTATATTTCATAAAAATCTGATTATATAAACAAATATTCTTGGGACATTTTCTAAATTTTAATTTCAACCAAATATCAACATATCATTGCATTCATACTTGAATTTCAATTTTATTAAAAATTATTTTATTTTAAAATTTCAATTATCATTTCAATTTTAATATCTTAAAATAATTTAAGTTTCAATTAAAACTTTACACATTTTAATCGTGAACTAATTTAATTTAGTATTTTAATTTTAACTCCTCACATCCCCCTTTTTTAAAATGTTTGATCTTCTCAACATTTCTGACTACCATCTTCCCATTTTGATCCTTAAGTAAGTAGCTCCGTTCATGTATTTTCTTTATCACTTTGTACGGCCCTTTCCACCTTGCATCGTCTTTATTTCGAATTTCTTGTTTGATCAAGACCACATCTTCCATTTCAAAATTTCTCACTGTTTTGCTTATTTTTGGTTTTAGTGTTTTATCCTCTATTCTCTTTTCCATATCTTCTCTATTTATTTCTTTATTCGAGTACCATTTCATTCTGTCGATCTTCCTCCCAAATATAATCTCTGCTGGGCTTACTCCCGTTGTTTTTTGAACTGTTGCATTTAACGTATATTCTATTTCTGGCACTATATCAGCCCAGTTTTTCCTTCCTCCTTCATTCAATGACGCGTTAATATACTCTCTGATTGTTCTGAATTGTCTTTCAATAATACCATTCGTGTTATGGTGATATGGGCTTGAGAAAATTAATTCAATGCCAGCTGTCTTTGCTAGTTCTTTTATGCTTCTTGCTTCAAAGTTCTTCCCACAATCTACATGAAGTTCTTTTGGCGCTCCAAACTTTAATATCCATTTATTTAATAACGTCTCACTAATTGTTCTTTCGTCTTGCTTGTTTATGGCCGTTAATGAGATGTATTTACTATAGTGGTCAATGATTCCGCAAATATATTTCTTTTTGTTGAACGTTTCTTTCAATGGCCCACATATATCCATATATATCTTCTCGAATGGTTCTGTACTCTTTATTGTTTGAGTTTCCTCCTTTGTCTTGGTTGTTATCGTTTTCATTTTCTGACATCTTTCGCAGTTCTCAATTACCTTTTTTACTTCCGTTGCTAGATTTTCCATGTCGCAGTTGTTCTGGATATATTTTGTTACTTTCTGTGCACCTGCATGGCACAGCAATACGTGTACTTCTTTTATCATCCTCTGTCTATTATCTGACGGTATCCATATTTTACCTTGTTTAGTTAGTACCGTGTTGTTTTCCATTATGAACTTACAATCTTTATTTTCTAACTTATTCTTTATTTCTTGGACCTCCATATTGTCATTTTGCCACTTGTTATATCCGCCTTCTGCTGTTACTGTTAATATTCTGGTTTTAATTTTGCCGGTTTTTGCGTCTTCGTGTTCCATCATACACTGTACACATGTTCCGCATGTTTTCCTGGATAGCATATCCGCGTTTGTATGGCTTGTTCCTTTCCTGTATTCCATTTTAATATCCAGACTGCTTAAATAGTTGATCCATGTCTGGAATTGAGCCGTTATTGGTTTCTTCGTTGTTACCATAAACGTAATAGCTTTATGGTCCGTTCTCAGTACGAATCTCTTACCATATAAGTAGTGGTTGAAATGTTTACAAAAATAGTATATTGCCAATAATTCTTTTCTGGTAATGCAGTATCCTTTTTCGTGGCTGCTCATCGCATGTGAACCATATGCAATGACATGTTCATGTCCTTTTTCATCCTTTTGCGAAAGAACTGCTCCAATAGTATCGAAGCTCGCGTCTGTGTCTAATATAAATTCTTTTCTGAAATCTGGAAATACCAATACTGGGGCGGTTATCAATGCTTCTTTCATTTCCCCGAAAGCCTTTTCACACATCTCTGTCCATCTTATTTTCTCATTGTTTTTTCCGCATATACTTTCTAGTGCTCTTGCCTTCTTTGTATAGTCTTTTATGAACCGTCGATAATAGTTACAGATACCCAGAAAGCTCCTCAGATTCTTCACACATTTTGGTTTTTGAAATGATTGTATTGCTTCTATTTTAGTATTATCTGTTTGTATGCCGTCTTTATTTATTATGTGTCCCAGAAACTTCACTTCTTTTCTAAATATTTGACATTTTTCGGGGTTCAATCTTAGTCCTGCTGTTGCGATCTTCCCTAGGACTTTTCCAAATATGTTATAATGGTCTTCTTCTGTCTTTGTGAATATTAGGATGTCGTCTAAATATACCATCACTCCATCTTTCCACAAGTCTTTCAATACTTTCGTCATTAATTCTTGAAATGTTCCTGGTGCCGCTGCAATACCGAACGGCATCCTGTTAAAACAGAACTGTCCTTCTTTTGTTGAGAATGCTGTTTTCTCTTGAGATTCTTTATCTAACTTCACTTGGTAATAAGCATTTCCCAAGTCGATTGAGCTAAAATATCTGGATCCGTGTAGGATGTCTAAAATTTCATCTACATTTGGCATTGGAAATGCTTGTCTTTCTGTTATCTTGTTTAATTGTCTGAAGTCTAGACAAAGCCTGATGTCTTTTTTCTCTTTCTTCCATACACAAACTAAAGGTGTGTTCCACGGTGAATTGCACTTCCTAATTATTCCGTTGTTTTCTAGATTTTTTATTGCTTCCTCAATCTTGTCTTCCAAATTTATTGGCTGACGTCTCGGTTTAATCATTATTGGCTCTCCTTTCGTGATGATCTTATGTTTTATCAGATTGGTACACCCAATGTCCCATTTATCTGCCATAAAAACATTCTTGTTTGCCTGAAATATTTCTAGCAGTCTCTTATTTCCGGTAACTTTTAAAACGTCGATGGCATGACGTAATCTTTCTTCATCTGTTATAATCCGCCCAAATCTAGCTTCTATTTCGCAAATGAAATCACTACGTTTTTCATGTTCTTCTAGTATACATTTCAATTCTATACCAAATAACCTTTGTAGTTCTACTCCTCCAATAATTTCTGGTATTAAATTCTTTACTATAATGAATGTTACATTTCTTTCCATACTGCCCATTTTAACATTGATGTTTAGTTTACCCATAGTTTCTAATCTACTGTTGTTTGCACATCTTAGCGACTCCCTTGTTTCTAATATTTCTATATTTTCTAATCGATCAATTACAGATTTAGCCATCACATTAATTCGCGCTCCTGTATCCAATAAACAATCTACTTTCCGCCCTTGGATATCCAGTGTTGTACTCGGTCTACCTTGCATTATATTATATGTTATTACTGGACTTTTTTGTTCTTCTACTGACAAAATATTCTGCTCTCTAGTATCTTCTACAATTTCATTAATACACACGTCTCCATTTTTCTTTAGGAATTTGTAAATTTTCTCTATCGTTCTTTCCTCGTGTTTTACTACTTCATTTACTTTACACTCCTCTTTAAATTTTTTCTGACTTTCCTTATCATTCGACTTTTTAATTTCTACACTACTATTATTATTAATATCACGTTCAAAAACACTACAATCTTTATCAATCATACAATCATCATCCATACTTAAATTACACATACCGTTAGCATTCATTCTTTGGTTGAAATCAATCTTACTTAGTAAATTGCTCCGATCAATGTCCCGTTTGACGGAGCGTGCTCGTTTGGGTCATTCTCCCTGTTATACTCGTCTGGCTGGCTTGACTGTTTTGTATTCATCATCTCATCATCAGACTCGATAGCTGCAATATCTTTTCTGTTATATTGTTGGTTTCCCCATTGTCTTTGATGTACGTTCCTTGGTTGATACATATCTTCCCTTTGTTGATAGGTATTTCTTTGAATTCTTCCTCCTGACATCTTCCTTTGGTCTCGATCTCTTCCTTGATTTCGTCTTTCCATATTTGTGTAGCACTCTCTTTCTTGGTGTCCTCGTGCATTGCATCTATGACATTTGATTGTTGGGCATTCTCTTCGTATGTGACCTTCAACACCACATGCATAACATTGAAATCTTCTTTTTATATTACATTCTCTGCTACTGTGTCCCGGTTTTTGACACGTCCAGCATTCTATCACTTTAACTCTTGTCTCTGGTTTCCATTCGTTGATTTCTCTCTTCGTGGCTCCAACTTGTACTACATCTCTATAAGTTCTTCCCCCAGTTGTAGGTCGTATTGATCTCACCGTGTTTACTTGTTCAATAACCTTGTTAACTTTTTCTATCTTCTTTATAGTTTCTTTAATTTGTTCCGCCGTTTTGAGATCTTTCATTTCGATTTCTTTCCTGACTTCTTTATCTCTTACACAATGTGTCAATAAACATTTCTGAATTTCTTCCTCATTCCAAGTGTGTGAGGCCAATTTTTTAGTCATTTTTGATATTTTCTCTATAAATATTTCCGCTGAATCGTTACCTTGCTCGTAGTTCAAGGCTTCTCTTAAGTCATCAATCAATGACGTTGGTCGATGAAAAGCTGCTCTTAATTTCTGTTCAACGGTTTTACCTTCTGCGGCTTCATATTCTTCAATCAAAGTCCTGTCCAGAAGTGTAATAACTAGTACCATTTGTGTCTTCACTGGTGTCTTCGTTATTTCAAAGAACCTCTGACATTCTTTGATAAATAATTCGAGGTCATCTCCTCTGTGGAATTTCTCTGGAAGTAATCTTCCAATAAGCAGATCCGTTGGAATGGTCGCCATGTTAGAAGCTATAACATTCAATTCTTCAGTCATCAAAATAAATTACTAAGACTATTAAATCCAAATTATATTTCATAAAAATCTGATTATATAAACAAATATTCTTGGGACATTTTCTAAATTTTAATTTCAACCAAATATCAACATATCATTGCATTCATACTTGAATTTCAATTTTATTAAAAATTATTTTATTTTAAAATTTCAATTATCATTTCAATTTTAATATCTTAAAATAATTTAAGTTTCAATTAAAACTTTACACATTTTAATCGTGAACTAATTTAATTTAGTATTTTAATTTTAACTCCTCACACAACTAATGAAAAAAAAATATTTAAAAAGATGAGTCTGGGAAAAATTAATGAAATAAATTTAGATCTTAACACAATGCAAGGTAATCGAAGAAAATACTTTTCATCTTTTTTAAAATATAGGGAAATCAAACAAATATTAGGAAAGGATACTTTTATGATTGAAAATAATGGGATTGATTTAGTGGACAATATACAATTCTTTCTGCTGGAAAATATTTTGTTGTGATTGGTCATAATGCTACTTTAGGTATTGTTAATATGTATTTTATGAGAGGGGGCGAAAAAATAAATCAAGTTTTTATAAATATTTCTAATATAATCCGTATGACTATTATAAGAAGAAGTGGAGAGATATGATAATGCATGTTTTTTGATTGTAAAAGATGTCCTGATGTCTTGGATATTAACATACGATGTTTCAGACAATACGAATCAGGAATTATTTATGATTTTATTGTTGTAAAAAAATATAAGTGATGAAAATTCTTAGCGTGTTTTAAAATGATTGTTAGAAATATATGGTTAATATGATATTGATAAAACAATAATGGATATTAAACAAAAATGTCTGAGAAAAATAAATAAAATTAAAAATAATTATGTATAAAATGAATGATGAAATTTCTGAAGAAGATATTTATCCAGTTTTCGTTGAGAGGAAATATCCAATACTTGAAGATATTGAATATAATAATGAAGAAGTTAAAATAGTTGAATCTAATGGATTTAAAGTAAATAATCAAATTAAAGAACCTAAAGTAAATAATCGAATAAATGAATTTTTACTTGAAACGAAAGTTTGGATGAAAGATTATTAAATTACCAGAAAATCAAGGATCGATAGACAAAAGCAGATTCAACAATTAAAATAACATGTATTTCAATAACTGGAATTCTAGCAGTTTCAACAGCAGTATTATCAGGTCTTAGATCTTTTGGAATAACTCCAGTTATTTTAATAATTCTTGCATCAGTATTTGGTGGATCTAATGTTCTGTATTTGTTTTTATCTGAAAGTGTTTCTATTGGATTAACTGCACGAAAGAAAAAGATTTATAGAAAAGTTTGTCAAGAATTAGGTATGGGATTAAATAAACTTTATTTATGTCAACAAAAAGCAATAAAAGATGGAGTTTTAAAAAAGAATGAAATAGAGGAATCTAATCGAATAATTCAAGATATAAATCATAATATTGATAAAATTAAATTGTCAAATAATAAACAAAATGAAAAAAATAAAGAAGGAATTAATCAAGGAATTAAAAAGATATCTTAAATAATCATTTTATTTTTATTAAAAATAGATGTCCGCTTCCTTAGAATTATTTATTAAAAAAAATAATTTAGTGTCTGAAGAAGATGCTAAAAATATTGTTAAGCAATCTAAGTATAGAAAATATGTACAATTTATTGAAATGAAAGATAAATTCCCTAAATTAAACCAAAAGATGATATGTGATAAAATAGAATACCTGTATCAGCATTCCTAAAATTGCGAAAAGAACTCAATATCCCATCACCATACCGATCGGAATCATTTGCTGTTAAGAAAAAGAAACAACCTCAACAACCTCGAGAACAATTGATGGAACTCAATTACCGATTGGAATCTAAGAAGAAAATAATTAAACCTCAACCTCAACTTCAAGAACAACCTCTTTATTGCACAATATGTTCAAAGCAATTTAAATCATCTCGAACATTTAATGCACATAAATGTATTAAAGATGATATTTTTGCAGCTGGTAATGATCAAAATTATAATCAAAATTATGATAAAAATTATTATCAAAATTATGTTCAAAACTATGATCAAAATGAGGTTGCTAGTGTAGTTTCCGATAATAAAAAAAAGTAATAGTAAAAGGAAAGGCCTAGCAATAGCATTTCAAATAGGAAAAGAAGCGTTGACATAATTGCGAGTTTTTTTATTCAAATATGCAATTTTTGCTGCTAAATCAAAAAATCATCATGCATGATTCATCATAATTTTTCGTTTGGATGGACACCATTTTAAAAATATAAAAGTATACTGCAGCAAACTGATTCCCCAACAGCTTTTCTCCAACTCGATTTACCTGGATAGAACTAATTATATAAAATTATAAAGTAATTAAAAAACTTACTCCATGATAATTTGATTCGATTGATTGCCACATTTATACCAGTACTGATTTACTCGCAGTAATTTATATTTCTCTTTTGAAAACTTCATACACTATTACATATACCGATTCCGCGAGCGATTTATTAATCTTTACACTCAGTTTTAAATTTCCTTGTTGTAGTAATTGACTTTGATTCAAATCAAAATCTGGTGTCAAGACAAAAGTAATGAACGGGTATTTATCTTTAAAATCTTCAAGTGTGATTCCAAAATTCATGTTTATATCTAAATATCCAAGCCATTATTTTTAGCCAGAGTTAATGAGGTAATATCCAAATGTTTAAAGATTGAGCACGAGTTCTTATATGTTCCCTTGTATTGAGATTCGGTTTGAAATTCTACAAGAAGTTTGCTAAAATGACGATGAACCTTTACTGATTGAATTTAAACCAATTTGATACCTGGTTAAAACAGATGGTTCTACTCAAACTCTACGAATCATTAATTTCGCTTCCAATATCTTAATTTTTGTCTCTTCTGTTAGGGATTTTGTACTGTAATCAGACGAATTTCTTTTCAATGTCATGTTAACATTAACTATAAAAAGTAGATATTTTGGCTGATTCATGAAATCAATTTGTAATGAAGAACATAATGAAACTATTTTTGATTCTGCAACTAATGCGGCCCTGCCTTGTAATTTGTAATATGCCACATAGGCGCTAAACAAGTGTTTTTACAATCGGCTTTATCATTTAAAATAGTTTCAATTAAAGCTTTTGGGGTATATCTGCCGTTTCCACCTTCAATCTTTGGACTAATGAGTCCAACAACCACATCATTGAAAAGTGTATGGAACAAAGAATTGTTAGCTTTTGCATCTGAAGATGTGAGTAATTCTTTCACATTATTATTTGCAACTTTCAATTTAATGTACAATAATGTATCATTCAAATCAATGTATTCAGTATGAAAACCAGTTATCTTGAGTTCAATGTCACATTTGTTATCAGCAATTGAATTAAAAGGGAATGCCTCTTCAAATGTCACATATTCTATCGATCAAAGATACATAATTCAATTTTTCCACAAATCATTATTCGAATATAGTTCCACGTCTTGTAATTCTTTTGTTTATATACCTTTATCGTCGTCGCTTCGGTTCAGGTTCATATTCTTCTTCATCATTTGATGCCACTGCAGAAATTACTTCTGGTATAGCTTCTTTGAATTCAGATATAATATTAGATTTTAAAGTTGGTAAGATTTTGGTATTATTCATTATTACATCTTCAGCAGTTTTCATACCAGAATTTCCTATATGTTTAAGAATTGGTAATGCAAATCGACCAATAGTTTTTAACCATCCAGAACCATATTGCTTATCAACAAAATAAGTTAATTCACCACCAGTTTGACTATTGGCATAAAGTGAAATTATATCGGGATTGGACATGTCTAAATTGTAAAGTTACGTGTGTTTTTGAATCTTTTGCAAATTGGATTAATTTTCCAATTTCATCGCGTATATTAATTTCTATATTGTTTATACATTTTCTTCAAACAGGCAAATACATGGGATTTTCAATTTGTATTTGTACAACTCAATAATTTTAAACCACAATGGGATGAATTATTGTAACTATGAATTATTTTCGGCAAAACATTTATCCAAGTTTCGTTACCTTGATGCACAAAATATTTCTTCAATCGATCTCTTAAAGTTCGATTAATGTTCGATTCCATATGTGCAGCTTTCAATTGAGAACATACAGAGTAATGATTTACTGCTTTGATAATTTCTTTAACTTTGCTATTGTAAAATAGTTTATCTAAAAATATCATAATTTAAATTAAAATAATTAATTTCTTACCTCAATTTGTTTGTAAGTTGTCAGGTTCACCATTTTTAAGCATTGTTTTTATTGCAGATGCCGCATCATTGACGGATTTTGGTTTCATGGTATAGCGCGGGCAAATCCACTGAGAATATCGATACATGTCAGAATATATTTGTATACCTTATTGGTTTTCGAATATGGTATCATTTCCATCAAATCCATTTGCCATAAATTATTAATGCCATATGTTTTATATGCTCTAGTTGAAAAACGTTTCATCATTGGTTTGTTTAGACTGTATGCCAGTTTGTCTGATAATCACGTTGTGTTTCCTTTTTCGAATTCGAAACTCGTTTCTTTACCTTTTCTACTCCAGCGAAACCTGTGGGGTCTTTTGGGTTTTTCCATATCTACCTCATTACAACAAGATTTAAAATTTAATACAAGATTAGGTATTGATTATACCATTTTTTATGAAGATTGGTTAAGTAACTGTTTATGCAGAGCTACCTATTACTCCACCTAATAAATATGGATGGGCACTGAAATAGATCTAAATGTAGGGCTTTTAAATCATTTAAAAACCTTGGATCAAGAGCTTGTCCCTGTTGGTGACAATGTATTTCCGTATCGTTGTGAAAGATGTACTGACAGAAAGAAGAAATATAACATTTGGTTGTTACGAAAAGAACTAAGAAAATTTCACTTTTCATCAATTGTTGATGAATAATAAATCTTCTGTTGTTATTTGTTGGTAATAATAACAATATTAATAATAATAATAATAATAATAATAATTATAATAATAATAATAATAATAATAATAATAAAGTAGGTAGTTAGGAGCACACTGCAACATAAAAAAAACATAGGGGGAGGGGGGGATTATTGCAGATTAAATTTTGGATTATCTTGATTACATAATGATGTAATCAACTTAATTAATTTTGTGTGTATTAATTTTTTTAATTAAATTTTTGTGTATTTTTTTTTTCGAAATTTTTTTCGAGTTTTTGGTGCGATTTTTTTTTTGAATTCAAATTTTTGGAACATTTTTTTAATTCAAATTTTGGCGAATTTTTGAAATAAAATTGAAATTTTTTTTTGAATAAATTTTTTTTTTAATCACACCATAGTCAGGGGGTATTTTTGAAAAAGACTAAAATAAATTGGCTTGAATTGCCTAACGATAAAAAAAGAATAAAATTAAAATTGGCTTAAATCGCCTAAAATGGTCAGAGAGGGTATTTTCATTCACAAATTTTTTTTAATCACACTATAGTCAGGGGGTATTTTTGAAAAAGACTAAAATAAATTGGCTTGAATTGCCTAACGATAAAAAAAGAATAAAATTAAAATTGGCTTAAATCGCCTAAAATGGTCAGAGAGGGTATTTTCATTCACAAATTTTTTTTAATCACACTATAGTCAGGGGGTATTTTTGAAAAAGACTAAAATAAATTGGCTTGAATTGCCTAACGATAAAAAAAGAATAAAATTAAAATTGGCTTAAATCGCCTAAAATGGTCAGAGAGGGTATTTTCATTCACAAATTTTTTTTAATCACACTATAGTCAGGGGTATTTTTGAAAAAGACTAAAATAAATTGGCTTGAATTGCCTAACGATAAAAAAAGAATAAAATTAAAATTGGCTTAAATCGCCTAAAATGGTCAGAGAGGGTATTTTCATTCACAAATTTTTTTTAATCACACTATTGTCAGGGGGTATTTTTGAAAAGACTAAAATAAATTGGCTTGAATTGCCTAACGATAAAAAAAAAAGCATAAAATTAAAATTGGCTCAAATCGCCTAAAGTGGTCAGAGAGGGTATTTTCATTCACAAATTTTTTTTTAATCACACTATAGTCAGGGGGTATTTTTGAAAAAGACTAAAATAAATTGGCTTGAATTGCCTAACGATAAAAAAAAGCATAAAATTAAAATTGGCTCAAATCGCCTAAGATGTGATATAGTCAGGGATATTTTTAATTCGTAATAAAACCTAATGCAATATTTGGTCTCAATACTTTTTATAGGTAAATATAGGCATAAAATAAAAATGGCTTGAATCGCCTACTGATAAAAAAAGCATAAAATTAAAATTGGCTCAAATCGCCTAAGATGTGATATAGTCAGGGATATTTTTAATTCGTAATAAAAACTAATGCAATATTTGGTCTCAATACTTTCTATAGGTAAATATAGGCATAAAATAAAAATGGCTTGAAACGCCTACTGATCAAAAAATTGACAGAGGTATTTTATATGCTTGTTAAAAAAAAACACTTGAAATATTTGTTCACACAATTTTCATAGGCAAATTTAGGCTCTAGATAAAAATAATTTAAAATACCTAAAGTAAATTAAGATAAATTAAAGTACATTAGGATACATTAAAGTATATTAAAGTAAATTTAGATAAATTAAAGTACATTAGAATACATTTAAGTATATTAGAGTAAATTAAGGTTCCTCTAGTAAATTAAGATACATTAGAGTACATTAAGGTAAATTAAAGTAAATTAAAGGGTCGAAAGTCAATTTAAGTACATTGGGGTACATTTAAGTAAATTATGGTTCATAAAGTAAATTAAGGTACATCAGAGTAATTTAAAGTACGTTAGAATAAATTTAAGTAAATTAAGGTTCTTAAAGTAATCTAAGGTGCCTAGAGTAAAGTATGGTAAGTTAGGTAAGAATTTTTTTAAATTAAATAGAGAGTCAACAGTTAAGTTACATAAGGATAATTTTTAAAGCTGAAAACTTTAAAAGCAGTTATAGTAGGCAAATTACATAAGGTAAGAATTTTTTAAAAGTAAATAGAGGGTCAAAAGGTAAATTACATAAGGTAAGAATTTTTAAAGTTAAAGAGTCGACAATATTGCATGATAAAATTTATTAAATAAAATTTTTAGTATAGTTTTATCGATCAATTTTTATACATATTTTTAATTGAAAAAATTTTTAATGTAATCTTACAATCAAATTTTTAGTATAATTTTTACTATTACTTTTGTATACATGTTGATAACGATCAAATTTTCAAAGAAATTTTTCAAAAACTTTTTTCAAAGAATTTTATTAAATTAAATAATTGAGTTTCAGTGTTACATAGTATTGCCTAAGGTAGGTAGTAGTCATTCGCAAGAGCAACCCTTCTCTCAATCATTTTCTCTCAATCATTTCCCTTTAAAATACTTAGTTATTCACACACTCACAATATGTTATCAATAACTAGTTACTGAACAAATCAATATCAAAAACTAATTACTGAACCAATAAATATTAATGATGGGTTACTGACCAACTAATTTTGAAATAAATCACATAAAAGGTTAACAAAAAGAAATACAAGTTGAAACTTTATTAACTTTTTCACTATTTTAAAATTTTTGGATGCTTAGTTACCTTGTCGTTATCAGGCGATAATTAATCAAATTCATTGAAACCAAATCCATTGTTATATTTACTTGGTATCAACTTCTGAACACTGATAACCCATACACAGTGAATAATTCATTAATAACTGAACAACAATCACTAGGTACTGTGTACAAATAACTGAGTACTGTACAACTCTCTATATACATACTAGGCATTCAATAATTTACTTATTTATTAAAATGACATATTTAAATAATATTTACTCTTTGAACACCGATATTCAACCAACTTAAAAAATAAAATTTTCTCTCAATCATTTCCCCTTAAAATACATGGTTATTCACACACTCACAATATGTTATTAATAACTAGTTACTGAATAAATCAATATCAAAAAATTTTTACTGACCAAGAAATCTTTAAATAAAAGCACATATAAATTTGAACAATCAAAAGAAATACAATTTTATTAACTTCTCGACTTTTTTATCGATCATTGATGTCTCCAAATTGTTTTGTTGTTTAGTTACCTGATTGCTATCAAGAAACTATTAATCATTGAAGCTCAATCAATTGTTGTATTTTCTCTGAATAAAAATTTATTTCTTTACAGTCTTGTATGTGATTTATTGAAATTATTTTGTAAAACTTAGTTAAAAAACTTTGAAATTTTTCTACCATTTTTGTAATATTTTTAATTGCGTCCAACAATGAACAATTACTAAACGTTATTTTCAAAGATGAATGCCAACCTTTTCATTTATTTTTCACACGTCCCTAAATAAATTAATTGCTAACTCATCAAATAATTACTTAAATTTATTTTTATAGATTTTCTATTCACCCCCAACTCTTATTGTTTACTGAATGATAAATTAATTAGTAGGTACAAGTAGTGGTTAATCTAATTGCTAGTGAAAAGAAACTTGATGAGAAAAAGATACTTAAATTAATTTCTTGAAACATATATTACTTTCATTGTACTTGGAATAAATTTTCATATATTTATTGAAAATGATTCGACTCTTTAAATTATTAACTCAAAGATGCTAAAGGTTTGAATAAAACTGATAGAAAAAAAAAATTAATATCTACAGCATTACTATAATCAAATAACTATAATTTCTGATACCATGCTTCAATACATACATAGGTTCTTGTGTACTGATATCACTTACTGAAAACCCAAACTTATAGGAAAAATGTATGTGATTGTCTATTAGTCTTTGTAGAAATTATTTTTATTAAATTGTAGTTAGCTGGTGAATAGAATTTGATTAAAGTAGTGGGAAAGATGTAAATTTAAAATAAATTTGATTAAATTTGTTAATTCTTTAAATAAATTTTTTAAAGAAAGCTTCAACATAGTAGCAAATTTTAAAGAGAATAGTACTTATCAATTAAAAATTAAATTAAATTAACTAAGTTGTAAGATAATTGAAAAATTTATTAGATCATTTTTTAAAATTTTATAAGGTTGTTAGGTAATTATTCTAGGTACTTGTTGAATGAAAATTAGTGTATGTTATCAACTGCTCATAGTATTTAATTCTACAATTTCCGGATAAATAATTATTAAATTCTTGATTCCTGGAAATAATCGTAAATATTTAAATTATTCAGAAAATTGTCAAAAAAACCTAAATAATGGGTAACAAAAAGTTTTAAATACTAGTCAATTTTAGTTTTTAATTTAATTGAGTTACAAATATTTTAATAAAATCAAATAAATAGTTACATGAATCATACAATTTCATAGAACTGAAATATAATCGATATATCCTGATTAACCTTAAATCAATGAAAAAAGTAACAATTTTCCTAAGTATGTTATAAATTCAACCAACTCAATCCCCTTAAAAATACTATAAATTCACCTCTCAACCAATCATTTCTCTTCAAATATCATTTTCACTCCACTATATCAACTATATTCATACTTTTCATAAAAACCTATCAAGTAGACAATATTTACCCTTTGAACACTAATATTCATTCTAGTAAATTCCTTTAAAAATATTATAAATTCCTCTCTTGACCAATCATTTTCCAAAAAATAACAATATTTCAAGCCATATTCAATATTTTTCATAAAAATCATAACAATACCCATTTCTATAATATTTACCCTTTAAATAACAATATTTAACTAACTCAAGCCCCTTAAAATGACAACAAACTTGTTCTTAATCGACTATTTTTCACTAAATAAATTCCACTCTTGACCAATCTTTTCCCATCAAATAACACTTTCCCCTACTCTACCAACTATATTCATTATTTTATAAAAATCACCTATTAAATAACAATACTTAACCGACTAAACAACTTAAAAATATCAACAAATCTGCTGTTAATCGATTATTTCCCTTTAAAAGATCATAAATT
Organism: Schmidtea mediterranea; assembly: GCA_022537955.1. Classification (NCBI taxonomy): domain Eukaryota; kingdom Metazoa; phylum Platyhelminthes; order Tricladida; family Dugesiidae; genus Schmidtea; species Schmidtea mediterranea. Next base: position 212,174,086 of record CM039679.1, on the reverse strand, counting down.
CTCTTCTTAGCCAATTGTTTTCCCCTAAAATAAAATTTACTCTCAACGAATCATTTCTCTTTAAATGAGATTAATCCCAGTTATATTCATTATTTTCATAAAAAATCACCGACATATCGATATTCAACCGAATAAATCTCTTGAAATCATCTTAAAATAAAATTCCTCTCTTGACCAATCAAATCCCCTTAAAAATATTATAAATTCGCCTCTCAACCAATCATTTCTCTTTAAATTACAATAATCCCCGCTATATTCATTATTTTCATAAAAATCACCAACATATCGATATTCAACAGGATAAATTTCTTGAAATCCATCTCGTGACCAATTATTTCCCCTTAAAAGATCATAAATTCTCTTCTTAACCAATCATTTCTCTTTAAATGACAATATTTCCAATCTCTTAAAAGATTTACACACATATTGATATCTATCTGAACAAAGCCCCTTAAAAATATTATAAATTCCTCCTCTATATTCTCCATATCTCAAAATTTCCTCTTAACCAATCATTTCCCTTGAAATCACATTTTCATTCACTGCACCAACAATACACATATTTTTGGTAATAACCTACAGGGTAAAATTTCTTTAGAAATCTATATTTAACCGAATAAGATCTTTAAAAATTCATCATTTGGATCATATTTACTATATGTATTCAACCAATCAAATTCCCTTAAAATAAAAATCTGAATTTTACCAATAAAAATAAATTTTCTTTAAAGTATTACAAAATTGTTATCGATACCCAACATTTTCCGTCGAAAATCACCACAATTTGATTCTGGCAACAAATTCAATCAAATAAAAAATTCATCAAAAATGACTAAAATCGAATAAAGTCTATGTTTCCCACATAAATTTAATTTCACTAAATTAATGTAAAATCATAAAATATATATCATGTTGCTCAAATAATTAAAATTAATCAGTAAATCAAGTATAAATTCAATAAAAATTACCAGTCAACCCATAGATATAATTCAACGATTTTCATATGTATATTGTTAACCACACTGAGCATCCTCTTAAAAATCTCAACAATATACTACTTTTGTGATTGATATCCACGAAATCAATAAATGGAAAAATGATAATAATTAATTGACCATCCTTTTTTTTTTACTGTAAAATCAATTAAAATTTTCGGTTTCACTAAAATATTTTTAAAAATTAACTGATTTAATCAACTATTTAAATATAACATAAAATTATAATTAAAATATCATTTACTATTCAAAATCTATCAGTAAATTTGATTCTAATTCTTAAATAATTATCTTAAATAGATGTTTCATAAACATTTTGATCATAAATTTAACTTTTATTTAAAATAATCCTAAAATCAAGTCAAATCTAATAAATTATCAAGAAATTAAGTGTTTCTAAATTATAGATTTAACCTAATTTCTTCAATAATTTCATTAAAAACATAATAGTCCCCAAATCCATTAACATTCAAATGAAAACCATAAAATTCACATAAATGATTAAAATTTACTAAAATAAATACCTCGTAAAACTAGATATCACTTAAATTATCATAAAATTTCCCTAAAATCTCTAATTGATTTACATAGCCTAAAAATATTTTATTTTTGTCGATTACAACCTAATCTATTTAAGTGTGTAATTAAATTTATTAAAAGTTAATTAAATTTTCATTGAAAATGACAAGTCAATAACAAATCAACAAATGGAATTTTAATTAGTAGAGATTATATTCTATAAAGAAAATTTCCAGTGAAGAAGTAATATTGGTGGGAGAGTACATTAAGTGACTAAAATCGTTGAAATTACTGGAAAAAGTGGGATAGCTAAAGATATCTACTAAATAGATGAAATATCAATTGATATATTAAAACCTTACAAGGGTAATATACTTTGAATGAAGAAAATATACATCGAAGAGGAAAAATATTCATTAAAGTGAGAAAATATTAATTAAAGTGAGAAATTATTCATTGAAGAGGAAAATATTCATTAAGAGAAATTATTCATTGGAGAGAAAAAATATTTTTTGAAGAGGGAAAAAAAATCATTGAATAACGTAAAATATTGATAGAAGCTAAAAAATATTCAGTGAATCGAGAATTGCATATAATAAAATAGACGGTAAAATTTCTCAATGATGAGATGAAATATCAATTAAATATTGGAAAATACTTGAAATAAATGGAGTCTGTATTATTCACTGTTCAACAAATATACTTAAAAGATGAAAATATTCACTGAAAATGAATTGTACTTTAAGAGTGGATGAATTACTATTATATTCAATTAAAAATTATTAACAATTGAGTAGATTTTGTCAGTTAATTATATTTAAATAGGGATATATATTGTTGATGGGTGCGCGGATGAATAGTTATTAAAAAAAAACGCGCGCGCGTATATTAATCCAACGAATATATTCAAATCCGGCGTATATTCAACAAATCCGGCGACTATACCAATCCGGCGAATATACCAATCCGGCGTATATTCAACAAATCTGGCGACTATACCAATCCAGCGAATATACCAATCTGGCGAATATATTCAAATCCGGCGAATATTCCAATCCAATGAATATTCAACAAATCCGAGAAATATACATCAAACAATGAGATTGTAGAAATCAAATCTTTAATACTATAAATACGGGTGGATCAGATACAATTTAATAAGTAGAAAGAACGAAGCAGAAAGTCCAACAAATAATGGAATGTAGTAAACAATACAATGAATAGATGAATAATTTGGTATTATGATTATAAGAAACATTTAGTTTTTTGTAATATTAAATAAATTCAGAAAATTGATGTATGTTTTATATTAATTATTGCTTTTTATAAAATGTTATAAATTTACTTTTAGAAATAATAATCATTTTTTGATGTTATTATTATTTTTGAATTTAAATTATTATGTTGTCATTAGTTACAATTGAATAAATTATTTAAATTAACTTTACATTTGGATAATATTTATTTATAACCATCAATTTATAAATATATTATTGAAAATATTTTTAATTTGTCAAAAGGTTTTATTTGAGTATAAAACTAAATCAAATATTCTATTTACTAATCATTATAAAAAAAATTTTTTTTTTTAACCAAATTTCAAATATAATTTCAAATAATAGAGTAATTTAAGAATTTAAAATAATATATTGTCAATAGTTACAACTAAAATAGTATTAAAATATAAGATTTTCAAAAATTTATTACATGTAGATAATAATTCTTAATATCAATAAAATTCCATAACGTTCATTTAAAATATATCATTCAATGTGCTTTGAATGTAAGAGACTTAGATTTGATTTCTACAATCTCATTGTTTGATGTATATTTCTCGGATTTGTTGAATATTCATTGGATTGGAATATTCGCCGGATTTGAATATATTCGCCAGATTGGTATATTCGCTGGATTGGTATAGTCGCCAGATTTGTTGAATATACGCCGGATTGGTATATTCGCCGGATTGGTATAGTCGCCGGATTTGTTGAATATACGCCGGATTTGAATATATTCGTTGGATTAATATACGCGCGCGCGTTTTTTTTTAATAACTATTCATCCGCGCACCCATCAACAATATATATCCCTATTTAAATATAATTAACTGACAAAATCTACTCAATTGTTAATAATTTTTAATTGAATATAATAGTAATTCATCCACTCTTAAAGTACAATTCATTTTCAGTGAATATTTTCATCTTTTAAGTATATTTGTTGAACAGTGAATAATACAGACTCCGTTTATTTCAAGTATTTTCCAATATTTAATTGATATTTCATCTCATCATTGAGAAATTTTACCGTCTATTTTATTATATGCAATTCTCGATTCACTGAATATTTTTTAGCTTCTATCAATATTTTACGTTATTCAATGATTTTTTTTCCCTCTTCAAAAAATATTTTTTCTCTCCAATGAATAATTTCTCTTAATGAATATTTTCCTCTTCAATGAATAATTTCTCACTTTAATTAATATTTTCTCACTTTAATGAATATTTTTCCTCTTCGATGTATATTTTCTTCATTCAAAGTATATTACCCTTGTAAGGTTTTAATATATCAATTGATATTTCATCTATTTAGTAGATATCTTTAGCTATCCCACTTTTTCCAGTAATTTCAACGATTTTAGTCACTTAATGTACTCTCCCACCAATATTACTTCTTCACTGGAAATTTTCTTTATAGAATATAATCTCTACTAATTAAAATTCCATTTGTTGATTTGTTATTGACTTGTCATTTTCAATGAAAATTTAATTAACTTTTAATAAATTTAATTACACACTTAAATAGATTAGGTTGTAATCGACAAAAATAAAATATTTTTAGGCTATGTAAATCAATTAGAGATTTTAGGGAAATTTTATGATAATTTAAGTGATATCTAGTTTTACGAGGTATTTATTTTAGTAAATTTTAATCATTTATGTGAATTTTATGGTTTTCATTTGAATGTTAATGGATTTGGGGACTATTATGTTTTTAATGAAATTATTGAAGAAATTAGGTTAAATCTATAATTTAGAAACACTTAATTTCTTGATAATTTATTAGATTTGACTTGATTTTAGGATTATTTTAAATAAAAGTTAAATTTATGATCAAAATGTTTATGAAACATCTATTTAAGATAATTATTTAAGAATTAGAATCAAATTTACTGATAGATTTTGAATAGTAAATGATATTTTAATTATAATTTTATGTTATATTTAAATAGTTGATTAAATCAGTTAATTTTTAAAAATATTTTAGTGAAACCGAAAATTTTAATTGATTTTACAGTAAAAAAAAGGATGGTCAATTAATTATTATCATTTTTCCATTTATTGATTTCGTGGATATCAATCACAAAAGTAGTATATTGTTGAGATTTTTAAGAGGATGCTCAGTGTGGTTAACAATATACATATGAAAATCGTTGAATTATATCTATGGGTTGACTGGTAATTTTTATTGAATTTATACTTGATTTACTGATTAATTTTAATTATTTGAGCAACATGATATATATTTTATGATTTTACATTAATTTAGTGAAATTAAATTTATGTGGGAAACATAGACTTTATTCGATTTTAGTCATTTTTGATGAATTTTTTATTTGATTGAATTTGTTGCCAGAATCAAATTGTGGTGATTTTCGACGGAAAATGTTGGGTATCGATAACAATTTTGTAATACTTTAAAGAAAATTTATTTTTATTGGTAAAATTCAGATTTTTATTTTAAGGGAATTTGATTGGTTGAATACATATAGTAAATATGATCCAAATGATGAATTTTTAAAGATCTTATTCGGTTAAATATAGATTTCTAAAGAAATTTTACCTTGTAGGTTATTACCAAAAATATGTGTATTGTTGGTGCAGTGAATGAAAATGTGATTTCAAGGGAAATGATTGGTTAAGAGGAAATTTTGAGATATGGAGAATATAGAGGAGGAATTTATAATATTTTTAAGGGGCTTTGTTCAGATAGATATCAATATGTGTGTAAATCTTTTGAGAGAGTGGAAATATTGTCATTTAAAAGAGAAATGATTGTTTAAGAAGAGAATTTATGATCTTTTAAGGGGAAATAATTGGTCACGAGATGGATTTCAAGAAATTTATCCTGTTGAATATCGATATGTTGGTGATTTTTATGAAAATAATGAATATAGCGGGGATTATTGTAATTTAAAGAGAAATGATTGGTTGAGAGGCGAATTTATAATATTTTTAAGGGGATTTGATTGGTCAAGAGAGGAATTTTATTTTAAGATGATTTCAAGAGATTTATTCGGTTGAATATCGATATGTCGGTGATTTTTTATGAAAATAATGAATATAACTGGGATTAATCTCATTTAAAGAGAAATGATTCGTTGAGAGTAAATTTTATTTTAGGGGAAAACAATTGGCTAAGAAGAGAATTTATGATCTTTTAAAGGGAAATAATCGATTAACAGCAGATTTGTTGATATTTTTAAGTTGTTTAGTCGGTTAAGTATTGTTATTTAATAGGTGATTTTTATAAAATAATGAATATAGTTGGTAGAGTAGGGGAAAGTGTTATTTGATGGGAAAAGATTGGTCAAGAGTGGAATTTATTTAGTGAAAAATAGTCGATTAAGAACAAGTTTGTTGTCATTTTAAGGGGCTTGAGTTAGTTAAATATTGTTATTTAAAGGGTAAATATTATAGAAATGGGTATTGTTATGATTTTTATGAAAAATATTGAATATGGCTTGAAATATTGTTATTTTTTGGAAAATGATTGGTCAAGAGAGGAATTTATAATATTTTTAAAGGAATTTACTAGAATGAATATTAGTGTTCAAAGGGTAAATATTGTCTACTTGATAGGTTTTTATGAAAAGTATGAATATAGTTGATATAGTGGAGTGAAAATGATATTTGAAGAGAAATGATTGGTTGAGAGGTGAATTTATAGTATTTTTAAGGGGATTGAGTTGGTTGAATTTATAACATACTTAGGAAAATTGTTACTTTTTTCATTGATTTAAGGTTAATCAGGATATATCGATTATATTTCAGTTCTATGAAATTGTATGATTCATGTAACTATTTATTTGATTTTATTAAAATATTTGTAACTCAATTAAATTAAAAACTAAAATTGACTAGTATTTAAAACTTTTTTGTTACCCATTATTTAGGTTTTTTTGACAATTTTCTGAATAATTTAAATATTTACGATTATTTCCAGGAATCAAGAATTTAATAATTATTTATCCGGAAATTGTAGAATTAAATACTATGAGCAGTTGATAACATACACTAATTTTCATTCAACAAGTACCTAGAATAATTACCTAACAACCTTATAAAATTTTAAAAAATGATCTAATAAATTTTTCAATTATCTTACAACTTAGTTAATTTAATTTAATTTTTAATTGATAAGTACTATTCTCTTTAAAATTTGCTACTATGTTGAAGCTTTCTTTAAAAAATTTTATTTAAAGAATTAACAAATTTAATCAAATTTATTTTAAATTTACATCTTTCCCACTACTTTAATCAAATTCTATTCACCAGCTAACTACAATTTAATAAAAATAATTTCTACAAAGACTAATAGACAATCACATACATTTTTCCTATAAGTTTGGGTTTTCAGTAAGTGATATCAGTACACAAGAACCTATGTATGTATTGAAGCATGGTATCAGAAATTATAGTTATTTGATTATAGTAATGCTGTAGATATTAATTTTTTTTTTCTATCAGTTTTATTCAAACCTTTAGCATCTTTGAGTTAATAATTTAAAGAGTCGAATCATTTTCAATAAATATATGAAAATTTATTCCAAGTACAATGAAAGTAATATATGTTTCAAGAAATTAATTTAAGTATCTTTTTCTCATCAAGTTTCTTTTCACTAGCAATTAGATTAACCACTACTTGTACCTACTAATTAATTTATCATTCAGTAAACAATAAGAGTTGGGGGTGAATAGAAAATCTATAAAAATAAATTTAAGTAATTATTTGATGAGTTAGCAATTAATTTATTTAGGGACGTGTGAAAAATAAATGAAAAGGTTGGCATTCATCTTTGAAAATAACGTTTAGTAATTGTTCATTGTTGGACGCAATTAAAAATATTACAAAAATGGTATAAAAATTTCAAAGTTTTTTAACTAAGTTTTACAAAATAATTTCAATAAATCACATACAAGACTGTAAAGAAATAAATTTTTATTCAGAGAAAATACAACAATTGATTGAGCTTCAATGATTAATAGTTTCTTGATAGCAATCAGGTAACTAAACAACAAAACAATTTGGAGACATCAATGATCGATAAAAAAGTCGAGAAGTTAATAAAATTGTATTTCTTTTGATTGTTCAAATTTATATGTGCTTTTATTTAAAGATTTCTTGGTCAGTAAAAATTTTTTGATATTGATTTATTCAGTAACTAGTTATTAATAACATATTGTGAGTGTGTGAATAACCATGTATTTTAAGGGGAAATGATTGAGAGAAAATTTTATTTTTTAAGTTGGTTGAATATCGGTGTTCAAAGAGTAAATATTATTTAAATATGGCATTTTAATAAATAAGTAAATTATTGAATGCCTAGTATGTATATAGAGAGTTGTACAGTACTCAGTTATTTGTACACAGTACCTAGTGATTGTTGTTCAGTTATTAATGAATTATTCACTGTGTATGGGTTATCAGTGTTCAGAAGTTGATACCAAGTAAATATAACAATGGATTTGGTTTCAATGAATTTGATTAATTATCGCCTGATAACGACAAGGTAACTAAGCATCCAAAAATTTTAAAATAGTGAAAAAGTTAATAAAGTTTCAACATGTATTTCTTTTTGTTAACCTTTTATGTGATTTATTTCAAAATTAGTTGGTCAGTAACCCATCATTAATATTTATTGGTTCAGTAATTAGTTTTTGATATTGATTTGTTCAGTAACTAGTTATTGATAACATATTGTGAGTGTGTGAATAACTAAGTATTTTAAAGGGAAATGATTGAGAGAAAATGATTGAGAGAAGGGTTGCTCTTGCGAATGACTACTACCTACCTTAGGCAATACTATGTAACACTGAAACTCAATTATTTAATTTAATAAAATTCTTTGAAAAAAGTTTTTGAAAAATTTCTTTGAAAATTTGATCGTTATCAACATGTATACAAAAGTAATAGTAAAAATTATACTAAAAATTTGATTGTAAGATTACATTAAAAATTTTTTCAATTAAAAATATGTATAAAAATTGATCGATAAAACTATACTAAAAATTTTATTTAATAAATTTTATCATGCAATATTGTCGACTCTTTAACTTTAAAAATTCTTACCTTATGTAATTTACCTTTTGACCCTCTATTTACTTTTAAAAAATTCTTACCTTATGTAATTTGCCTACTATAACTGCTTTTAAAATTTTCAGCTTTAAAAATTATCCTTATGTAACTTAACTGTTGACTCTCTATTTAATTTAAAAAAATTCTTACCTAACTTACCATACTTTACTCTAGGCACCTTAGATTACTTTAAGAACCTTAATTTACTTAAATTTATTCTAACGTACTTTAAATTACTCTGATGTACCTTAATTTACTTTATGAACCATAATTTACTTAAATGTACCCCAATGTACTTAAATTGACTTTCGACCCTTTAATTTACTTTAATTTACCTTAATGTACTCTAATGTATCTTAATTTACTAGAGGAACCTTAATTTACTCTAATATACTTAAATGTATTCTAATGTACTTTAATTTATCTAAATTTACTTTAATATACTTTAATGTATCCTAATGTACTTTAATTTATCTTAATTTACTTTAGGTATTTTAAATTATTTTTATCTAGAGCCTAAATTTGCCTATGAAAATTGTGTGAACAAATATTTCAAGTGTTTTTTTTTAACAAGCATATAAAATACCTCTGTCAATTTTTTGATCAGTAGGCGTTTCAAGCCATTTTTATTTTATGCCTATATTTACCTATAGAAAGTATTGAGACCAAATATTGCATTAGTTTTTATTACGAATTAAAAATATCCCTGACTATATCACATCTGTTGGGCCAGAACGTAGACGGCCTTGAAAAATGTTTAAATGGATCAGAAACACACACGCAGATACAACACGCAATTAAAAATAAACCTGAAAAACACCAATTAAACCATATAAAATCTGAGAAATAAAAGAATTAAATATAAATTAATGAACATAAAAATAAAATAAAATATTAACAAAAAGCACCAAGATCCGCACGATACCTACACAAATACAACAAGAAAACACGACAAATTCGACGAAATTGGAAAAATCAATTAAAGTTCATTAAAGTGAAAATTAAATCGAAAAATTTGAATTAGCAATAATTCAATAAAAGTTTTAAATAAAAAATTATAAAAATAAATCGAAAAATAATAAAAATAAATAATAGAATTTGCTAGAAAAGAACAAGGTCGAATTTTGTTTTACTGCATCAAATATTACACGTCACAAAATTAGGTATATATACTGATCCATTTTCACATTTAACTTAACCGTTTTTGAAACAAAACCATAAAACCATTTTTTCAAACCATTTTGAAATTTGTCAACCATTTTCAACTATTTTGCCTAGTTTAATACTTCAAATCTATTTTAAGCAGAATTTTTAGGTGAGAATCATTTATGGTGGAACCCTCTTTCCACGCCACGTTCCCTGCATCTCAAATGGAGCTCTGCTCGGCGTCGGCGTGGGGGGAGTGGTATTTATGCTATTTTATGATTATTTTTATGCATGATGGAATGGATAAAAATGGGTAACTATGTTATTTATTATTAATAAATATTACTAATATATATAACTTATTTTATATGCTTTTATAAATTAAAAAATGTCGAAATTTTTCCGGCCCACAGCCGACACATCACGCAAGATAGTAAAATCAACATAGTGCAGATGCATGTAAGTGCGTGGAAGATCGCCAATGATATGCACCCGTGAAGACTCAGCGTGCGCAACGCAGCGGTCGTAACGTCAATATTTATCCCTATAGTTGAAAAGAGAAATAAGGAAGAAGTCTCCGGCTGCTTCCTCGTTTCTCAATTCTGTAAAATCGACCTAAATTTATACTACAAACGGCTTAAAATCACCACACCGAGTAGTCCAGTGGGCACTCAATAAATATAATATAAACACAAAAGCGCTTAAGATCTATTAAAGGGAAAGGGCACGGGGATAAATCAATTGGAATCGTTGGTATAAATAAATTAAATTGATGTTTAAAAATGATTTAACTGGTAGTATATTAGCTCAAATTTATATCATCGAAAATAAAAACATAAATATCGTAAGCAGTTCAGTGAGTCCCTTAAATTGAATTTATCCGTTAAGTTAAAGATATTTTCATTAAAAATAAATATTCCTTTGATTAAGGTTGATTTAAATATAATAATTATTAAAAATTTAAGTGACTCACGGCTCAACCTAAACTAACTCCTTGATTCCGGATTAAAGTAAACAGGATAAAATAGAATGTGAGGAGGGTATTGTAATAACTTAAGTTAAAATCGTTGATATAACTAATTCTCGTAAAGGAATTTTAGAGTAAATTGGATACCACTTATGATTAATTTAACCTCTGATTTAAATAAAACTCAATACTACGATAAAGGTTGATGGTTCAAAGAGATTAAGCAACCTCAGTGATAATAATAGTAAATCAAATTCACGTTTTAAAGGAACTTGGGTGCGAGAAGTACCCAAAATGCAAGTGGAGCTTTAAACAGTTCAGACGAAGGGTAAATCAACTCGTTGGGTGAAACTTACGAGAAAGCTACATTAGCGAATGATAATTGTTAATAGTAATTTAAAGTCATAGTTCAATTTTAGCAGATAAGCTTATTGAGAAGAATAACTCGGATCAAAATCTATTTCTAGAAGTAAGCAAGGTAATAAAACTAGGTAAACCTGATTGCCAGAAACAAATTGAATTCATGGTTTGGCTATATTAATTACAGCCAGTTTCAACAAATAACTTAATCCAATGTCGTAGATAAAATTAGAGAAGGCTTATTTTAATGGAATTAATAGTTCTAGCATAGATAAAAGTTACTGACTTCATCCCATTTTCTGCAGTAAACGAGTAGAAATCTTTCGAACCATCAACCTAATTCAAGTAAAATCAATGAAATAAAGTTATAGTGACCATAAATTGTTAATAAGTTACGGCCAAAAAATCGAGTAAACAGTAGATAAACCAATTCATGAATTACAATCGAACATAAGTAAATTCGGCAATCTACTGACTAGGATCATCAATTAGCAGTAAAGAACCCATAGGCCAGCTAGTTAAAGATCATATTAGTGATGGAATTAGGTACATCAAATTAACTAGGCGATTTGAATCACGGGGATTTTCGTAATAAATAATTCACGACATTTCGAAAGTCAATCAATACACAAATAAAATGAAAGAACACAACTTTATATTGTAACCAGTAGATCAGGAGAACATAGTCTTCCTTAATGCGAATCTGTCTTACGATCAACCAATGTAGATGTGAACTGAAATAACTTGCAACCGCTGGTAGATAAAAATATCCAAACGATACGGGGAATAGTCCATCAAAATCCATAGTAGAAGCACGTATGCGACACTAAAAATCCAACAGATGAAGGTATAAAAATAGATTCAAACGATAACTTACCCTAGTGATCTGATCGAGCTTCGCAATTGAAAATTTTAAGATAGCAAGTTGATTAAATAAAACCGAATAATAGATTTACCAAACGAAAATATATCAACTTAGCCGGTTTATCGGTGAATAATAAACATAGACCGAAAATTATACCGCCGAATTAATCAGATCAGTGAAATCGGAATTATAGTAGACCTAATAGACGCCGTAAATATAAACATTGACCATCTCGGGGCGGATGTGCATCTCCGTCATATTAAACGTGCACGTAAATCGACATAATTATGTAAATTAGTAAAATTCCGAAATCGATTAAATAACTCACGAAATCAAAAAGAAAATTTTTTTTTTTTTTTAAATTTAAAGTTAATTAAGGAAGGTGCATGTTGTAAGGTCCCAGGTCAAGCCCATCTACATAGGAGACATGAATCAAGATTGACCAATTTAGATACTTTGAGGGCACGAGATGTTAGCATATAAATGGAAACCCCTCCGTAACCGTGAGGCTTGGGTTGAACTAAGAAGTAGTCCTAAACCTAATGTTAACGATAATTCTAATATAGACCAGATCTAACGTTAAGTTCCGCCCAACATTGACAAATGACAGTACGTGACCGATCGCAAGCTTCAACTCGCCTCAACAACATCATATTGAACAATACGAGAGCCCAACAGCAATAACTTAGTCATTAGCGAGTCAGACAATAAATCGCGCGCACAATTTAGATAATCCGCTTTATTCTTTCGTTCATCATACGCCAGTGGTTGATCATGATACATTGTTTTCAGCCAAACATGTCTCTAGAATGGACGGACACCCAATCGACCGACGCGCCATCCAGGAAGGAGTCACCCAGGAGAACAGGAATGATCGGGAAAATTCGTCGGCAATGGCCGTACCCTGCCACTCGGAGGGCGCCGGATCCAAATAACGACTCTGAGGGACTCAACAGGCAACAGTACCCAGCTGCCGAGATATTTTCTAACGCGCAGGACCTCCTCACCCAGTGGGAGCGGGTGCAGGAGCGGGTGGACTTGCAAGTAGTCAAGGCAAGGATGTACCTTGCAAACGTGATGGATGACATCCTTGCCGGGCGGATCGCCGTCGCCCATCCACCTCGTCCGGTTCGAGACACTAGGCGACCCTACACGGTGGAAGCCCTCAAAAGAAGCCTAGAGCGGTACTGCCCGGACAATTGAAATAACGGACAAATTAATGTAGTGATTTGATAATAATTAGAACTGCGCGTGTTTTCTTCTCATATAACTGAAAATGAATTTTCGATTGGTTTGAAAAAATTAAAAAACATTAGACTAATCATAAATTGAAGTGTAACAACCCATTTAATTACAGTGATGTCCTCTCTACGGATCCTACAGACGGAACTAGACCGCGCGAGGCAGACGAATGCAGAGTTACTCAGTCAGGTCCTGCAATTAACTCGTGAGATGCAGCAGGTCAAAGCGACCTGTTTAGACCCTAAACGGACGAAGTTACTTTATCAACGACTTACCGCAGCTCAAAAAGGCTGGGCCGAAGAACGCCAGCTCAATCGGAGTCTGCGTACGCAGGTTCGGGGACTCGAAGTCGCCCTAGCGGTATGCCGGGAAGGTGAAGCGGTAACTTACCCGCTCATCTTCGCCCCAACTCAAATGCCGCAGACAACTACCAAGTCAGCAGAACAACCCATCACCCCCAGCAATCGTCGACCGGGACGTAAGGAACGTGCCCGACGTCGCGCAACACAACTCCAACACGTCCAATAGTAACGGTTGTACATGTGTCTGAATCGAATAAAATAGTTTTAAACGTAGTCGAATTATTAATTTGATATAACCGTATACCAACACCGCCAATTCGTTCCACAGTCAATTAAGAACTAATAGTTATGAGGGACAGAGCAAAGCGAGCATAAGTCTTCTATCGACAGCTCGTGAACCCGAGGGTTGTCCGAGCAACTATAGTACTAGCCAATGGTACTCAATTTTTGCGGACAATCCACCACTTGAACACATTACCAACGTTGCTTAGCAACGGGTGCCAAGTGGCGATCAGTATCATTTTGTATGGCGTTACTAGGGTCGCCAGGAAGATAAGCAAGATTTGAAACCCTGTAACCCACCACATCTTAGGCGATTTGAGCCAATTTTAATTTTATGCTTTTTTTATCAGTAGGCAATTCAAGCCATTTTTATTTTATGCCTATATTTACCTATAAAAAGTATTGAGACCAAATATTGCATTAGTTTTTATTACGAATTAAAAATATCCCTGACTATATCACATCTTAGGCGATTTGAGCCAATTTTAATTTTATGCTTTTTTTTATCGTTAGGCAATTCAAGCCAATTTATTTTAGTCTTTTTCAAAAATACCCCCTGACTATAGTGTGATTAAAAAAAAATTTGTGAATGAAAATACCCTCTCTGACCACTTTAGGCGATTTGAGCCAATTTTAATTTTATGCTTTTTTTTTATCGTTAGGCAATTCAAGCCAATTTATTTTAGTCTTTTTCAAAAATACCCCCTGACTATAGTGTGATTAAAAAAAATTTGTGAATGAAAATACCCTCTCTGACCATTTTAGGCGATTTAAGCCAATTTTAATTTTATTCTTTTTTTATCGTTAGGCAATTCAAGCCAATTTATTTTAGTCTTTTTCAAAAATACCCCCTGACTATAGTGTGATTAAAAAAAATTTGTGAATGAAAATACCCTCTCTGACCATTTTAGGCGATTTAAGCCAATTTTAATTTTATTCTTTTTTTATCGTTAGGCAATTCAAGCCAATTTATTTTAGTCTTTTTCAAAAATACCCCCTGACTATAGTGTGATTAAAAAAAATTTGTGAATGAAAATACCCTCTCTGACCATTTTAGGCGATTTAAGCCAATTTTAATTTTATTCTTTTTTTATCGTTAGGCAATTCAAGCCAATTTATTTTAGTCTTTTTCAAAAATACCCCCTGACTATGGTGTGATTAAAAAAAAAATTTATTCAAAAAAATATTTCAATTTTATTTCAAAAATTCGCCAAAATTTGAATTAAAAAAATGTTCCAAAAATTTGAATTCAAAAAAAAAATCGCACCAAAAACTCGAAAAAAATTTCGAAAATAAAATACACAAAAATTTAATTAAAAAAATTAATACACACAAAATTAATTAAGTTGATTACATCATTATGTAATCAAGATAATCCGAAATTTAATCTGCAATAATCCCCCCCTTCCCCCTATGTTTTTTTTATGTTGCAGTGTGCTCCTAACTACCTACTTAATAATAATAATAATAATAATAATAATAATTATAATAATAATAATAATAATAATAATAATAATAATAATAATAATAATAATAATAATAATAATAATAATAATAATAATAATAATAATAATAATAATAATAATAATAATAATAATAATAATAATAATAATAATAATAATAATAATAATGTGCACAGTATCGATTTTGGTTACACAAATTCTCGAATTTGATTGGTTCACACATGATTTTAAAAGAGAGATGGTTTTAAAAGAGAGATGGAATGTAATTTAATTTATTAGTTTGAAAATGAATACCATGAAGATGAATAAGCAAATAAATGTCCAACCATTGTGAATGTATCATATCTATAAGATGTATTTTTTGAAGAATGAAATCCCATATCAATACACAAAACCAGTGAAATTGATCAATTTGCACTATCATAGTTTCAATGGACAGTTATCAAACGAAGATTTTGCAGTAGATAAAGTGTTAATGAAAATTAATCTAAGTTGCAATGAAAATATACTCATGAAAAAGATGTCATATCGCCAATTTGGAAATTAGTCAATGGTCGGCTTTCTCTAGGATTTTAATATGTGAATAAATGTATTATTATTAACAAGTCTTTTGATTTTTATGACTTTATGTAAAGTTTTTTTAAGTAATAGTACCATTAGAACAAGAATCAAAAATTTCACTATAGGGATCAACAATTGCTGATGTAATCAATAGTTTTTAAAGTTACTTAATAATCGATTTAAACAAAATTCAAAGGTGTTAATGGTAGAGTACAACATGGTGATCATTTCTATGTAAAAATATTATAAAAAGTTACATAAGTCGTGTAATCGCGATTTAAAAAATTTTCAAAAATGACGTAATTATAGATTTAAACAAAAAAGTAGGTATGGCAAAAAAAAGGGGGTCTTCGGAAAAATTTTGAAAATGCAAGGGGGACCTTTACCTTTTTTAGAAAAATCAAGTATCTGGAAAGCACATTACTACCTACTAACTAACTTAGCTTTAAATTAAACTTAACATTAATTAGTATTGTTTAAAATATCCACTTTTGTCAAATTATTATCCATCGTTTTAAATTAACATTTATAATTTAAATTAATAGTCATTTATAAATTTTAATTAATTTTAGATGAAGATTTACTATGTTTTAATGAAAATTGTTGAAGATAAATTTAAATCAATATATGTTTGAAAATAAACTAATTGCAAGATAAATTAATAAAAAATGTATGTGAATGATAATGAAGATGCATGAAGATGTTAACTCCGCATCATATTGATTATATTCCTGAGATTCTATGTTTTTTTTCTTAAATATCTGATTTTTGTAAATGACCATCAATTTTACAAAGGGTCTGATAACTTCTTTACCTTCACAAAGGACTTTAACAATTCGAACTTCTCCATTTGTTCCGAGATACTTTTCAATTGCTTTCCCAATAGGCCATCTCGCACAATTTTTTTTCTTATTAATCACTTTTTAATCTCTTCGTGAAAATTTCATTTTTGTCTTGTTCTCCAACATGGAATCAGCTCTGTTAGCCCTCGCTTCCAAAATTCTTCAGCTAATTCTTGAATTCGTCTCCACCTTAACCTTAATCCACTTATCTCCATCAACTCAATGTTTATATTTATTTCACTTCTTCATCCAGCAACTAATATATGATTTGGTGTAATAATTACATCTTCTCGATTACCAATACACTGTGTCAAGAGAGGTCTGGAATTCAATAGCATCTCACCACTTGCAAATAAGTTCGTCAATTCTTCATCATTCACATTTGCACAAGTCATTATTGCCTTCATTGCCTTCATTGAAAAACTCCTCCGAAATGAGGAGCTGAATGTGGGTTAAAAACCAAACAGCATTCGTTTTCTTTCAATTTTGTTGAGACTTCTTAATCATCGACAGGGCCGGATTTAAGCATTTTTTGGCCCTAGGCAAAGGAGCTTTTTGGGGCCCTCAAAATTAATTAGTATATTTCAAGGAAATTATGTAGATTATTTTATTTGCTAAAAGTATTTAAGAAATAATTATTTACTACCTATTTATATTTTGAAATATATTTATTAAATAATTCCGCTTAAAAATAAGATACATATGTCATGTCAAAAATATAATTTTACAAAACTTTCTTTCTAAATTTTTCTAGAGCATATTGATTAATCAATGAATCAAAATCAATAGCTTTCAATTTATCAATGTTACAAGATAATAAGGCCAAATTATTCAAAATTTTTTGACTCATCGTTGACCTCAAAAAATTTTTAATCAGCTTCAATTTTGAGAAACTTCTTTCGCCAGTGCAATTAGCAATCATTAGACACAAAAAAATTCTTAAAATTGTTTCCAAATTTGGAAAAGCAATTTCCAAATTTTTTTCTTTAATTATCTCTTAGAAACTCAAATGATTTGGATGATCATTTGGCCAATCGTTCCTGATATATTCGTGAAATTGTAGTAACTCGAAAAAAAGTGAATCGTCTATATCATCTGGATATTTTTCAACAACGTTATTCACATGTTGTTTCAAATCTTCTTGCGACAATTCAATATTTGTCAAAAAACCAAACACTTTAGAAATTTCCAAGTAACAATCAGAGCGCTGAATCAAATTATTTTCGATGTTTTCTAAAATTTTCATGAAGATGTTGTTTCGAAAGTTCTCTTTAGCACTAATTTCTGGTTCTGTGGTAGTTTGATCTTCATCTGGAAATTTCTTTTTAAATCTCTTTCTCTTGACAGTGTAGTCAGTGTTTGGTAACAATTTTTTAGCTTCAATTTTAATTTCATCAAAGCTATTTTTCAAATTTGTAATATATGAAGCTAGAGATGCATATAACGAAGAACAAACGTCTAATGTGACTTTAGGACTTTGCAAATTTTTTGAAACTGCATTCATTCTCTCTAGAACCTGATCCCAAAATATAACGAGAAGTGCGAATTCAAACTCCTCCATTTTATTCAATAAATTATTTGCTTCATTTCTAGTGTTTCCATAAAAATTTGCATCTTCAATGATGGCATTTAGTGCTTCCATTACATTTTCATAGTTTTCGTGAATAACCTTAACTGACTCAGAACGAGCACTCCATCTAGTCTTTGATAACGATTTTACCGTTCTATTTGAAAATTCAACTAACTTGTTCCATCTCTCAGTAGACGATGAAAAAAAATTGTAAACTTCCTGAATTAATCCGAAAAAATTGATTGATTCTATGCAACAGTCCTCACCTGAATTTCCAACCAAGTTCAAAGAATGAGCACTGCACGGTAAAAAAATTGCTTTATCATTTTTTTCAAGAACTTTTGCCCTCATTCCTTTGTATTTTCCGGCCATATTCATAGCGTTGTCATACGATTGTGATCGGCAATCTTGAAAATTTAACCCAATATCCTTTTCAAAAAATTCCAATGAAATGTCAGCTAAATATTCTCCAGTGTGATTCTCTATCTCAATAAAGTTTAAGAATCGCTCGATTGGTTTAAAATTGATTTGATCAACGTATCTGATAATCATGCACAATTGATCTTTGTGTGATATATCAGGGGTGGAATCCACAGACATTCCAAAATATTTTGATTGTTTGATGTCATCAGAAATCGACTTCAATACTGTTTTTGCCATCAGATCAAGCAATTCCTCAAAAATTGTTTTTGAGAGATAAGAAGTTTTTCCAGATCCTGGATTACCAAACTTTCTAATGTGCTCTGCTAAAAATGGATCAAATTTTGCAATAAGTTCCAAGAGTCCAATGAAATTGCCACTTCCTTCCATTCCAAAAATTTCATTTGATCCTCGAAATGGTAAATTTCGTTCAACAATGGTGCAAATAACAGCTACAACTCGTTCTAAGACTTTTCTCCAGTAAATCCTTTCTTGTTGTATTTCTTTTTGCAATTGATCCGACACAGAATAGTTACTTTTTCTAGTTAAATATGTAACTAAAGCATTACGATGTTCTGAAGAGTTTTGATGGCTTTTGATTGAAGAACCAGCATTTTTCCAATCTCGCAGGCCGTTGGTTGCTAAATTGAAATTTGAAGCAGTGAGTAATTTGCAAACAAAACAAAAAACATTTCCAATTTTAGGCGAATATACAAGCCATTCGCGAGTGTACTTTTCTCCATTTGTTTTTTCATCAAAGAATAAAGTCTTAGAGCAATATCGAACAGTATTGTCATTATAGAGCTGTTTGGAAGAATGAAAGTTTTCTGTTGAATGTTGGCAACTTTCAGGGCCCTTCTCAATCCAGTACAAAGTGTCTTCAGAAGACAATTCTCCCCATAATCCTACGTCATTCTCACGATTTGCATTTGGAGATGATTCAATCAGGGATTCCACTAAATTTTCATTATTAATGTTATCTACCAGCTCCAAATTATTTTCGAAATCATTAAAAACTTGATTTGAACTTCCAGTGAAAATAGGTTGATTTGAAGTACTGGAAGAGACCTCTATTTGGTCGCTTTGGTGCCGATCTTCTTGTGCTACAAATTCACTTTCGGTTGCAGAATCTTTAGTGAAAAAACAATCTAGCTTAGGAATTTTCTTAATTTCTTCTTCTCTCTCTGCTTTTTTCTTCCTTTTAAACGCTCCGCTTGCGTAGTTTCGTTTCATTCTATCTTAAATTTAATTATAGTATTTTTTAATTAAATTGATTAAATAATTTTAATATTTTTATACTATACCTAGATCTTAACAATTAATCAATTAAAAAAAAGCCTCACTTCGTCCTAAAATTGCTTTATTTTAAATTTTTTATTTTTAAGCCGATTTCGTTTGAAATAATTTTTTTCTTTTGTGTATAAAATTTTTACCAACACTCCAAAAAAATATGTTTCTACACAATAACAATTCGATTCCCGCCTTCGCAAATTTCAACCGACAAACTCCACTAATGATAACCCCCTTGGAGGTTGCGGAAATAAAGAAAAAATATTTTTTCAACTATAACAACTTTTAAAATTATTGGGGCCCCAAATTGTTAGTATTTTAGAAAATTTCCTTAAATAAAAACATACGTACAATGTTTTTTTAATTCTTTATATAATACATGTATTTTATACTGTATTTTAATTTTTTTATATTTTAGTATATAAAAAATCCATTAAAAAAATATTTTTTTTTGTGGCCCCTTAGATGATTTCGATTTTGGGCCCCCAAAACTGTGGGGCCCCTAGGCAGTGCCTAGTCTGCCTATAGGTAAATCCGGGAATGATCATCGATCACAAAATTGTCCACTAATGATACCTCTCCAACAAAGTTTGTAACATCGTCTTGTAGAACTATCTTAAGCATTCCTAGTCTATTTGTGAATCTCATAAACGGTCGCAAGAATGCATCAAGTGTCCAATTCAAAGGCTCTAATTGATTTTGTTTCAAAAGGTCCACCAAAATCCACTGCTACGTGTACAAATGCTCTTAATGGTTCTGAAAAACGAAAGGCCATAATCAGGGCTATAATCTGTGTTTTAATACGTTCTATTCTTCTACGGTAATATAAATAATCATTATCGCATTTCCATATCAATCTTCTGGCTTAATAATCCAATATTGCTAATTCAACTGTTTAAGAACATATTTCAGCATTTTTAATACGACTATTACTCCAAAGTACGCCTTCTCTGCTTAACATTGGTGAGAGCTACACAATAACCCTCTTTTGATTAACTGCTTCTCTTTATATTATCTTCTGAATTTTTTTCGAAAATATTTGATTTGTTCATCCCTAATGATTTTAATCCTAACTATCTTCAGTTCATCCAGTGTAAGCTCTCCGCTTTTCCGTTTACTTTCTTTCACCTTACAATTTCCTATGAAACGTTGTACCGAAGCTCGCTCACTTACTAGTCTTTTACAAGAGAAAAATGTTGTAACCTCAAAATAATCCGTTTTCCATCGGTTTTTCATCAATTCCATGACTTCGAAAAACATCGTTGGTTTATTTGGTATTAATTCTTTTATGTTCGCATTATCCATTTTCATCGTATTTTTAGAATTGTCATACACATATTGGTCTATCCTTGAATGTCTTCTCTACAACATTATCCGTTTCATCCTCTGTCCACAGTTGCTGAATTTCTTGACCTAATATTTCGCTACGGCTGATGAATGTTCTTATGAAATTGCTTTAATCCAAGATCTTCCAATTGTTAATGGTTCTACGCATGTTCACCCAAGTGGCATCAATCTTGCAATGAGTTTTTCAATTCTCCCATCAATTTCCCCTAAAGATCGTTGCAGTACAAGATAATCGGCACCTATAAACACTTGAATCACTTGTTTTTCGTTCATCATAGGAAAATTGATTCCTTTTAAACTGTCATTTTCTCTTTTGTTTGACCCAAATTATCACTCTCATATCCCCAGTTACACAAGTTACCGATAGTACTATAAATTCCTTTTTTAGTTGTCCATCATTACTTACCAAAGTCATCTACAGGGCCCCTTTCCAAATAGGAAGAAATGATGCATGAACATAATTTTATCAATTTATTTATTGAAATATTTATTTCTTCAATATATACAATATTATACATACATAAACATAATATTTTTTATTCCTATTTCGTACAAACCTTCCTCGATAATATAATCAAAAATTTATCTGTTTTGTTGCCTCCTGCTCTATTGAAAACTTAGCATTAATTTTTAATTAACTTTAATTTGGAAAAACTGCGTTCTGCGGAAGCTACTGAAACAAGCGTTATTAGCAAAATTCTCAATGCTATATATGTATTGGGATATACATCTTTAAAAATTATTTCAGGCAATCGAATTGAGATGTATTTTATTGAATAATTTGTGATAAAAATTTTAGCTAATGAAATAAATTGTAACCATCAATATAAGCATTTTCGCGATCTAAAAGAAATAGATAAAGATCGTTGCAATATTTTTTTACTTTATCATTGTTTTTACTATTTTAATTTCCAATGTTGTGTAAAAAACCTAATACATCATTATAAGGAGAATATTCTTCAAATCTTTCATCCAGAGCTACAATAGCACAATCTACAATTTTTAAAAACTAATCCACTTTAAATAACATTTTACATCGTTTCAAAATATGAAAGCGATGGGCCTCTGGAAAAATCCCAAAGTCTTGACCTCTGAGCCCGTCCTATAGTTCAAAATAGTAATTTATTCCACAAAGGTTATTTTTTAAAGAAACCGCAAAAAACATCTCTAAAATATAATTATTTTTACAGAATAAAATGATTTTTATTATCCAAAACCATGTCTAATAATTAAAAATTAATTTGGCTATCAGAAAAAATTTTGAAAAGATTTGTTTACTCCCTAAAAACTAAAAATAAAAATCTAATTAAATTTTAAAAGTGAAATTATAAACTAGACATCTTTCTATTGGTTGGCAATTAGAAAATACTTAATATTTCTAAATTTTGATTAGTCAAAATTTTAATTACCTAAACATTTAAGCTATTGTATGAAAAATAAGAAATCTAAGACTACAAATAATGTTTTTATGTTCAACAGTTTCCAATTGTTTCTGTAACGTTTTCGACTGCTGTATAAATTTATGTTACAAAGAAAATGAAAAGAAAAAGTCAAAAATTTCCAAAGAATACAATAAATCTCCATTCGTTGTTTACAAACAATATTCATTAGATTCAGAAAATGTCAGAAACGATGCCGATTCAACTGAAAATATTTTAGATAAAACTACAGAAAAAACCTCCCTTTTAAGTGCAAAAACTTTCAGAGGTTCATCAAAATGTGGTTCGCTTGATTGCGTTATAAAAAATGAAAATGACTGCCGGGTGTTCATTGAAATTTCTTTCGATAAAGCAGCACATATTTTGTCAATTAAACTGTTTCCCACAAAAATAACAAACATTTTCGATGTATGCTTAAAAGGTCCGGACATATACAAGTCAAAGAAACTAACGTAAAGTTTTATTTAATTATTATATGATTAATTTTAAATGATTTACTTGTAAAAATATTTTCAAAATTTGATTAATTTATTTTAAAGTTATAATTATTAATATTACTATGATTACTATTATTATTATTATTATTATTATTATTATTATTATTATTATTATTATTATTATTTCTTATTATTATTATTATTTAATTATTATTATTAATATATATTAATAATAGAATTTAGCTCAATACTGCTTCAAAAAATCAAAAATATTTTTTTTTAAAATAGATAGTCTTAATTTATTAATATAAACTGCGTAGTTTACGTTTTTTGTAGGACTAGCATGGTTTTTTGTGAGTTTTTTATATTTTTTGTGTAGGTTTCATGATTTGTAGTAGAATAAATGTTTTATATTAGCACAATCGTAGATTGTCTTTGCAGTGCCTTTGATTGTTGTATTAATTTATGTTACACGGATTATGAGACAGAGAAAGGAAAAGTGTTCAGAGAGAATTCGAGGTCCCCATTTGTTATCAACAAACAATCATCTGTAACTCCTCAGTCAGAAGACAAATTTTCTTTTAAAGAGCAAACAGATGAAAAAATGTTTCTTCTTAATCCTTTTAATGTGTTCAAGAAAGTTTCTATTTCGAATATTCCTTTAGATTTTGTTGATAGTCCAGAAAGCAACATAGGCGTATTAATTGACGTCACTCATGAAAAAATAGAACATATTTTAATAATTAGAGTTTATTCATCCGAAGGACTCTCAGGAAAATTTGATATAAGCATTTTGGGATTAGAAGATTTTAAGCCTAAAAAGTCGAAGTATGTTGAGACTTAAATTAAAGTTTTGAAATTTTAATGGAAATTTAAATATTTAATATATTCCTATAATAAACATTATTTGTTATAGACACTTTTGATCCGCAGTTCAAGAAAAATATATTATAAAACTATTATTTATGATATTTGATTATAGTTATAATTAGGATATTATGAGAATTATTTCTATTGTTTTATTGCATTTTAGGGTTTTATTTGTAATTTTCATATTTTCATCAAATTATGATCTTTAATTTATACTTACAAGGTTAATATTTATAAAAAAATGAAATTATTAGATTCAATTACAATTATTATAAAAATCACTTTTTCTCATTTTAATATATTATTCAACTGTTATTATTAATAAAATATTTTTTACCAAACGAGTGGGTTAATATCATTCAACCAAATCTTAAAATATGCAAATGTTACAAAAAAATCAAAATAAAACAATCATATAAAGTAATAAGTAAAAATAAATATATTTTATATTTAATGAAATTTTAATAAAATTTGCTATTATTAAAAATTGGAATAATATATTGCTATGTAATGAATTTTATTAAAGCATTTATAATTAATGAATAAAAATTAATAATAATTATTAATAATTAGATAAACATGGCAATGATTTAATAACAAGAAAGCGCCACCAACAAATTTTATTTACGTTATATTTCGACAGTAATCATATCACCACCCGGTAAAATAGTAAGACTACATACAGCAGACTCTCGATTATCTGACAATCGATTATTTGGATGCTCGATTATCCTGACATTTTGAAGATTTAAAATTTAAAATAAAAGTCTATAACTTTACCTCTATCGATTGCCACCTTTATGACCGCCATAAATAAGCTTGAAATTTTGCATAGCAATCGATACAGGTTTGACTGTAATAGAATTTATGTCTTCGTCATTTTAAAATGAATTTATGTAATCATTTTGAGGTCATAATTTCTAGTTTATAAAAACAGTGATTGTCCTTGAAATGAATTTTTTTTTATGAAATAGTTTATTAAAACTAAAAATTAAAAAATTTGCCTTTTTGTATTGAATATACTTATACTCTCCATTATCCAGAAAAAATGCTTTCAGGGCGGTAAAATAAATAGTCCGGTCCCGAGATGTCCGAATAATAGAGAGTCTATTTTATATTGTAGAATTTTTTTAAATTCTGAAATAAATATTTTTTATTAATTTAATCAAAAAATAAATTACTATTCTTAAACATTGTCGACTGAAGAGATACAATAAAGGCTGTCCAAAAAAATAAGCTCGTCTGATTTTAAAATTTTATTAAAATATTTTAAACATTATTTGAAATATGTCCTGTGTAAAGTGTTGTTGATAAGGTCATTGGCTCCGACAATGTTGTGAACACGTATGTTTTGAATGTTTTAAAATAGTTTGGTTGGTAAATTTGGGATATGTGAATTTTTTTGTCGTTATTTTCTAGTG
Organism: Schmidtea mediterranea; assembly: GCA_022537955.1. Lineage (NCBI taxonomy): Eukaryota > Metazoa > Platyhelminthes > Tricladida > Dugesiidae > Schmidtea > Schmidtea mediterranea. The sequence continues at coordinate 212,148,389 of CM039679.1, read as the reverse complement.
TATTAAATTATAATTTATTAATAATTATTTTTTAATAATATTTTTTTAAAAATTTTTGAAAATGTCCAAAAACTTTGTTTAAATGCAATTAGTAAATGCTAATTGAAATTTCTGTTACAACAAATCAAAAAGCGGGATAAATTGAAGATTTTAGTTAAAATTTTTAGATGAAGAAATTACATGTATAATCCATTATATATAAGACGATCATCTTGTTTCTGGCAGTCTGCAGCCATTAGAACAATAACAAATAGAGTAGTTGTACTTGCACTAGGTTAGTTTATTTCTATCTCTTATAAGAAAACAATCTTTATTTAGTCAGTTTAATATATCCAGAGCCGCATACTATCTTTTACAAAGTTCATTTAGTTCCTAAATTACTTTACAATACATCATAAACACCTGTTGTACGCAGCCTTTGTATTTGACGTAGTCATAGATGTCATATATAATTCGAAGAATATTTGAAATCCAATTTCTTAACCCTATAAATCTAATTGATAAATTAACAAAAAGGCTAATAATCCTATAATTTCAATTTTTAAAACAACTATAATTTATTTTTGTTATTTTAAAAACTAAAATAAGTTTATAATAAAATGAATTTTTCTTGAGAAAAAAATAAATTTTAACAAATCATAAAAATGGATACAAATAAATTAACATTTTAACATTTCCTCTTTTAATTAAGAATAAACAATTCGAATAAATGATGTAATTTTTAAATTAAATTAATAAAAAATATTTATTTATTAATTTGTTAAATAACATACAATATTCATAGTTTGTTTCTTATCCTATCTAATGATAACACGAAAACTGTCGAATTATATCGTAAAAATAATTATAAGTAATAAAAATCCGAATTTTAATAAAAATTAAAAAAATCTAAATAGAAATTTAGACATCAATCTTTAATGCTGAAAGTGATATTTATTTTTAACAAATATGACTTGTTTAATCTTATTTTTTCCAGTTTCTGAGCTTTTAAGTGTTTATAAGCATCAAAAATGATTTACTAAAATAGTTGATGTTTTTATTATCAAAATACCGCATTGAAATTTTCAAGTAAAAATAAAACTTCATTTTTATCACTATTTTGTGTTCTTTGAAGCATAAAATTTTCTTTCAAGTTTATTTTTATTTTTGTTATTTAATTTAATTGTTGAATTAAATGATTTATTGTTAAAAATTTATTTTTTATAAAGCACAATTATTTGATAAACTGTTTGAAATTTTCATATTTGTTTTCTTTTGTTTGATGACAATAAATGAATAAATGTGTGGCTTTACAGGCCTTTTTGATTTATTATAATTTAATGTCAGAGTATAAATCGGGGTTACCTTAGTCGGTGAAGTAAATAAAAAGATCTAATAAAAGAGTGACATCTGACAACAAAGGCAAAAAACTGAAAGTTAAAGTTCATATTAAAGCTCAGTGAGTTCTATGCTCATAATCTGTGCTTTTGACTTCATTTTTAGTTGTCCTCACAATAACCTTGCCATACTTTAATCATTTAACGTACGACTTTATTTTGAGCTTTTGGTCAAAAATTGATGGATTTCCATACAAATTTTTAAACTATAAATGAATATTTATTTAATTTGGCAAATAAATATAATGGTTGTCCGTGTCCACTCGGCATAGAGCAAAATTACAATAAAAATCCCTCGAGACTGATATGGGCATAATCATTAAATGGTTAATAAATAGATCAAAAACACCCAGATCTTTTGAGCAAGATAATTTAACTATAGTTTACAACTAATTCAGAGTGTCACAAATGGTTGAATAAAAAAGACAAAAAGTCCGAAAATTTAAATTAAAGTATCCTTTCATAAAATAAAAACAAAAGAGTGTACTTTGGAAGATCTTCGTTTGGAAAATAGTGCTGCTGGCGGGCTTTTACTAGGTTATCAGCTTTTGGATCTAGCCAATTCCATTGACAATATTGAAAAAGGAAAATTGTGAAATGTGGTACCAATAAATGTTAATTGTGCTAAGTTAGTTTTATTTGATCAAGAGCACGAGGAATCATACTAGACTAGTATGACTAGTAGTTATATCCTACTGCGTTATAACTACAAATATTAATTAATATCTTTCTTTTTATCTTCAAATCTTTCAGATAATGTCAATATATTCTTTATATTTATTGTGAATATCGATTTGAATTTAGTCTGAAAACAAATAAAGATAAAGGAAATTAAAAATGAAAACAAATTAATAACGAAAAAAAATGTTTTACTATTTAAAAAAATTCCTTGTTCATTTTTAACTGAAAATTTAACTGAAATTAAATTATTATTTCAAAAATTGATATTTTAAAGTTTTATAAGTAATAAGTTATTGTAATTAATTAATTATTTTAGATTTAAAAAAGCAGTAAAATTTAAAGGAATTTTTGAAAGTGATCTGAAAATCTCGACATTAAAAGTTCGGTTTTATGATGAAAATATACCAAAAAATGCGCCAATAGTTGGAGAAATAGATTATGATTTATCTCAATTATTATTGGTTGAAATGGTAGAAAACAAACGGCGATTGCAGACAGAAATTAAATTAAAAATTCCCGAAGAGGAAAAGTAATTTTAAATTTATTTCTCTAAATTCAATTTAATTTAATATTTTTACTTTATAAATTTTAGATTTGAACTTTTTACACTTTACGTACAGTTAAAATGACCATAAACTGTTAAATATATAAAAGTTGAAGGAATCTAAGTAACGAATATGACACAAAGAAGTGAAATATATTAAAGTGAAATTGATACACCATTTCTAAAAACGAAAATATGTTCACTTCTTTACACCAAGCCACGTTGAGACAAATCTCCTATAAAATAAAACAAAAACCAATAAATTTATAGCGTATAAACACACCAACTCACCTTGAGGTTGCTTTTAAAATAGTCACTGAGACAAACCTTACGCTATACGTAGAAACTCAAAAAGTGATAGAGAAATACAATAATGCACATTAACACAACCCATAATAAAACATGCATGTAAACTTTTAACATGCACCCATCAGAATTTGAAAAACCCTTATAATAAATTAATTTAGACATTTTTGAGATATTTTTTTTTAAAAAATGCCGGAAAATATTTTAAAATTTAATTTTGAGGAAACTGATCCAAATTTTTTTTGAAAATGATGATATTTCTTCGTAAGATTTATTTGAAAATTGAAATTAATTTAATATTTCCATAGAATTTCAGACATTTCTGCAGAAACAATTCCATTTCGCGATGATGAAGAAATCACATTGTACGATTTATTGGAAAATTTAAATTAATTTATTATTTCCATAGAATTTCAGAAAATACTGGGCCCTCAACAACACCTGAGACTCGAACAAAAAAGCATACACTAAATTTTATTTATAAGTTATAAAAAATTATTCTTCTTATAGAATTTCAAAAATCGATAAAATAAGAATTATAAATGCCATGGAAAATGGGGAAGACTATTTCCATTTTGGAAAATTATTAGGAATATACAGAAATTCCATCAAAACTATAATATATAAATACAAGAAATTTGGGAAATTGTCACAAGGCAAGATTGGTGGCAGTAAATCCAAAATTTCAGAAGAACATGGCAATAAACTATTTGATTTTGTCGAGAAAAATGTGTATTCATCATTAGAGGAAATGAAGAACTTCCTAATATCCGAAAATTTAAGTGTTTCCACAAATACTATTTCCCGTTTTCTTGGAAATCACTTAATAACCACCAATCAAATAAGACCATCGGTCGCTGAAAGAAATTCAAATCGCGTCTTGGATCTCAGAATGGAATACACGACGCGATATTTAGAAGAAGCATGGATGGATTCTGAATTAATATATATTGATGAATGTGGCTTTAATACTTGGACAAGCCAGAAACTTGGAAGAAATAAAAAAAGGTGAGCGATTATACGCCAAGTTTCCAACGAACAGAGGGCGAAATATGTCCTTGGCTCTCGCAATTGGAGTCAATGAACCAGTCCATCATAAATTAATAGTAGCATCCTATAAATAGGATAAATACCAGATCTTCATCAACGAAATAACTGTAAAATTGAATGGAACTGGATATCGTTTAATCCATGATAATGCTTCAATTCGTGGTGGTGCAATATCTCAAAATAATTTTATTGAACATTTACCACCATATAGTCCTTTTCTGAACCCAATAGAAAGTGTGTTCAGTAAAATCAAATTCAATATTCGGAAATCTATATCAAGAGCAGGTGGATTCAGTTCCATGAATTTCCAATCCAGATTCGATCTTCTGAAGGATGCACTGGATAATGAGCTGGTGAAAGAAGACTAAAGAGATTTAAATAATAACTTTGTGCATATTAGCAGATTTTTTCCGAAATATATAAAAAATATACATATTTTTGGAGATTAGTTATTGTTACTTACTTGATTTCCTAAATATTTTTTATAGTAACATATATGAAATAGTTGATCAAAGTTATATTTAAGAGCTTGAATTATGATCATATTTCCTTATGAAATCATAATTAAACTCTTAAAATTTTTTAACTTTTGTTGGGCCAGCACACAAATAGCCTTGAGAATTATTTAAATGCATCAGTAATACAGCACAAAAACCCAGCACCAAGATAACTTAAAATACAATACACAACACCAACTAAACATTTTAAAATCTGAGGGAATATAAATAAATAGAAAGTCAAAAACATAAAAGTAAAATAAAATAAATACAAAATGCACCAAGAACCTCACGAAATTTACATAAAAAAATAACATAATAACAAGAAAATTTGACCGTAAAATGACCATTTATATAAAAGTAAAAATTAATGAATTAAATGAATAAAAATGAAATATTTTTGGCTGAATAAATTTAATTAAAAATGTTAAAAATAAATTACCAATTTAAACTAAGAAATTAATAAAAATTTATTTTAGATAACACAAATAATTTCAAGGTCGAATTTTGTTTAATCGCATTAAAAATAACACGCAAGGTTAAGGCCAATTTATAGGTATATATATACTGATGTGTTTACACAAATAATTCAATTCTACTTTGCAGTATTGTTTCCGGCTTAAATTGAAATATTGACGTTCAGTCTCACTTCGAGACTTGTGTTGAACAAGTTTACTGTAGTTAGTGTGCGTTGCAACTAATTTTAAACGCATTGATGATTTTGAATTTAATGATCGATAACCTAATACTGTTGGAAATGTTATTAACCATGGATGGACAATGTTTATTTATTATGATAAAGCGGATCGAAAATGTTATTTATGGACAATAAATTATTATGCTATGATACCTCTTTATTCAAATAAACGGTTTGATGCATTCGAGACTTTTACCCGATTAGTACGGTAATTTTCATTCAATTCTTTTTCGGCCCACAGCCAAAACATACAACAAGAAAGCAAAATGTACACAACAATTCAGGCTGTGTAAGTGTAGTTTATCTGCCAATAGCCTGTGCCCGTGAAGATTCCGGCGTGAATAACGCAGGGCCTAAACGTCAATAATATCCGTTATAGGGAAAACTGGGAGGAGGGGAAGCAGTGTTTTAGCTGCTCCTCCGCCACTCATTTCCTGTAAATTCGACATAAATAATTTAACAACATTCAGCTAAAAATCACTAACACTGAGTAGTCCAGTGGGCACTCATTAACTATAAAATGAACAAACATAGATCTTAAGGACAAAGAGAGGGAATGGGTAGCAGGGAAAATTGCGAAATGAACAGTTAAAATGAATAGCCATCGGAAAAAGATTAATCCGAACGACCAAAATCATGAAAAATATTGTTTTTAAATAATATATAAGAATTAAATAAATTATGTTGAATTGAAACGGAAAATATGGGCAGAACTCTGCGCAAATTTTCGGAAATAATTAAAATACTTATCATGAAACTATAAAATAAGGGCGGATCGCTGCTCAAATTTTCCGAATCAATTAAAATACTTATCGAGAATAGTACAATAAAAGTGAAATGCGGCTCGACTGTTGGTATAAGATTATTATGAAACTGTAAAATAAGGGCAGAATGCTGCTCAAATTTTCCGAATTAATTCAAATACTTAACAAAGATAGTAAAGTAAAAATGGAACGCATAAAATAAGGGCGGAACGCTGCTCAAATTTTCCGAATCGATGAAAATACTTTATCAAAAACCGGAAAAAATATGGATAGATTACGGCTAAATTATTATATAAGAAAAATCTTTCTTAAAGCTGAGGACTAAGGACGAATCACTACACAAAAATTTGTTAATAATATTGATAATAATAATTATAATAATAATAATAATAATAATAATAATAATAATAATAATAATGAGGATAATAATAATAATGATCATGGTACCTATAATAGTAATGATAAAAATTTTGATGATAATAGTAGTAATAATAATAAATATAATGGTAATTATAGTAATAAGAATAATAATAAATGTAATAGAAGTAACAATTGATAAGGGTAATACAGATAATGGCAACAATGATAATGCTAGTTATAATGATAGGGAGCATAGTAGTTATAATAGTGAAAAGAGTAAGAGAGATAATGTGAGGATATTTAACATAGCAATGGGTTTACAGGACATAGAAAAATCATCTATACGGACAACGATAAGAAGGACTAAGCGAATGGACACAAAGCTAAATGATGTAACAGTATGACCAATATTTGAAGGAGATAGGAGAATAATGGGACCTAAAAATTGAAATCTAGCACAGACCTTCTATCGGCAGCTCGTTGGACCCATTGATCGTTCGGTCAATTATAGCATTAGCAATAGCGCTCACTTTTTGCGGATGATCTACCCACTCGAACACAGTTCCAACGTTGCTTAGAAACGGGTGGCGAGTTGTGAGCGAAAGATATGTGTATGGGGTTGTCTGGGTAACAACCATATAGTTTTCAAAATATCAACACCCAGAAACCCACCACTTTTATAACTATATAAAAAATAACTTACTTAGAGGTCATTTAAAAAATGGCTGAAATTCATTTATTTTTTCATAAAAAATAAATTCCGACAAGTTGATTTGTGTATCAACTTGAATTATAGCGGAGTTTATCTCAATGTGGCTTGGTGTATTCAGCCACACACAGTTGTAAGTAGAATACAATCAAATTCAGGGCTTAAAACATCCGGATCTAATCACCTCATTAAAATTAAACACACAAAGATATTTGAGTGTTAGTGTTTTGCTGAGCGAATTAAATCACATAAATGTCACGTTTATGTCGCGTACAAATTTGGTGCTTATAACAGATCCAATTTGGAAATGGTAATGATCAAAGTGGTTTTAAATAAAATCCAGTTTGAAAAGTTTTAATATTAATAGAATTTTTCGGTTTCCTGACATTTGTTGTCTAACAAATGTGACCATAGAGAACTGGGTCTAAGACAATTCTCAAATATTTAAATTTATCGGGGTTATTTTGATAATTTTGTACAGCAAAAGCTACTTTAAAATTCAAATTAACAAATATTTTCCTTATGGTCCGGTTTGCTATCTTCTGCATAGACTAATGTCGTCCCGTTGATGGCAATGTCCTTATTGATGTCATAAAGAAATGTCAAAATACTTTGATGACAGCAAGTGGACGTCGATCTTAAGGAGTTGTGAAACCTTTCACAACAACTTATAGTTCTTGCCAACAAGAGTGTAAATATTTTATTATACACAAAAGTTTCTAAAATTTCCTGTTGATGGCAATGTCCTTATTGATGCCATAAAGAAATGTCAAAATACTTTGATGACAGCAAGTGGACGTCGATCTTAAGGAGTTGTGAAACCTTTCACAACAACTTATAGTTCTTGCCAACAAGAGTGTATTTATTTTATTATACACAAAAGTTTCTAAAATTTACCGAAAATTAATCTTCTGATTAGAAATTTAATGAAGAATGTTTTAAAATGGTGATAATAATTTGTCACACTACAATAATATGGATTTTGGGTGGTGTAACAAGAGTAGCGGACCAAATGGTACTAATATTAAATTGTATAATGTACAAAATGGTATAGATTTAAGTTTGTTTAAATGGAACAATACGTTTAATTTTATTTAAATGTAGGTAGTTGATTATTGTCCTAACACAATATTTGGTTTTGATTTTTTATTGTTTATTATTATTATCAATCGAAAGACGGAAAGAGCTAACATAGACATTTATGTTAAATAAAGGCAACTTACTTTATTTTCTATCATGAATGTATTCCTTCAAAATTAATGCTATGTGTGTTGGGAAAGTAAATAACTAACTACATTTATAAAAAATTAGACTGATTATTCGATTTAAACAAAGTCAAGTGTATATTATTTTGTACATTATACCATTTTCACCGTACCCTTTTGTCCATGCCATTTTGTCCCAGAACCGGATTTTAATTAAGTTCTTATTAATTCATTTCATGATTAATCTTAATGTTTTTAATTTAGTAAGAATTTTTTTAAATCTTTTTAGATAACTTTTGTTTGGTTTTTAAATATTTTCTTTGGTTATGGCCAAAAATTAAAATAAAATATATAACCTCACTAAATTTTTAATACGCTTTTTAATTTATATAATTGAAATTTTAATTAATTAATTATCACATTCAGTTTTATTTTTAATATTTTTTTAAATCTAGGATCAAAGAAAGCTGAAAAAAAGAAAAACTCAAAATGAAATCTAATTTCTAATTTTCAGATCTATTTTCGCTGATTTTATATTGATTTTAAAGACTTGCGGAAGCTACAGAAAATAATAAAGCATTTATTAATTGTTTTATCGGTAATAAAACTGAACAAAAACTCTTTTGAAGGTCAACTAATTAAGATTAAATTAAAAGAGTACAGTAAAAACCTTTTTGTTATAATAATTAAAACAAATGTAAATAATTTATTCTTTATTTAACCTGTGGAACAAGTAGATTCATTTTAAAATTCGAATATAATAATATAATTATAATGTATTATTAAATGTATACATATGAGAAATGTGTTTTAGTATCGAATGGTAAAGGTTCTTTTCACATGACATGCATACTCGACAAGCACATAAGTTTTAAGTTGAATGATTGAATGCGTTAAACACTTTAAATATTGTTTTCGTGTTAATTTCATTAGACCAAGTTAAATTAAACTAAATGAACTAATAGATAATATAATATTAATAATTTGAATAATAATCAAATCTATAGGAAAAGACTTAATATATCTATCGAGTAGTGGCCGATTTGCCTTTTTCCGGCACCTAGACAATGCCTACAGAAGGACCCTGTAAATCTTAAGAAAATTTAATTATAATTATAATTAATAATTATAAGATTTTTATCAATAATAATAAAAAGACTTGAGAAATTGAATAAAAATCCTAATAAGTAAATGTTTAAGAATATATTAGTGTAACTTACCTGGTGTGAACAAATTTGTTCGTAATGTAAATAATAATTTAAAACAAATTCAAACATTAAATAATTAAACTGTTAAAATTTGAAGTAAATTTTTAATAATTCGTTATCGATCGCGGAACTGAAAAATTGATTCTAGGTATGACGGAACTCTAGTCTAACAACATTGGATTGCTACGCTCTTCATCTGGCTTGGTTTTATAGTCTTAACTCTCTCATTTCGTGTGATTGTTATGGAATTTTGACGTGATCTTATGCCTATTAAGCTGATCGTGGTAAGTGAGTATTTTTCATTTTAATTAAAATAAAGTTTAAATGTCTTTAGTTTTTGTCTTACCAATATTTAATAGTAAAGTAAATTTTCATATAATTTATAATAGTGGTAGTGAAAGTTTTTATTGACTCTTAAAAGTTTTTCGATGATTACTTCAGGGATTTTTCTATATAAGACCAATTATTCGGGTGATATGCTCGCGATGATCGCTTAATAGTTAGAAGTATTCCTGGAAACCGCATCTGGGCTAGGGTAACTATAGTCGATTTAGTTTAAACGATACCATTCATTACACGGTAATCGGGAAAAAGGCGCGTCTATGCTTTGACTTAGAACTTGATTAAATTCCAGAAGTTTATTTAATAATGATTCAAAAAATCTTTAGTTAAAGTTAAGTTAATTTGTTGGTAATTTTCATTTTCATAGCGGCGATTTCATTTTTATTTATTCCCCGTAACCCTTCCCTTTAATAAGCCTTAAACGCACTTTATGTTCACATTATATTTAATGAGTGCCCACTGGACTACTCGGTGTGATGATTTTGAGCCGTGTGTGAAATATTTAGGTCGAGTTTAAAGAAACCGAGAAACGAGGAAGCAGCCAAAAGACCTCTTCCTTATTTCTCCCTTCTTCTATATGGGACAATATTGACGTTCCAACCCCTGCGTTCCTCACGCTGGGTCTTCACGGGCACAGATCATTGGCAATATTCCACGCACTTACACGAATCTGAATTGTATGTTGATTTTACTAACTTGCGATGGGTCTTGGCTGTGGGCCGGAAAAATTTCGACAGATTAATTAATTTTATTAAATGCATAAAACAATTTTTTAAATATTATAAATATTTATTAAGATATATAACAAGTAAAACATAAAGTTACCATACAATCCATTCCATAAATAGAAATTCATAAAAATACATCTCCCCCACGCCGACGTCCAAGCAGATCTCTACCGAGGTTGCAAGGAGGTGACGTGGAGAGAGAGTTCCAAATAAACTACTTCTCACCTAAAAAATAAAAGGCTTCACGATAGGTTTTTAAACAAAATTCAAAATGATTTTTGATTCAAAAATGGTGTGTTTTCATGTGAAAATGAATCGGTATTTATACTTATTTTCTGTCCCTAACCTCGCATGTTGATTTTGATGTAGTAAAACAAAATTCGACCTTGTTATTTTCTAGTGTATTCTAATCTTTAATTTTTTTAATTTTTTAATTTATTTTAAAAATTTTTTTATTTAGAATTTTTATTGAATTATTTCTAATTCAAATTCTTTGATTTAAATTTCATTTTCATGAACTTTTATTAATTTATCAAATTTTGGTCGAATTTGTTGGGTTTTCATGTTATGTTTGTGTTTGTATCGTGCGGATCTTGTTGCGTTTTGTTATTAATTTAATTTATTTTTATGTTTATTATTTTATATGTAATTCTCTTTTTTCTCATATTTAATAGGGTTTAATTGATGTTTTAATAGGTTTATTTAAATTTGCATGTTATGTTTGCATGTGTGTTACCGATCCATTTAAACATTTTCTAAGGCCGTTTGTGTTCTGGCCCAACATGAGTAGAATCGAGTTGAGAATTGACAATGTAAAAAATGTTATTAACTTCATATATTACTTGATCTTGACTAGTTATGGTCGGTTTTTCCACCAATAAATCGTGATTACTTTTTTGTTTGATTTGCAAACTTACTTTCCAATAGCTTTAAATTGAACATTTTTCAAGTATAATTCTCGAGTTTTGCCGTTGATGACAAATAAAATTATACATTAAAATTCATTTTACATCATTTTGAAAACTAATTACATTTTTGTAATTCATTTTATAGACGTCACCGCATTCAATTTAAGCCATTTTTAGTGCAAATTAAACATTTGAGATTTACAAAACACTTTTTATGAAATTGTAACAAATAAATATTTTAATAGAAATCAAATCTTTTAAAAATGAGTGTTACTTAACTGTTAATATTCAATATTAAATTAACAGGGAAAAGATATTTATTTACGTATTTTATATCATATCAATAAAAGTGTGATCAGCACATAGGTCCCTTCCGCCCCAGTTTGTTTAGTTTTTCGTGTTAGTTAACAAACGAGATCTGTTAGGTTTGTTGATGTGTCTGAGCTCTGATCAATTAGAAAAAGATGCTTTCCTTGTTCAGTTTGGTTCTGTGATTTTGTTAGGATTCGATAATAGAAACTGATTGAAATGTACATAGGTATCTCGAGGTGTAACGTTGTCTTTTAGATTTGACACTTTGTATGTTTGTGGTTTACGAGTTTATTGGTTGTCGGTATCGTTGAGATCAAAACCAAATATGTATTTTACTTTGTCAATCTTAATCGTAATTTTTTCGTTGAATGGTTACAGTGTTATTATCTCTTAAATAAAGTACATGATACAGTCCTACGTGTCTAGGTTTTATGTGATGAACATCATGAGATAGCAGCCAGACATGTTGATGAAGAGTTTCAGGAATATAGGATTTTTTTAAGTTGTGGAGTTGAAAGATGGATTTGTGTCAAATTGTAGGAAATGTTTTATAGCAGTGTCTAAAGCTTCGAAGGAAATTCGGAATTTCCAACGAGAAACTCGATGTAAAACATGTTCCTGTCGAAAAAGGAATTGACAAATGAAGAACCGATGTCATAGGAGTTAGTGTTGAGCCATCAATAAATAATAAAAGGAAAAGTGTTGGGTCAGGTTGATGCTATGGAATAGTTCTATCATTAATGATTGGAAACCAGCAAAATAATATATTTTTGGCCATGTTATCAGCAATTACCTTTAAACGTGGAACTACTTTAGCTCACCTTACTATCAGTAATTGTAAGCATGTAAGTCTTACATTTAAGCACTTGATTAAGACTGTGAAGAAAGATTATGAAGCATTGTGTAGATCAAAAGGCATCATTAAACATTCGAACAAACGAGAATATGTAATTAGGGCGGTTTTAGAAATATCCGAAGTTTCAATTGTGATTTTATGGTAAACTGTTTTTAAATTTATCTTCAAAACAACTGTTTGACCGTGAACATTATTAATAATTTTGGCAATTAATGGTACTGAATATTATCCGTGGACGTATATTTATTAACCGATAATCACTACATGGTCGTATTGAACTATCGTTTCTGCTAACTACGTGAATGGCTGAAGTCCAATGTGATTAAAAGCATGGAATAATTCTTGTGTTTTCCAGTTCTTTGAATTCGGTTTCGGCCTGACATTTTGAAAGCGGTAATTCTAGTACGTGAGTTTGATATGGCTGTGATAGTAGCACTGATATGTGATGATGAGAAATTGATTTGGTATTGAGGAATTTTAGAAATACGTTAGCCTTTAAGTGTTTTAGTACAGTTTTGTGTACATCTGTAACAAGAAAACAAAACGCAATTGTGAGAATTGTCATATGTGATAATAGTGTAATGCGCTACTATAATATCATTGTTTGCTCTCATTAAAATTGTAAAAGAAATTGACTGTAAATTATTGGCAAAAGACTTTTACAGACATTTTGAAAACTTAACCAGGGCTACCGGTTTTAAAAGGTTATTTACGAATCAGCTGTATCAACAGACCTGAAATGCAAAGTCACGGTAAGATTTTGTTACAATTACAAATAGGTTTAGAAACTACTAATCAAATGTTTGAAATAATTAATGATAATGCTGTTAACAATTGCATTGAAATTAAAGGGATAGAAGTCTCAAAGACGTCAACTAAGACTTTAAACTTGATCGTACCATGTTATTGTAGTCTGGTGTGGTAAACATTACTGAAACGGTCCGGAAATACAACTTTAAACTATTTGAAAGACATGTTGTTGCTTTTGTAGATGCTAGAGAGTATATGATTGTTGGTGAAATTATTGATAAGAGAGTGAGTAAGAATCCTCTAAATGCACCAAATTGTTTATTTATTGCAAATAGAGAAAAGATGCCGAGACGAGAATCGATTGCTGCTGGTTTATTAGTCAATGGCCAGGAAGCAAAAATAATTGTACGACTTAGAGTTGATTGTGGTAAACCTAAGTCATTATTTGGTGTACCTTAACCTGGTCATATTGTATTTGGCTACGACATGGATGTAAAATGAGAAAGAAATACCCTGCATTAGAAATTATATTAGAAAAGATAATGAATGGTGTTGATACAACGCATTCCTTACAAGAATGAAAAGTTTTATTCTGATACAATAACTGAGTTTCCTGAAATATTTGGTACAGTTAAGTGGGATATTAGTAAAACGGATGTAATTAAAAACTCAATAAACGCAATTGATGAAAAGTCCATCGTATTTAAACCAAGACGTGTTTAAAAAGATAGTGAAGTAGAAATGGAAATGTATTTTAAAGACATGTTGGAATCAAAAATAATACATTCTAGCAGATCACCATAGAAGTTTCCAGTAGTAGTAGTATAAAATAAAAATGGAGATATAAGAATTTGCATCGATTACAGACCGTTAAATACAAAGACATATAGATCAATATTCCCAATACCAACCTACTGAAAAGTATTTGACTCGATAAGAAATATGAAATATTTTACCACTTTAGAAATAGCAAGTGTATACTATCAGGTATCATTGATCGAAAAAGATACTCAAAAGGCGGTATTTAGCACTAGATGCGGATAGTTTGAATTCACACATTTCGAAACACTATGACAATTATTGGGGAAAATGAGAGCAGGAAATCTTGTGTAATCTATCTAGACTAGTGTTTCTCAAACTTTTTCGTGTCGTGGACCGACTATTTTTTCCTACTATTTTTTGCTTCTAGTTTTCTCGTTTGTCCATCAAGCCGGTCTGTCATCGTTAAACACGAAGCCATTCTTCCTTGCAGGGAGAGGTTGAGTTCATTAAAAATGCCGATTATATCAGCCAAATGGGCAAGCTTTGCTACTCAATAAACATTTCGAAGAAAGTCTGTCCAATCTTGCTTATTTGTTTGAAAAAACTCTGCAAGCTCCATTCGGAAGTCAAATACTTTTGATAAAACTTTTACTCGGAACAACCAATGCACCTCGGAATGTAAAAGAAAATGTTTGTGGGTAGCTCCCATTTCTTCACACAATGCATCAAATAATCTTGTATTTAAAGCGTTTACTTTTACAAAATTAACCATTTTTACAACTTCGGCAAAAACACCATTTAGTTCTTTTGACATTTTTTTGTTGCCAAGCGTTTTATGAAGGCTAGTTCCTTAATTTTGGCGACAACTCCCGAATACTTGCCAATCATTACCGCAGCGCCATCAGTACATACACCAATGCAAAACTTCCAATCTAATTTATATTTGCTAACTATGTAGTAGTTAAGAATTTTAAATATTTCACAAGCGGTTGTATTTGTTGTATTTTGTAATTCTTCCTTCATATAAACCTATTATTCTTAGCGCACATATACCTTATTGGCCACATCTGTACTTTTATCAAGCTGTAGCGGAAAATGTTTTGTTCCTTTAAAACCCTTTATTAGTTGATTTTCGATATCATCAGCAAAATCTTGAATTCTTACAGCAATTGTGTCATTTGTAAGAAGAATCGTAATTTTAGTTGGAACCGGAGCGCAGTCTTTTAATTTTAGCACGTGGACATTCACAGTTTACTTCGTTGACAATTTGTGAAGAATTAAAATTTTCATCATCAATTTTACGGTTTCTTTGAATGAAGTTATCCATTGGTCCTTGCTTTGGCATCTGTAAAAATAATTATGTAACAATTAAACTTATTTAAAAATGATTTCCATGACAGCTTTGAAGTTTTTTTACTAACCTTTAATTGCTGGTTATAGGTTAGTGAAATCGGCCGTTAGTTTCAATATAGTTTTTTGTTAAAGAGACATACATAATAACAATAAAAATGCCTACTCTTCATTTTAATCAAATATTCAAAAACGAAAAATTTATTTATTTTTTTTTTTATTTTAAAATTTTAATATTCAACTTTTTAAAACGTATTTTTATTTAAAAGCATAATGATAAATTCAATAAAGTAACTCGAATATATGTATTGATTTGAATATTCAAAAATATAATTGATTCAAAATATGATTAAAATAGCCAGCATAATAAAAAAATATCT
This sequence comes from Schmidtea mediterranea, assembly GCA_022537955.1. NCBI lineage: Eukaryota > Metazoa > Platyhelminthes > Tricladida > Dugesiidae > Schmidtea > Schmidtea mediterranea. The sequence continues at coordinate 212,132,604 of CM039679.1, read as the reverse complement.
AACATGTAGGTACCTTTATTAAAAATGATAAATAAATTTTACTAAATAAGTTCAATAAAGAATTTCACAGATACAACATACTATTTGGGATAGATATCAGAGTCATCAGAGTAAGATTGTCGAGCTCATATGAAGCATTATAATCTGGGGCGTAAACATCCGAGCATGGAATTCTACTGGCGGCTATGTCGGGATTAATTTGGTCTAGCTCCATCTGAGCCAACCGTTGTCGGTGTTGCAGTCGTCTATCGTCCTCGTCCAAACGGAGTAAATAAAATCCCACCCTCTGGCGAGCTTCTCTGGCCCGGATGCCTTTTGATCGGGATACCCGGGAGGTCGAGGTCTTCCATCAGCCCTGGTCGGGCTTGCTACGTGGCATCTCCTGGCGTGGAGACCAAATACCCATAATCCTCTCCTGCCCTGGCACATGTCGTTCATTTGGGGTACCAAGTGAGACCAGTTTAGGTCTACAAAATTTATTGCATAATGCTTTACAATAACTTCCATTTGTTGATGTTTGTGGCGATAGCTCGGGCATCATTGGGGATGAATTTGAATCGCATATGGTTTTTCCATGAGCTAGTTGCATCTGCCGTTCTCGGAGTCTCTTTTCTGGCCTACGATTTCAGAGTTGGGTGTTTGAGTTATCGTCCATATTGATAATATGACAGTGATTGTTGAGTGGACTTATATAGTTCGATTCATTTATTTACTGCGTCACTTGCCACGTCATTACCATTGTTATTTTAGATTTGTGGTCGGTTTAGATAATCGCGCTTTATCATCAATTATATCGTTATTACTACTAAAGTTTGTTTTTCATTATTGATTTTTACCATTCTTCATTATGCTCATCAAAATATTATTATGCATGGTTACCCTACATTTAAAGTTCTAGAGAAGTCTATGATTACCCTTCAGTTATTCTAACACCTACTATTTGTAGATACAGCACGGTTGCAAGTTCACACTTCATTGATCATTGCTCACTTGCTCACAGGATCGATCGCATCATACGTGCGAGTCAAATACACCTGATTCAGTTCATTAAAAACTTCTCTAATAGAAGTTTTAATGAACAACCAAATACAATTATGATTAAGTTTATGAATTAGCTATTTTAAAATGGCTGGCAGGTAATTTTTTTAACACATTGTAATCGGATCACGTATTAATACGTGTTTAGCAAATTAATGCTAGAGAGCGTATCACGTATTTATACGTTTTTGATAGATTGTTAGTGGAGCGCGGGTCACGTTAAAATGCGGGTTCCAATATTTTTGAAGTTATCGCAATTTTTCTATAGGTCTTTATTGATTTTTTCATTTTATTATAGGAGTTTTTAATGAACTGAATCAGGTGTAATCAATCGATGAAGTCGTTAGAATTTATCACTCTTATGTTTTGCAGGTGAGGGTTAAAATTTCTATCAAAATTTTTATCATTAATTGAATTTAGGTCAGTATTCGGTGGCTACGGAGTCGCGTTTTTCTTTGTATTCTCAATCAACGGCAGAAATTCCGCCCAGGATTCCGTTTATGCTGATAATATTATTTCGATGGATACTGGATAGATTTTTTGGCTGGCGATTCCGCAGGGATCTTTGATCATTGTGATTTTAAATAAAAGGATTTTCGTGTTGTTGTTTTTTTGATCTACAAGATTTACAGGTTACTTATTTTGATAGTATGTCATTTTGAACCTCAATCAAATCTTCTGTAGTATTTTTATAGTTGAATCTCGGATCTTATTACAAGTTAATTCCCTGTCTAGCTATTCAGAGTCGATTCCGTCAGTTATGTCTATCGGTATAGAATTTTTTGATTTTAGTTTCTCGTATTAGACCTCAAATTGAAATTTTATCTAACTCGTCTTTAGTTGGTTTTCTTTTAACATGCCCTTTCAACTTCAAGTCGTTTATCAGTTTGGTTCACTCAAGCGGATGTATTTTTGATTTTAACTTAAGTAAACTTAGTATTCAAAAATTCAACTATAACTTTAGTTTATTAATTAGGCAAATCTTAACATCAATATTATTAACTCATGTATTCGAACTAAATCGCTAGTCGGCGTTCTATCCAACTCGTAAACTCCTCTGATTTTATTTTGGTACTTATCGTTTCTCTATATTCTAGTGGTAACCTTAATTCAATTCACTGGGAGAAGCTTGATCCTTGCCTCGCTACTTATTAACATTCGATTTTTAATTAGATTTAGATGAGAGAGTTTCGTTGCAGCAATTTAAATTATTCCCCACCTCCCGTACCATCACTTTGACCTTAGGGTCTTGACTGTGTTTATATTATATTTAAGAGTGTCCACTGGATTACTCGATGTTTGGAATTTTAGCCGTATGTATAGTTCATTTAAGGTCAATTGTTCTGGCCTTGGGCGAAATGAGAATAAGCCAAAAGACCTATTTCTCGATCTCCCTTCACCACTATAAGCTGTCATTTTACGTTTAGATTCGCCGTTTATAACTGGCGAACCCTCACATAATTAACAATTTTACTGGAATGTCAAGTTACCATCATTTCAGTGGTAAAAACTGCATTTATAAATGTTTGAAGAAAGTCTCAGATATAGGAACAAACATTGCGCTACCATATTATAAAGAAGAGAGGAAAATTTAATGTTATCACTTACTTATGATTTATTTGATAATTGTGAATATTGTTATTTGTGCAAGAAGAAGATAGTAGATAAGGTTAGAGAGCACAGCCATTTTACAGTAAAATATATCCTGCGTGTAATAAAAGAAGAATCAAATAATTTCATAATTTACGATGGTATGACTTACATCATTTCCTCAAGTATGTAATAAATCAATTTCCAAATTGAAACTTATATTTTATTCCAGTGAAAAATGTAGATATCTTATGGTATATATTGGTAAGCTTAGAATACGTTTCATAAACTCTTATCTGTTTGTCAGTTTTGGTTAAGGCTGTGAAAACTTTGTTTACTTTACTTTTGACCATTTCTTCTTTTACTGGTACAATAGTTTCCGAAAAGGTATCTTTCTGTACAATTTTTGCACCAGTTTTGAGGTACTTGGCAATTCTTATGAGTTACTCCGATTTGGTAAGGTGTCTCTGAAGATGAATATCTTTAAGCTCAGGAAATATGGATTGAATACGATTGTATTAACTAGCTTTAATATATAATGATGTATTTGAAAATTTATAAAAAATAAAGCGTTGTAAATTGGAAATTCTTTTGGTTGAAACGGTTAAAGATGATCTTTTTGATACATCTAATTATCCAACTAACAATCCTCTTTATTCGTAAAGACAGTACTCTGTCACAGCTAAATTTAAAGACATAAGTAAAGGTGAGGATTATAATGAGCGGTGTTTCTTAGGACACAAATGTCACAGTTTGTTAGGAAAATAAAAATGCCTAAAGTCTAAAAGAGTAACATTGAAAGACACAGTTAACCCATAAATTATAAACTAACTGTTTCGAGAAAAATACTAATTTTTTATACGTCAATTTTGTATTTGTGCCAACAATCACCAACTTTATAGTTTTAAAACTTTAAAAGTTGATCTTACAAATAAAGACGATAAAGGGGGTGGGATAAGAAAAATGTAAGTCTGACATATTGTCATTATATGATAGAGAATAGTTTTGGGTTATTATTAAAAGTCAGTTCCCTCTGACTTCTCGTGTCTTTTTCGAATCAAATAAGCAAACCCAATACAAAATAATTTTATTTGTATTTTACCACCAGTGATGTTGTGCTAATTTTTTTTTACCGGAACGCGTATTTATAATTATATAGACAGGGCCGATCCTGGGTAGGCGGCCGCTCTGTGCGGTCTCATGTCCCAAATTTAACGACTGGGTGTGATTTTCCATGATAATCCTGGCGGCGAAGTTTTTTTTTAATGTCTCAATGAGACCTAAAAAAACGTAATTATAATATATATAAAAATTCGTCAAAAATTAGAAAATAAAATCAGCAATTATTTTTATTTTTTTTTCAATACGTCAGCCAATTCTCGTGATCAGAAATCATCTTTAGTTCCGGAACGCGTTCTTGTCCAAAAAGGAAGTACCGGAACGCGTTCTTGTCCAAAAAGGAAGTACCGGAACCATGTTCCGGAGCGTTCCGACTCGATAACACCACTGTTTACCACAGTTACAACTCAATCCGATTTATTTCAATGTTTTGTAATTACAATTTCACTGATTTATTTGCACCCTTCAACCAATGAATAAATTGGATTATCTTAAGGTAGGTTATCCAATGGATAATCACCCTTTCTGATAGATAACTTTTGACTTTACTTGGGTTTAGGTTCTTTTACTGACCTGACTACACTACTCGTTTGCTTCGATCACTGGCCGTTTCGTGTTTTTCCCCTTTCCTTTTATACTCCTGCTAAGACTGTTTTCAGACAATTGTCAACAACATTTGCTACATTATTAAATTATTAAAAATAATTACTTCCCACAGACCACCTTATCCGACATTTGTCAACAACGTTTGCTACATTACTAAATTACCAATTAGTAAATAATTATCTCTCCATAGATCTGTGGCGCCCATTTAATATTGTTTAGGCCACTTTACCCTTTTATATTATTCCGTGGACACGCCGGGTTTTCCTCCTCTCTCGGGTTTCCAATTGCCTCAGGCTTCCCATTGACTTGGGCTTATCATTATTAATTAATATTTTTAATTAATTTCTTTTTTGTCTTATATTATTTTCTTGGGACCCCTCACTAAATTTTTATTATTATTTCTGGAATCGTCTCTCAATTTGGCGTTCAACCATACCAATTTCTCCCGATCAATACTACTTTCGAATTTTTGTAAATGTAGTGTTTATGGTTTCATTGTGACCTTGACCTCAGATGTAAATGTTTTCTGGCCCCCAATGGTTACCCGTCGCTAAGCAATGTTGGTAATGTGCTCTCGAAGTTTGTGCATATTTTTTAGACACATCAGTAAGTGAATTTTTATGAATAACTTTCGTTCCATCCGACTTTTATAACTAGCAGGTGTGTCTACTAGTGAGAAAATTTTGTGACCCATACACACTTCCTCGACTGCGAGTAGGTGTGCGTGACCGAAGTCGATTCGGTTGATCTACTCGTCATTTACTCTGGGCGTTTGTGTGTTCATGTTGTCAGTAAGTGTCTGCGATATCTGCCTATTACATTTTTATTGATTGGCATTTATAGGGAAGGTCATGGCCCAAGCTGATTTGCTTTCCTGTAACTATCTTGTTATTTTAGTCGTCTAACTTTATTTATTAAAAATACTTTTTGGGCATTCGCAGCGGATTCATTTTCTGGTGGCCTATTAGTACTATTTTCCTTAGTAAGTTTCAGTTCTAATCTTATTTCATTGTGCTCTGGTTTACTAGAAATTGCTTTATGAGAGTGACGTCTAGACTGGATACGATCTCAATTGGTTCATCTCTGCTCCAGGTGAGGAATTGATTACTGGCGATATAGTTCATCGGATGACTCGAATATTATCAGGACAATTTCGAACTTATCCTCTACCCGCCACTGTAAGTTGTTAATGGATTTTGGAATTATTTTCCCTATATCTTAGGGGATTTCGATGTCGGTGGTAAATTCTCTTTCAGTGGATTCAATTTCCATATCGATATGGACTATACTGGCGATTTTGCGTGATTTATTTAAATTAGTACTCGAGTATGCCAGATAATTTCTCAAAAGATCAATTTCTCTCCAGTCATGTGGAACAACGACGGTGATCAATTTTCCACAAAAAAAAGACTATGCTCAGCAAGGTATAAACGAGGATTGGTTAATGGGTTCGCAACATCTAGGTGACAGTAACCATGAAAGAATTGATGAAAGTTTTTATATCACGTCCATAATTGCCTTGTAATGTGCAGCAACATAGTAACGGACAACTCTTATCAGCTGAAACCAATAGAATGGCAATCATTCTTTTTAGGTTTAATATACCACAAAAGCTTCTTACAGGGAAGTACGAATGGGACCACGGAAAGCACGCTTCATTTAGAGTACCATCAAGGCTGCCGGATCTGTGATTCCTGTGGTTGACATTTTGACTGACTTATTTAATTATGTTTTCTTTTGTGTATTAATATTTATACTTTTCCGAACAACTGATTTTATTCTCAAAAAAATAATTTTATTGTTGAAAAAGGACTAATAAAGCACATCACAAAACATTCTGAATTAGCTCGTGAACCCTTTGATGTGTCAAAACAATAGCAGTCATAGCAATATAGCTCATCATTTGAGCACATATCCAAAGTCACATGTAATTTTTGTCCAATGAATATCTCTTCAAGCGTGTGCATATGATGGAACACCCTTAAAGTGTATGCCTAAAAGGTTTTTCTTCCAATCAAGTATCCAGAAATATTTTCATGATAATTTTTTCGGGTTGCAGAGTTTTCTGACGTAATTTTAGAGGAGGTAACTCCTTATAATGAGAGAGGAGATTGTTAAGTAGTTCAAAATTTGGTTATGCTATTTATTGACGGCTGATTTCTCATTTAAAAATATAATAATTTGAAAGTGGGTTACTAAAGAAGCCGGATAACATATAAATCGTTATGAGATGAAGTATTAACTTACTAATTTATCAGTGTTTTTGCTAAATATATACATAAAATTGTTAAGTATTTCATTCAAGTGTGGGGTTTATGGTTTGTGTGACCTTAACCCCAAATACAAATTTTCTTGTCCTCCAATAGTTACCCGTTGCTAGGCAACGTTGGTGATGTAACCATTGGTTTTGAGATCGCCAAAGGTGAGCGCTACGAGAACTGCTCTGGCCCGATCTCAAGGCGGGTTCAACACACTACCGATAGAAGGTTCCTGTGCGCTTTTCTTACTCTGGTCTCTCACTGGTGTAGCTAATGTTCCTCTGGTTTGTATTTAACTTCTGTGTTACTTGTTTTTCAACTTGATTAATCTTTATATGAAATAGTTATTTAAAAATTCAATTCAGCTATTTGAAATGATTTATTAAACAACAGATGAAAATAGTATTTTGTTATTTCGGTTGAACGGCACGTCGTTTGGCCCTCTCTTTTCTACAGGGTCGATGTTTGGAAAGTTTGTCTACTAGTTTGGTAGTCACTGGCATCTCTTTATAGGCTAGTTGCGCGGGTGAAAATACTAGCGGGTACGTTACCGCGTTGCCATCTTGGCACGCCGATAGCGGAACCTCTAGGCCGCGAATTTGGGTACTTTGACTTTGATTCAATTATCGTTCCTTTGTCCAACCTCGTTGTGCGGCTGTCATTTTTTGGTAGATAGCCTTTACCTTCTTCGGCTCTACCCAGGTGGCTTTCACCTGCTGAATTTCTTTGTCCAACTGTACAATTTGTTTGTGTAGACCCACATTAATTTTCTTTGTCTTGTCTAATTCCCGTTGTAAGATCTCACATGGTTACATGTCTATAAGAAGGGATTCATTATTAAATTCATTATTCCTTTTTGATATCATTTATCTTATCTAAATTTCTAAGCTAAAGTACCTTATTATTTAATTCGATTTCCGATAATTAACTAATTTTAGAGAAAAACACAGTAAATTAAATGCAAAAACAAACACATTTGAATTTTTCCAGATTTATTTGTTATGGTTGTTAATATCTTGGTCTTCGATTATATTCTTGGCGAGACCTCTCGCGAGCATACGAATGGTCGTGGTTACGATTTGCATGTTGATTCTCATGGCGCATCTCTCGGGTGAGGATTCTCCGTGCCACTACCGCATTTAGGGCAGCTGTCCTTTCGTTCAACTTTGGGTCGTTCAGATTATATGATGTGTTGTATGGAAGGGCATACCTGTCTGTGCTCGGGATTATGCCTGCATAAAACGTCGCCGCGGGCCGTAGGTTGCCCACCCCTGCTATAAACAGAAGATCAGTCTCTCCGTAATCTCCTTGAATTCCATACTTGGATTCTCTCACGGGCGCAATCGTGAATTCCGCATCCCACATGGCCTGTTTACATCTAGCGGCCGAATGTGCGGGGAATCGCACCGTATTTCGTGAGGCATTTATCCATGAATTATCTAGAAATTTGTTCAATCATTAATTCATTTACGGTGCTATTCAATTAATCTCGTTAGATAAGAGTCATTGGTAAGGTACTTCATGAGGTTGTTGGTTAATGAAATGTAGTAGTGATTGGGTGACGAATGGTCAATGAGAAGGGCGTCGGAATAAGTCATGCGGGTTACTATTTCCTCAACATTCGGTTTTCGTGTAGTTAGTGACAAGAGCCTTTATTCTATCAAGTCAAATGGTACCAGATATTTGTAGGTCATTCATTATCATACTGTCAGTGGTTGGCTATGTCTGGCGTCATTATTGTAGTTTCGACATCGGTATTTTAATATATCTCATCTCCTTCGCTATTGTGATTTCATATCGTTATATTGCGATTTATTTTCATCATTCCTCTGGGTTTCGCTATGAGTATCCTAGGCGGTATAATAGTTTTCAAGTCTTCAATTGGACTAATGGTGATTTAGTTTCACAAACTTTCAGGTGGTTCAAATTCCTATTTGCCTTTATTTCATTTTTATCTTTGAAAATTTCATTTTTTATTGAGCTGCGATGTGTTGTTAACATGTTGATTTCATTTAGGATGCTTCGTAAAGATATTAATTAGTTCAAAAATCATAATAATACGCTTTATTTTTCAATCACAATGGTGGCATCATGTATAGTTTTCCTTTTGGTTCTTTGTAGACACTTTGATGGTTTGCTCGGGCGGGAATGAGTCCTGTGCCGGTGAGTCTCGTCGTTGACAGTCTAACTCGTTCATGATCATGAGATTAACAAGATTATTAGACAATAAGCTTACGCTGATTTACGTCTTCCTTCCGCTCCATGGTGAGGCTGTCCGTCTCGCTAGCTCGGTTTCTATTAGGTTCCTGAATCTTCCAATAATTATGATCTTGAGCCATGTAATTTAGAAAAATTGCTTCACCATTACTTTAGTATAGTATTTATTTGTAGGCGTCCTACTAGATTATATCGAATGTTGGTGGTCATAAATCCGGACCATCTCTTCAGCAGGTGGCCTACTCACTTTGTGGAGGCCAGTCCTGTGTTGGCCAATAGTCTGGTGGTGGCTTCAGTGATTTATTCAATCACCACTCACTCACGACTTTCAATGAATGCCCACGCTATTTGATCATGGAATCATTATTGTATTGATTACGATTAGAATAGAATCAGCAATCTAGATATTGTCTTAAATCTCGCACTCTAGCGGGTTATCGTGGATCTGATTTTGCAGATTAATGTATTCGTTGGATCGCGATTCTACTCTTCCATTCACCTGATTTTTACGTGTTCTCTGAGCTATTTCTACTTCGAGTTTAATGGTTTTGGTGAGTATTCGTTGTTTGTCTATTGATCATCGTTGCATGCACCTTACATTTAGAATCCACAATTGTAATATTATTCGCTTGGATGGATTCGTATCTTTTACGACCATATTTTATGTTTAATATACTAGATTACAGTGTTTATCGATACGATACACGTTTGTGTTGGCTCCAATTTATTTGATAATCATTTTTTGGTCTTATTCAATTTCGAGTGGTTTTCCTTATGATTCATCGATCTTATTTTATGTTGGCTATATCATCATCGATGTTTTCTAGTGGCTATCGTAGGACTATACGATGTAGTGATTGGGTAATTTTGTTGATTTGAAAATACAGATTGGCCTATTTTCTTTATCTTATTATTAGTAGTAGTAAATTTTAATTGTCAAGATTAATTGCAGGTTCTAGATCATAATGTTTTAATTTCATTGTTTTTATCTATTAGATTTTTCGTAGTCTTTTAATTCTAGAACTTCTCATTGAATTCGCGTTTAGTTATTTCTTATCGAATTTTTAGTTTCGTTTTGTTAAATTCTTCCTATCTTTCCTTATTATTTTATTTCAATAGTTCATATTTAGCTTTCTTATTAAATTTAAGTTTTTTTCACACTAACTTATCTTCATCATTTTGGTTTTTCTTTAAAACCTTTTTTCTTATTGAGTTAAACCCTTTGGTTTAGTAATTTATTTATTAATAGTTTTGCTTGAGTTTAGATTTTGGCGTTAATGACAATTGACATCGTTTTATTAATATTTTATCATAGCAACGATTTACCCTCTTTCAACCCGTTACCTTCCCTTATTTGACCTTAGATTTGAATATGTCAATATTAGAAAATTATGAGTGTCCACTGGACTACTCGGTGTTGAGATTTTAAGCCGATTGTTTTCATAATTTTAGGTCAATTATTAGGAAATGAATGGCGAAGGAATAGCCAAAAGACTACCCCCTAACCTTCCAATTTCCCCTATAACGGATGATATTGACGTTCCAGCTCCTGCGTTCTCACGCCGGAGCCTTCACAGGCACGAACTATTGGCGATTATACACCCACTTACACAGTTCGGTTGGGGGTGTGTAGATTTTGATTACTTGCCGTGTTGAGTCGGCTGTGGGCCGGAAAAAATTTCGACATATCAGATTCATTTCATAAGTTTTTATTGTCATAGTACAAATACATTCATAGTTGGTACATAGTTGGCTTCATCATTCCTTCATTCAATACATAATACCTTTCCCCACGCAGACACCGGAACAGAGCTCTCTTGAGATGGTTCGTGTGATGCGTGGAGGAAGTTCTCGAGAAATCGTCCGCTTACCAAATAAAATAGATTCTTCTTTAATTTTGTTATCAAAATTGGGTTTTCAATTTTGGTTTTTTTTCTGTGAAAATGAATCGGTATAAATACTTACTGGTGTTGGGCCAGAACGTAATCGGCCTTGAGGAATGTTTAAATGGATCAGTAACACACGCGCAAATACAGCATGCAAATTTAAATAAACCTATTGAAACACCAATTAAACCCTATCAAATATAAGAAAAAAGAGAATTAAAAATAAAATAATAAACATAAAAATAAATTAAAATAATAACAAAACGCACCAAGATCCGCACGATACCAACACAAACATAACAAGAAAACACAACAAATTCGACAAAATTGAAAAATTAATAAAAGTTCATGAAAATGAAACTTAAATCAAAAAATTTGAATTAGTAATAATTCAATAAAAATTCCAAATGAAAAATTATTAAAATAAATCAAAAAATAATAAAATTAAAGAATAGAATTCACTAGAAAATAACAAGGTCGAATTTTGTTTTACTGCATCAAATTTAACATGCGAGGTTAGGGACAGAAAATAGGTATAAATACTGATCCATTTTCACATTAAACTTAACCATAAAACCATTTTTGAAACTATTTTGAAACCTTTTTAAACTATTTTCAAAATCTTACTTTTAGGTGAGAAATGTTTATTTTGGAGCCCTCTCTCCACGTCACATCCTTGCAACCTCAGAAGAGCTCTGCTTGGATGTCGGCGTGGGGGGAGAGGTATTTTTTATTTTTATTCTATTTTATGCAATATTATGAAATTTTTATGGATTGACATGGATGGTAATTATGTTTATTTGTTTATACTTAATAAATATTATTAATATTGATAAACTGTTTTCTATGTTTAATAAATAAATAATTTTGTCGAAATTTTTCCGGCCCACAGCCAACACATAACGCAAGATAGCAAAATCTACATAGTACAGATTTGTGTAAGAGCGTGGAAAATCGCCAATGATATGTACCCATGAAGACTCAGCGTGCGGAACGCAGGGGTCGTAACGTCAATATTATCCCTATAGCTGAAACGAGAAATAAGGAAGGGGTCTCTGACTGCTTCCTCGTTTCTCATTTCTGTAAAATCAACCTAAATTTATATTACACACGGCTCAAAATCATAACACCGAGTAGTCCAGTGGGCACTCAGTAAATACAATATAAACACAATATGCGTTTAAGGTCTATTAAAGGGAAAGGGTACGGGAATAAATTAAATTGAAATCGTTGATATAGTTAATTTGGATTAATATTTTGGAATAAATTAGATAAAATTACTAGTAAATTAGTAGAAAATCATTAAATTTATTGATTCAATTAAATTAAGTAAAGTAGTTATTGACTAAAGACAAAGAAAAATTAAATTAATTCATGAAATTATTATAATTTAAAACTAAAATAATTGGGTAAAATTAAGCGATTCATTAAATTAGGTTATCATAAATTATTGATTAAAAGTAAAATGATTATTAATTAAACTAATTAATAAGCACCATTAACGAAACTTATTGAGTAACAAATAGAATTTTCCCTTTTCGTAACCTGTAGATTAAAACTAAATAATATAGATTCATTAACGGGGAATTAATTCATTGAGTAAACTAAAACAATGCTCGACAATAATTCAGTACATCTTTGAATAAAATTGAAGTATAGTTTTGATTCATTAATTAAAGATTGTCAAGTAATTTATCAAGATAAAGTAGTCCATCGCCCAAAGTAATTTAACAGTTTAACGAAGTGAAAATTTCCAAGAAGTGAGATTTCATCCGCTCGAGAGCTTCGGTAGTCGCGAGAAGTTCCCTTAAAAAGGTCGATAAAATATATTCAAACAGAATAACATGATAACCTACCAAAATTGATTTAGCTGAGCTTAGGCGAATCTGTTGATTGAGAAATCTGAAAATGAAATACAATGAATCTAATTACCGGATATAAACAAACTAAACTAAATCGTCTCCTTTCAACCACTTAAGCTGCAACGGCAAGATCCGCCGGAAATCGTTCATGTAAGATCATCAAACAATACGTCTACGCACAAATAATTTATCCGGTTCAACATCCGGCCTTGCCCTTAAAAGTTCGATTAACCTGCATATAAAATTGTTAAATACAACTTTGAATGAAAGTATAAATTCTCTTACGTCAATATACTGAAATTATATACATACTATCTAATATATAATATTTTAAAATTAACCTACCTATTTAGATTAAAATAAATTAATTAGTAGATTTACCTCACATATGCTATTAATTATACTAGTATATATCACACTATAAAGGAGTGCATACTAAAGTGCCAGGTCAGTAAGATAATATAACCCCTCTTATCAACGTCCCATCGAGTAAAGGAAAGTAATATTCACGTTTTAACTTCTCAAACAGCAATTCGTAGATGTGAGTGAACCCCTGTCAACCGAAATGTCCGTGAACCAATTTACATAGCATCAGAGTAGTACTTGAGAGTTATAACCTTAAAATAATACATAAGAGCGTCAGGAGGAATTAATCGACGGGATATAGCACACCTAAAGCTTCTAGATAAGCCGCCCATCCATTTTGAAAAAGTCACAACCAAACATAAAGCTAATAGAATTCGATAAGTTTAAATTTAGATAACCCCAATAACAATAACATAGGCACCATTTATTTAATTATGACCTAACGTGGATGAATTAATTGAATCTGATAACGATGATATTTTAGACATGTCGCTCGAACGAACTGCCAGTCAAGAAACGGACAAACAGGGACGGGAAGGAGCCCGTCAACTACGTCAATATTCGACCAGTTTCGACAACAGTGGCTGTATCCGACTACTTGGCGGATACTAGGCTTGGAAAAAGACCCTTGCGGACTCGCGGGGCAGCAATATCCTGCCGCGGAGACCTACATGTACGCCCAGAACCTCCTCACCCATTGGGAAAGGGTGCAGGAGCAGGTAGATCTACAAGTGGTGAAGGCGAGGATGCATCTCGCAAACGTAGTAGAAGACATCCTCGCCGGACGGATTGCAGAAGCTTACCCACCTCGTCCAGTCCGCGATACCCGACGCCCGTATCCGGTGGCGGCTCTGAAGAAGAGCCTAAAGAGACATTTCGCCGAGGAGTAGAGACAACGATTACAATGTTAATGTTGTAGATGATTTTGAATTTAATTGTCGTTTGTGTTATTTCTCTGTATACTTAGATTCGTTCTCTAATTTTGTTTAAATGATTAAATTCTGATTTAATTAAGTCAATAAGAAATTAAAAGATTCTCTCTTATTATAGTAATGTCTTCTCTACGAATCCTACAAACCGAACTGGATCACGCGAGGCAGTCAAACGCGGAGCTGCTCACACAAATTATCCAACTGACCCGAGAAATACAGCAGATAAGGGCAACATGGTCAGATCCAGCAAAAACGAAAGCGGTCTACCACCGACTCACGGCGGCATAGAAAGGCTGGGCAGAAGAGCGACAGCTCAACCAGAGCCTGCGCACTCAAACCCGAGGACTAGAAGTCGCCCTAGCAGTCTGTCGGGAGGGGGAGGCGGTAACATATCCGCTCGTCTTCGTCCCATCCCAGATGCCGCAGAAAAGCACTAAAGCAGCGGAGCAATCTATTACTCCAGCAAATCATCGTCGGCCGGGACGTAAGGAGCGTGCCCGACGTCGAGCAACCCAGCTTCAAACCCATTAACTCATAAATGCTGCATGTTTTGTTGATTAGAATAGAGTAGTCATGTGCATAGTTGATTTGTTTCCTTGATACAATTGCATATCGTAGATATTCGCATCACGTCGCCGAACCTTCATCTCATCTTTCCACAGTCAAATAAGAACCTAATCTTGAATTTCTACAAGGGACAGAGCAAAGCGAGCATAGGTCTTCTATCGACAGCTCGTGAACCCGAGGGTTGTCCGAGCAACTATAGTACTAGCAATAATACTCAATTTTTGCGGACAATCCACCACTTGAACACATTACCAACGTTGCCTAGCAATGGGTGCCAAGTGGCAGTTAGCATCATTTTGTATGGCGTTACTGGGGTAACCATGAAGATAGGCAAAATACGAAACCCTGTAACCCACCACTGGGTAACCCTAACCTTGAGTGTTCATTTTGATGTTGTAAAACAAGATTTGACCTTGTGATTTCTAGTATATTCTAGCTCTAATTTTATTAAATTTCATAGTTTAATTTGACAATTCTATTTTTTAGCCTTTAATTGAATTGTTTCCAATTCAAATTATTTTAATTTGAGTTCTAACTTTCATGAACTCTTACTTTTTCTTGAAAATTGTCAATTTAAGGTCAAATCTTCATGTTTTCGTGTTATTTCTGTGTTTATTTCATGCGGATCATGTTTCATTTGTTATCATTTTAATTTATTTTTATGTTTTTTGATTTTATATTTTAATTATTTCTTTTCTCATATTTTACAGTGGTTAGTTGATGTTTTATGGGTCTGATTTTAAATCTGCGTGTTGTGTTTGCGTGTTATTACCGATTCATTTAAACGAAACTCTGTTCTGGCCCAACACAAATATTTGTCATTTTAATTTAAATATTTTAAATAATTTTAAATTGAGTTTAAGCTTTTAATTTCTATAATTCTATTTTTTATAAATTTTAACGAATAAATTAAAAAAAGTTATTTTAGAGAAAATCAGTAAATCCTTTTTCATTATCTACTTTTCATTCCTTTTCTATAATAATTTATTCTATTTAATTTCAGTACTGTTTGTTTATTCGTATCACATTAATCTAACAAAAGATTTTACATTTTAACAAAATTATTTAAAATTTATAAATTATGTAACCGATGTTTCAATACTTCATCAATTTAAGATTTCTATTTTTTATTCTATACATATCACAAAAATTTAGTCTAAATTTATCAAGTATTAATGAACTTATTTAAAATTATTTATAATTTTTCAGAAACTATTTTATTATGTTATAATGAAAAGTTTCGAATCGTGTGTGAAAATCCAAATGATTATTTGATAATAAAAAATTCTACTTTTGGATGCTTAAAATCTTTCAAGCCAAATTCTATTCAATTTCCCTGGTGCAACAATTCTAATTTGTGCAGTTTTTATCATAATTGCAAAATTTCGTTATTAAATAGAATTGCTCAATTATGTTCAGGCAAAAAGTCATGCAATTTAAATGTTGTGTTTTCTAAATATATCCCTAAAGATTTATTTCCGTGTAAAGAATTATTTACACAGAATCAATTATTGAGCCTTTATATAGATTATGAATGCGTTGCGAAAGGTGATAAATGTTTACTCAATTTAAATCAGTGTAATTATTAGAAAAATAGAACTATTTATAAGCGTAGCAGACCTAAAGAACGTTCAATTGGTTGGAGGTTACATCACATCGGTGGCCTATATTCACCAGAAAACCAGTGACAGCTATGATTTTAAATTATTAGCTGCTAGTTATGCTGAAAAAAATTTACTTCCGATCAAAGTAATATTTCGTCCAATCACATTGCTTGGAAAGCAAGAACATCATCCAATTGTCTTTCAATTTCAGATTTTGCAAGTAATCTTTATTTATGACGTGTTTTTTAAAATTTTAGACGTATTTCATTAAAAATATATTTAGTCAAAAAAAATTTTCGATTAATTATAAAAATTTCCCATCACAACTTTATTCATATTATTTTTAATTTAAAAAATTATAAAAATTAAAATAAAAATTAAAACTAAATCTATATTTTTAAACCTTTATAATAAATCGAATTAAAAATATGTATATATTTTTTTAAATATAAATAATAATTAAAATTTAATTTTAATTTTAAATTTAAAAAATTTTTTGAAATATAAAACATCACTAAATATGCAACAGATATTTGTTAGAGAACTTCTCGATAAAGATATTATGTAAGAATGTAAAATCTAGAAAAGCTTTCCGAGAGAAGCTAACAAACGCCTCGAGAAACATAGATCATTATTACGGGATTTTACTGAATCAATAAACTTCGAGGACTGATTAGACTAACAATTAAAACTATTCACATTTCTTCTTTCACAATAATCTTCAATTTTTGAATTTCTCCTCAGTATATCACTTTAAAAGTTTCAATGCCAGCTTTAAGATCTTTATTGCCGTATGCGGAACTAAACTTGCTCAAACTGGCATTCTCTTTGTCGTCTGGTACCAAAACATAATCCCATTCCTCACATTTTGCTTCCATAAATATTCCATAACACATAAATAATATTAAAGTGTTAAAAATTAATATTTCATATTGAGAACAAATATAATAAAGTTCTTTTTTAATTTGGAAAAATATGTAAGTATATTTTAGGAATTAAATTTTTAATAAAAAAAATTAAAAATGAGATAAAAATTATCCAAAAAATATTGATTTATATTTTATATTTTTAGTTTTTTAATTATATATATATTTATATATATATAAATTGCTTCTAATTTGAATTATTTTAATATATATGTAATAATTTAGAAAATTTTAAAAATAATTAAAAACGACTTAATTAAAACAAAAAAAATCAAAATTAAAAATATTTTACAATTTTAAAAAATGAATAAAAATTACTTCTTTTAAACAAAAAAATTAAAACCATATTTTGCATTTTGAAAAAAGTTATAAAAATTACTTCATATTAACAAATATCTAAAATTCACTTTTTTTTACAAAATCAAAAATTCATTGGTACTAATTCATACTAATTATTTAAAAATCAATTTAATTAATGTAAAAATTTAGGAAATTTTAAAAAATAAATAAAAATTACTTCATTTAAACAAAAGAAATTTAAAATATTTTACAATTTCAAAATAATGTTTACTTCATATAAACAAAAAAATAAATTTCACCTTATTTAAACAAAATTAAAAGCCAAATATATTTAACACTAGTTACTTCATACTAATTAATTAAAAATAAAAAGGTATTGATCTTTATTTTTTACTTTATATATATATAAAATAAAATTACATAAATTTTTTTAAACATGAATTACATAAAAATAATTATCTTAACTTGATCCACGATTTAAAAACTTAAAACTTGTGGACAATGACTTAAAAAAGAGATCAAAGATAAAATAAAACTCGAAACTTGAGGAAAAAAATGAACCGAATGCAATAAAAAGTGTTAAAAAGGGAAAACTTTAATGATGATGAAAGCTATTACAAGAAAAGCGAAATGAATCGATATGATATGTCACACCAATTGGAAATAATGGAAAATCCATTAGATTTTCGGAAAAGCAACCATAAAAATTTTCCTATTCTTGAAAATCTTATTTAAAAAAATTTGTGTATTCCTGGATCGAGCGTATAATCAGAAAGAAATTTTTCATCTTCTGGGTATATAATTAATGACTTTAGGAATAAACTAACATCAAAAAATGCTTAAATGCTTGTTTTATACCATAATGCAGGAAACATGAAGAAGTAAAACTATAATCGAATTTCTTTTTTTCTTAGTATAAATAGAATTATTGTTTATAAAAAAATATTAATCCCATTCATGACATCAAGATGGGTTATTTATTATCAATAAATTTATATAATTTATAAATTAAGCTTGACGCTGCATTTTTATCCTTCTTATTTTTTCTTTATATATTAAATTTCAAACTATAGTTCGCTTTTCAGCACAGTCACTTAATAGCTCTTTGAATGAATTTCAGTTTTCATTAAATTTCAGAATTTAAGTTTGTTTGAATTTTAGTAAATTGAACTGTTAGTCGACACTTTCGACAGCAAGCAGTGTAAGAATTGCAGATTACCCAATGAACTTTACTAATGTTAGAGAACATGTTTAAGTTTTTAAATGCAAAAGTCAATAGTTTGATATTAAGACTTCTAGTAGCTATTAGCGATAACAACAATTCTTGGCGTGCCTGCTTATGGATGCTTCATGGAATGATCTCTGTCTTTATCAGAACATTTTCAGCCTTCTAAAGGTGGACATGATTTTCTTTACAACGACGTTGAAAACTGGCTAGGTCACCCATCGGTTCTATCATCAAAGATGAAGACGATTTCTGTTAATGTTGTCAAGGATAGTGCAGAATGTTGTGTGAAATTGAATGCATAATTTCTGGATGCAGCCAAAACCGAGTAGAATTATCAGAACATTCTGCAAGTTGTTGAGGTTGACAGAAAGAAATCTCCAAGTCTGCCGTAAGAGGAAACGAACAGTAGAAAATCACGAACAGTCTCTAGGCTGACCTGACTAAAAACGATCTATTTTACTGTGTGACAATAGTGATTCTGTATATTTTGTCCAATTGTCTTGGTAGTAATTCATAAACTGTCGATAATCTTTGGAAAATTAATTGTTTAAATGCTTTAATTACGAAAAGAAACTATTTTCGTGAGCGTTGTGGACCCATTAATCTGCCACAGAAAAAATTCTCAAATTTTTACAGGAGTAATAATTTATGAAATGGAACACAGAAATCGTAGGGCCGAAACTGAAGTTCAATTCCTTAATGTTTATGTAGACATTTAGAAAATTTAAAAATAAATAAAAATGCCTTCATTTAAACAAAAAAAATTAAAAAAGATGTTATAAGTTTCAAGTCAAATATCCTCTGAGGCAGAGTGCTCCAATAAAATAAAATCCCAAAAAATATTGATTTTTATTGTAAACCCTTACCAGAAATTTTTTTTAAGAGGTTAAATTTTTTGTTTAAATGAAGTGCATTTTTATTTATTTTTTAAAAAGTCCTAAAATGGTCACACTATGGTCAGATTGTATTTTTGGCTCTCAATAAAAAACCCATGAATAAAAATTGCTTTAAATCGCCTACCGTTATATTTTTAAAATATTTTTTTTGCTTGCTTAATTATATATATATTGGTTCTATGTTGAAAACGGCTGTTGATAAAAGTCTCATTTATTAAGAATACTCTTTCTTACCCATCTCAGAATAATGCAATTTTATCGAATTCAACAAATACTTGCCAAATGGGAAAACTGTATTCCCAAGATTATTATGCATTTAATTCTGACCACTATTTGCTCGGTAATGAAACCAACAGTCGACACTCCATAATTGCCTGTCAATACTCACCTGACAATGTCGGTAGGGTTTATGAAATGGAAAACGCAACAGGCGTGTTCATAACGGCCAATGTGAATTTTGATCCACGAATAAATCGTGATGAAGGGCTTCTGATAAAATACATCGGTAATATTTCTTTTAAATAATTCATTCTTTATTGTTTCTATTGCTTTAAAGCTATCTTTTGTCCTTTGTTAAATATCACAAATGCAAAAGTAAGTTACGATAACAAAATCAGCAGATCAAAAAGTTTGAGTGTAAATGTTTTCGCCACTGTCCAATGCGATTCCGGGTATTTCTTTCTCTCTTCAAATCGTTCTTCTAAAGTAACTTCAATGATTTTGAGCTGCGATCACAACAAAGCCCAATGGGATAATCAACCGATCATCCCAGATCGATGCGTCAACCGTGAGTGTGTGTGTGTATATGTTTCTGTCTGGGTTTTATGAGATTTCATTAGACATTCCAGTGATGCCAACTTCGTCGATTGTCACAGTAATCAACGCTACGATGTCTAGTTGGTTGGAAGTTTCTTCGGAAAGTGCTCAAAGAACGCACACTGTGATCTATGTTAATGGATCTTATATTGCTATGTCAACGGATGGTCAAATGAGCATAATCATTAAAAGTGAGTGTGTAATGTATATATCTGTATAATGCGCGTTCAATATATCGATTATTCAATCCAGATGAGTAGTATCATAGACCATTGCGTGTGTGCGAGCGTGTCGTATGGTCTTCTCAGTAGACCTACAGCTTAAAACAACAAATGCTGATTGTGTTGAACGTAGATTATTATTATTATTATTCTTTATATGTAACACAGATTTCAGTCAGCACAATTGAATCGATAATGAGTGAATATTAGTCAATTATGATAAATGTTTGATTTGTGCTGTGAATTAATTTTTTTATTTTTGATAGTGTCTGATCGCAATAAGATTGTTTCGAAATTTTAATTCTTTAATAGATTTCATAATAATTCGCACAATAAACGATTTATTATAACAACTTAATTGGATTTTGATGTCAGTGATTGTCGTATGAAAAACATTTCAAGCCTACTTAGTAAATTTAAGAAATAAAATTATTAAAGCTGGCAAATACAAATATATTTTAAAATAAAATATTTATTATTATGATTAAAATTATTATTATAATTATTTGATTTTCTATATTGTTATTTTTAGTTTATTATTATTATTTTAAATATTTTTATTATTTTATTATTATTTATATAATTATTTTTATTATTATTTTATATAATAATTATTTTTTTATATAATTGTAAAATTTTATAATAGTAATCTTGGACCAACCTGTGTTTTTGACCCATTGGGTCAAAAAACCGCGTTGGATAAAAATTAAATAAAAATGATATTTATTGAAATTTTAGCAGGGCAAAATACATATTAATTAATTTTTTAATCCCCTTAAAATGGATATCGATAGAATAATTAAAACAAATGAAGAAGAACTCATATATTTTATGAAAAAAATGACATGTTAGCGAATGAATTCAAATGCTCTTCTTGCCAAAAAGAAATGATACTAGTAAAGACAAAAAGAAATTATGATGGTATGTGTTGGAGATGCCGAATATCTGAGTGTATAAAACGAGATTATTATGTTTCGGTTAGAGAAAATAGTTTTTTTAGAAGATGAGGATACCTCTCAAAGAAATTTTAAAATTTCTATATTTTTGGTCGAAAGGGTTGCAAAGTACTGAAATTTTGAAGTTTGTGACAATTAAAGAAGATTCAATACGAAAGCTAAGACGATTGCTTATTTCAGCAATAAAAACCATAACGAAGCGCATCCTTTTCTGTTAGGAGGTCCAGGAAAGCTCGTTCAAGTAGACGAAACCATGCTGAATCACAAGGTGAAGGCACACAGAGGAAGAGCCCCAAAAAAACCAATTTTGGCATTGGGTATTGTTGATTGCTCTTTTTCACCATCGAAAGGCTAAATGTGCCTTGTTCCTGATAAGAAAGCTGAAACTATAATACCAATTATAGAGAAATGTGTGATAAAAGGTTAAATTATCCATACAGGCGAGGCAAAAATCTAGAGCGAAGTAGATAAAACGGCATCTTATGAAATCAATTTTTCATAAATATAAATTCGTGGATTATAAAAATGGAGTTCACACCAAGGACATCGAAAGTTACAATAACAAAATAAAGCTAAAGATAAAAGAAATGCGGGGCATACAAGCAAATTACCGAGAAGATTTTCTTGTGGAGTTTATGTGGTTGGTTAATAACAAAAATGTTTGTTTTGAAAAAAAATTACGTATGATTAAAAAGTTCTAAGTTATTAATTTGTTATGTTATTAATGTTTAAAAGATATTTTCTGATTTTATAATATTGTGATTTTATTTAAAACAATAGTATAAGTTATAATTTATTTATAAAAAAAATTTCTGGGTCAAAAAATCGGGATGATCCTAAAGCTTTCCATCCATTTAATACATACTTTGTAGCAAAGGCTTATCTTATTATTTTCTTGTCTGAAATTTGAATCATTTTATTTTTATTATTTTTAGAATATTTATTATCAATTTTATTATCATTATTTTATATTTATATTTTTTAATTTTATGATTATTATTATTATTATTTTTGTTTATTTTTATTATTATTTTTATAACCAATTATTAATAATAGTTATTATAAAAATTATAATTGGTCTAACGAAACATACTAGTTTGCAATTATCCGACGTAATGCAACATAAAATTAACACTTAATTAATATTATATAATTAATTTTCTGTGTTACAGAAAAATTATTACTAATTAATTATTTAAGTTATGTAATTAATAAGTTCTTATGGATTTTGTCATTATATTTAATAATTAAATATTTAGGTACATTTGGAATTGTCAGCTTATTTTTTATCGTTTTTTGTGCTGCCATATATATATACCTCAAGAATAAAAATAAAATGTAAGTTTTCTATAACCTTTATTGGAAATTATCTTACTTCAAAATTATCTTATAAATGTGTATTGCTTTTGCAATATGTCCCAAAATAGAGTTAAAATTAGTGTGAGTGATTTATTAGCAATTTAAACCTTTGTATTTATTAATATAAATTTTCTTTAATTCAATAAATCATGTGAACATTTATATTTACACTTTTATTGTAATTATTTTGAATATTTCAATTTTTCATAATTCATCACAAATTATTTTAATTTTTAAAAATAATTTTTAATTGTCTCACTAATATCTCACCAGTAGATAAAATGAAAGGAAATGCCTAATACTGAAATATTATTGAAATTTAATAATAAATCTAAAAAATGAAAAAAAGAAAACATTCAATGCTAATAGATTGGCATTAAATTTAATATATTAAACACTATATAATAACCAGCTTAGATACCCAACGTTACTTGGAAATCTAATAATCTTATGTATAACATGGAATGTCTGTAGCATGAAATTTTTAATGCTTTCATGTTTATCATGAAAAAGTTAAGCATATTAATGATGGAAAATTCATTTTTGTTTAAGGATTTCTCAATTAAGAATAAATTGACAAGAGCAAGTCAAAGTTTAGATTTCAATTTAAATAAATATTTAATCGATATTTTCTTTGTGGATCAATTTTTAAAATAATAACTGTATAGATTGAGGCAGGATCTTATTCGGAAATAGAGTAAATAGCGGTTTATCACACAATTTGAGAAAACTAGCAGCCGTTTCAGTAATTACGTTTCCTAAATTATAAGTTTTTAATCAGTTCTTAATTATTAGATAACAACGCCAAATTATAAATGCATTATATCGGTATTTATAAACCTCTTTATGTATTTTCTCGATCTAATTTACTCATTATTGATACTCTTAGACATACACCTATCAAACCTTATAAAGCTTGCTTATTCATGAAATAGAAGTTAAATTTCTTAGTAACAAATTAAAGTATATCAATATACATTTACCTTGAAGCATTAAAAATGACAACAGTTCAAATGTTCAATTGAAAGAGAAAGATCCGAAATTAGAATATTTTAATTGAGAATTTTATATTATAATAAAAATTGTATTTTTGTTGCAATCAAAATGGCGGATTATATTTTACTACTTCAATAATTACAAATTTTTATGCCTGTAAATTAAGGAATGCATATTAATTTTAATATTTGTAAAAATCGCAAATAATTTTCAAACTCTATTTAATTCAAAAATAGTATTTATAATTCTACTGTTAATTAGCAATAGTAAATTGTTTGGAACTTTTAACGTAATAGATAGCGAACATATATATTTTTAGTTCTTAAATAAGTCGAGTTATGCTGTTTGATTCAAAATTTTAGTGTTTAAATCGTTTTTAAAAATTACAGAATTTTCCCCAAGAGTTTTCAAAATTTTGTGTTATTCTAATGAATTTGAAACCGGTAAAAAATTATTTGACTTCATTAATTTCTTATACTACAATTATAACTCAATCATAGTAATTCAAAAAGTTATATTACTTTCATTTTGATGTTCTACACCATGGATTACCGACCCATGTAAAATATATAGAATAAAATATACTTGTCAAAATCAGGTATGAGTGTACAATTCAAATTCCTAGGATTCTGTTTTGTTTAACCTTATTAGGATTGCATGTTAAAACTTTTAAATAATTTCCATAGTTAAATGTAATTGCTTCAGAATCAAAATAATAAGTTGTGATTTATAGCAGTGGTTCAGGAATAAATATATTACTGTTTTATGAAAATTAATTTAATTATAAAAATATTTTCTAGAAAATGTCTATCTAAAAACTGTATATTCTTGTCAAAGTTATTTAGTAAGCAAGAAGAAACTATTCATGCTAATAGCAATAATACATTTGGAAATCGTTTCGAAGGTTTTGTCCAATATCGTCCTATTGGAACTCCAATTTCCGGATCGTTGGGATTCATAAGACATAGTTTATCTGAAAGCTATAGGCAAAGCAACCGAACGCTAATAACTAGAGCAGACAGTAGACCAACTATGACAAGTCGAGATTCTTTTCAAACTTCTAATAATGTTTCCGCATTTGACGTTCATAATGTACAACACAATGATGAATTGCCAACAAAAGTTCCTAAACAATCACCAATTATGAAAATCTTGCGTTCAGCTAGTACTTTAAAAAATCATTCCCTGGGTGTCTTTAGACCAATGTCTTTATCGCGACAGTCTTTTAACGGTAAGATATTGTCTTTTGTATATAAATAGAACCTTTAACTTTAAAAATATAATAATAATAATAATAATAATAATATTATTATTATTATTATTATTATTATTATTATTATTATTATTATTATTATCAATTATTTGTCATATTCATCATCATTAAAAGAATCAAAAAACTTTGGCATTGAATTAAAAAAAAGTGCCAATCCAATATACATATTATACTACAATATATTTCGGCACTCACTGCTATAGTCAAGTAGATTTGAAATTGAAACTATATTTATTTAAAATGCTTTATTCAAACAAATTTCTTCATTTTAATTTAAAAATTAAATATATAAAAACCTCAATTTCTCTTTTCAATCTCAATTTTTTAAAAATTTTATAAAATTCAATTTCAACAAAATTTATAGTCAATGTTGTGTGATTCTTTTATTCAATTTAAAAGTTTTACTTCGTTTGTTCCAATATTCAAATTAAGGTTGTTGGAATTGAGGAAGAGATCTAAAAATTCAATGATTCAAAAACTATCAATGAATTAATTAGCTTTGTGTGATTTAGATTATTATTATTATATATTATTAATATTATTATTATTTTTAATGTGATAAGAGTTCGAATGTAAGGATAAATTTGAGTTTGTTTCTTGTAATGCACAGTTACAAAGACAAAGTATAAATGAGGTTATGGTTTCGTTGGTTGATACAATTGACTTATGTTGTGTGTGGGATGAACATCACATTTTCGTTAACTTCTTGAATTTGCTAATTCAAATGTCAATTTTCTTTTCAATGATTAATGGTATAAACAAATAGAAAGAGTCGCTATGGGTTCTCTTTTAGCACCAACGATGGCAACAATATTTTTGGCCAGTTTAGAAAAGAAAATTTCTTCTTTCCAATTTGAGAAACCCATTGTTTTTAAAGGGTATTTGGATGAAACATGTTGAGCCGCTTTTGCATTTTATAAACACTTTACATAAAGACATTGTATTCACATCTGACACGGCGAGAAAGTCATCGATTGCATTCTTGGATTTATTAATTCAACGCAAAGATAAACAGTATGAGACAGAGATTTATAGAAAACAAACTGATACTGGTTTTCATACTTCTCAGGAAGTTTTTTTGAATTTAAGTATAAGTAAAGGGATTGATTTATCGTTCATGGTCTTTATCTTCTACTTTTGCTAATTTAGTGAAAATTGTTGATAAATTGGTTGAGTTGCTTATAAAGAATGGATATTCGAAATCATTTTTATTATTGATGATCAAAGAGACTGTTGACAATTTGATTAAAAATCTTAAGGATCCATGTTTTGGAAGGTCTGGGTGCAATGTGACAAATTAATGTGAATTGAGTGCTGGTTTAAATAATAGTAAAAACGTATATAAGAATAATGAACCTAATTTGCGTTAGTAGTGCCGTAATCGTAAGGTTATACAAATTATAAGAGGAAGTTAAGTAAACAGATAGAAATTTTAGATTGTAAAATCGTTTCTAATTCGTGTAAGGTACGCAATATGTTTATTAATAAATCAAAAACTCCGGTTGGATTGTGTTCTGATCTCGTTTATCAATTTAAATGTAATAGGTGTAATGCCACACGCATTGTAGAGACTTCTCGTCATATTAACAAAGTCTTTCTTTTTCTGTTCCTTCTCTGTTTGACCTTCCTTTCCCACGAATGTTTTTAATAAATGACAAAATTTAAACAAACTTTTAAAACATTTTAAAATTTAATTCACCAACGTTTAAAATGAATAGATCTAAATAATGCATTTTTATAAAGATTTAAATATAGTCAAAAATATTTTAAAATAAAACTTTTAATATTTTAAAACTGAATAAAATCAGTTAGTTAAAGTTTTTTGCTGGATTTTGATTTTTCGACGTTTGCCTTGCTTTGACTGATTAAAATAAACTTAAAAATACTTTAAATATTTTTATTATTGTTATTATTATTATTTTTATTATTATTATTGTTAAAGATCGCTGTTCTAATTTTTATGACGGACGATCCTCTAATTCGCAAATTGCTCTCTTAAAAAGTCGTCGGAGTAACGTTGCTTCTGAGTTCATGGATGATCCCTCAATCATGTGGACTTCAGATATATCTCCGTCTAAAACTATGCCAAAGTCCAATATGCCAAATAAGCGTGATTCTGAATTCAGCAATAATTCTAGCTCCGATCTTTCACTTAGATATATTCCTAAGATTTATTCACCAACAGTTGACACATACTTGGAACCTACGCTTGAAGTTTCAAATCATCTTGAAGATTATTCTCAGAAATTATCGCCAAGAAATGAAAAGAATAAAAACGAAGATTATATGATTTATGATCATTCTAGAGTTTCTAGCAATAATATTGATTTTACTTGTCCATCATCTATAACTGGATCGTGTTCTGATACAAATAACAATGAAAATGAAGAAAACAAAAGATTTTCAATGATCAGTAATAATTATTATGGTATTCCATCTTCAAATATGAATCCAAATGGTTTACGATCGCGCGTTAATGATCCAATAACTGAAAGAATTAAAAATAAATCAACGGAATCAGTTTATGAAAGTATCGACGAAGATCCTATAGTAAGTGAATTTGATTTTAAATTTTATTATATCTATGGATCTCTTTCATACTATAAATAGCTTTATTCCATAATATAAATAGATTTATCCCATAATATAAATAACTTTATTTCATAATATAAATATATTTATTACGTAATATAAATGTATTTATTCCATAATATAAATAAAATTATCTCATAATATAAATATATTTATTCCATAATATAAATTGATTTATTCCATAATATAAATAGATTTATTCCATAATATAAATAGAATTATCTCATAATATAAATATATTTATTCCATAATATAAATAGATTTATTCCATAATATAAATAGAATTATCTCATAATATAAATATATTTATTCCATAATATAAATTGATTTATTCCATAATATAAATATATTTATCCCATAATATAAATAACTTTATTTCATAATATAAATATATTTATTCCATAATATAAATAGAATTATCCAATAATATAAATAGATTTATTCCATAATATAAATAGATTTATTCCATAATATAAATAGAAGTATCCAATAACATAAATATATTTATTCCATAATATAAATAGAATTATTCCATAATATAAATTGATTTATTCCATAATATAAATAGATTTATTCCATAATATAAATAGATTTATTCCATAATATAAATAGAATTATCCAATAATATAAATATATTTATTCCATAATTAAATAAATTTGGCAACGATTTAATTAAAAATAACGCCAATAAAAAACCTTTCGTACGATATATTTCGATAGCACAGCTATCATCTTCAGGTACTCAAAACCAACTAAAAATATTATGAATTAACATTTAATTTAAACAAATTATTTTTTATTAATTTAATTTTTTTAATAAATAAATATTTTTAAAAATATATTTTAAATTATTTTAAAATTTTTTCACTTATATTCTAATTTTTAAAACTTAATGTAATTTAAAATTTTCAATTATTTTAATAATATTAAAAAAACAAACATGATTTAACATACGTAAACTATTTAAAAGCATTCAAAACATTCGTAGTCACAGCACTCTGCACATTAATCTTTGGATCCAATGACCTTATCAGCAATGCTTCACATATCACTCGTTCCCAATAACTATTAAAACTTCTCAACAAAATTCTAAAATCAGACATTCCTATATCACTTTTACAGCCTCTATTGTGTTTACTAATATTGGTCAAACCCTTCAATCGACAATGCTCTAGAACTCGAGTACAGAGATGACGGGAAGTCTCTCCAATGTATGTGGCATTACACCCATTACATGTAAATTGATAAACGAGATCAGAACACAATCCAACCGGAGTTTTTGATTTATTAATAAACATATTGCGTACCTTACACGAATTAGAGACGATCTTATACTCTAAATTTCCTATCAGTTTACCCAACTTCCTCTTATAATTTGTAAAGCCTTCAGAGTACGGCAATACTAACACATATTTAGGCTCAATTTTTTTATATCCATTTTAACCATCACCCAGATCAACACTCGATTCACACCCATCCGACAAATTACATTCAGACTTTCCACAACATGGATCCTTAGGATTTTTAATCAATTTATCAACAGTTTCTTTTATCATCAACAATAAAAATGATTTAGAATATCCATTCTTTATCAACAACTCAACCAATTTATCAACACTTTTTACCGAATTAGCAAAAGTGGAAGATAAAGCCCATGAACGATAAATCAATCCTTTCACCATATTTCACTTATACTTAAATTCACAAAAGCTTTCTGGAGAAGTATAAAGACCAGTATCAGTTGGTTTTCTATAAATCTTTGTCTCATACTGTTTATCTTTGCGTTGAATTAACAAATCCAAAAACGCAATTGATGACTTTCTCTCCGTTTCACATGTGAATACAATGTTTTTATGTAAACTGTTCAAAAAAATGCAAAAACGGTTCTACATGTTTCTGGTTTTCAAATATAAGAAAAATATCATTCACATACCTGTTGATAAATATAGAATTATCCAATAATATAAATAGATTTATTCCATGATATAAATAGATTTATTCTATAATATAAATAGAATTATCTCATAATATAAATACAATTATTCCATAATATAAATACAATTATCTCATAATATAAATACAATTATCTCATAATATAAATACAATTATCCCATAATATAAATAGATTTATTCTATAATATAAATAGAATTATCTCATAATATAAATATATTTATTCTATAATATAAATAGAATTATCTCATAATATAAATATATTTATTCCATAATATAAATAACTTTATTTCATAATATAAATATATTTATTCGATAATATAAATACATTTATTCCATAATATAAATATATTTATTCGATAATATAAATACATTTATTCCATAATATAAATATATTTATTCATAATATAAATAATTTTATTTCATAATATAAATAGATTTATTCCATAATATAAATAGGTTTTTCTAGGTATCCGGACAATTCACCGAAATCAAATTTAAGGAAAGCAATTCATCGAAAAAGAATTTATCGAATAACCAAATGAAATAGAATTAAATTAAAATTAATATTTTCTAATTTTACTTCATTTATTCTTTAACAACGAACACAAAAATAAAATTTTTAACTAAAATCATACTTAACTGAAAATGATTTATTATTTTAATTCTCTGTAAAATGTATAGTAAATATTATAATTAATACTTGAATGTATCAGTTATAATTATAATAAAAGCTTTTATTTTTGGTTATTCTATGAATTGGCATTTCGGTAAATCTGTTTTCGGTGAATACCGTTTTTTAATAATAAAAATATACTTATAATTGGAATGACTACATTCAAGTTTTTATTACTTAAATTAGAGGATACTTTGATATTGCATGCTGAATAACATTCTGACTTCTTTCAAAATTAGGAATAAAGTCTCTTCTGTTTCGTAATAAATGAATTAATCTCTCCTTTACATTCTCTAGCATTTTGGTTTGAAATTATTGAGGCTTCAAAACTATG
Organism: Schmidtea mediterranea; assembly: GCA_022537955.1. Classification (NCBI taxonomy): domain Eukaryota; kingdom Metazoa; phylum Platyhelminthes; order Tricladida; family Dugesiidae; genus Schmidtea; species Schmidtea mediterranea. The sequence continues at coordinate 212,102,035 of CM039679.1, read as the reverse complement.
ATAAAACTTACAGTTGTCCGTAATTATAACAGATTTATGATGATTAGAAAATTAAGGTTTTAAATACTCAATTATGAAACTGATTGAATTCCAGTTGACATAATTGCTCTCATCATTTATTATAGCTTTGTTGATTTAAAGCGAATGCCCGAATGTAGTCTATCAAGTCCCTGTCATAAGCTTGTCTGGCACCAATAATCCGTGACGTATTTTCTTAAGACTATTTCTAATTTCCATTTTTTAAGAATTCCACTTACAAAGTTTTGTGAACGTGAATTTCCTGATGATTTTAACGACTCTACTATATCCACTTGAACTATTAAATTGTCTCGATCGACAATAGAAAAAGTATGGCATTTGACTGTGTTATTATCCCTGAACTTAGCGACTTCAATATATGAAAAAACCAGTGAATTCTTGAATACCAGAATCAGTTTTGTTCAATTCAAAGTATTATTTAACATTTTAATTCGGTAGTAATTTAAGTTTGTTTTGGCATATGGTATCCACCATAAATGCGTGGCAAAAACTTTGCGGATTTAAAAACCTATACCGAATTTGGAATTAAATCGTGATCGAATTATTGCCCACACGAAAAATGCCCACATAGACAAATGCACACATAAAATAAATAGAGAAAAATGCACTACAAATTAAAAAATTCTTAAGTATAATTTATTTCAAACCCGAGTTGTGAACCTAAATTTTCACTTCTCAATTTCTTGAAAATTCTCAATTATTTAAGAATTCTCAACTCTTGAAAATTTGATTTTTTGAAAATAATAAATATTTAGGTAATACAAAAAAAGCAAAACAAAACAGTAAAATAAAGGCAAATCTACTTACTTTTATTAATGAAGTAAAAAGAATTTTTGTCACAGTGATTAATAGCAATTTTTATTATTATTATTACTATCGTACATTGATTAACTCTTAGACTGAATATTATTCTTGATTTTTTCTCTATTTATTTTATTGTAGTGCTTTTTGTATGTGTGCTTTTTTTGTATGTGAGGATTTTTCGTGTGAGCAATACTGTCTGTGTGCATTTTTCTGTGGGCATTTTTCGTGTGGGTATTTATCACAGAATCGAATTAAATATGTAAGGAAGGATAATTATAAAATATTTTTTAATTAATTATATTAATCTATTATGTAAAATTGTTTTTGAAGATCAGAGGTTTGTTATAATGTTTTATGATTTGTTTGAATGTTGATATGTTGTGTGTCTGAATGTATTTTGTATTAACCACTTCTGTGGTCAACCTGAGTAGTCGGTCACTAATTGTTCTCGAAAGATCAAATTACGACACGTGTCACTAGACTAGCGTGATGGGTTCTCTAGACTGGCGGGGAATTACCAGAGCTGCTCTCGAACAAAACACTACAAAAAGTTTCTTGTAAGATTTGCCCGAACTGGATTCGGGCAAATCGTTGTCAGCAAAATACCTACCCGAATTGTGTTCGGGCAAATCACACAAGTGGTTAATAATTAGAAAACCAATAAACTCATTTGTAGATGTTACGCAACGAAGAGCTATAAAAGAGTATGTTAAAGATTTGTAGACAGAAAAAAGGTTGTGCATTTAAGTCTCTTTTTAACAAATAACATTGAAAGTTTATATAAGTCCCTGCTGCATTTCGCATTGAACTTTTGAATACTTGCTTATGTTAGCTTTACACTTACCATCAATGCAGAATTGTTGTTAAGCTTAAAATTATCAAAAGAATTCAGAAAATATTAAAAAAAAATTTTCATTTTGTAGAAACTAAAAAAAATGTGGTTACAAGACAGGAATTTTTTTATATTCTATTTGCCAAAAATTTAATCATAAGTATAGTTTATTGTTACAAAAGGTCTCGGTTAAGGAATTTCTAGAAAGCTAATAAAAAAGAATGTTGAAAAGCTCAGATTAACAAGAATAAAATTCTGCAACAAAACGTATATTGATTACATACACGTAACTGTATGTATTAAAAAAGCTTAAAAAGAACAGTGATGATAATTTATGTTAAAAAATGTGAAACAAAATATTAATCGATATCTGTAAAAGAAAATGAAATTAAAGTAAATTGATATGCGGTTTTTGTTGAAAAAGACAAAAGGTTTCACTGATATTTCCATTTGAGTCGATTTTTATTTTATATATTATACATAGTTAGTGTTCTATTTTGTTTTAAACGAATCATTTTGAGTTTTTTTCTTTATGAATTTTTGAATTTCTTTCAAAGTTTTTTGATAAAATTATAAAAGAACATTTTATTTTTGTCTCGATTATTTTATAATAAACTTTTAAATGCTCTATTTCTTTGTAATGAGTAACTGAAATTAAGCATAAATGATATTTGATTTATATTTTTAAAAAATCAAAATAATGCGATTTTTATAAAAGTTCAGTCTATTTTAGATAACTTTTATAATTAATTTTATAGTTAATCCGAATCTTCAATTTAAAGTCATTTTCACTCAAAACATGTTCCATTAGTGAAAATGAAGTTAATTTAAGTGATATTTCTATTTCACCGATGAAGGTAATTTATTTAATCAAACTTTTTATTTTCTCATGCAAACGGAATGCCTTGAAGATAACTTTGAAATGAACAAAAATTTCTAATAAAAACTATTTTAACTAAATTAAAAATACAAAAACACTACACAATATTTTAAATTTCATGTTAAACCATATTAAAGAGAATTAAATTTTACCTTTATTTTATTACAGTGTAAACTCTAAAATTATTTTAACTAGGTGAAAAGTGCAAATTTTTTGAAGAAACACATATGTTGCACAAACAACACTAAATTTACTGCATAACTTAACAATAAAAACAAATAAGAATTATCTCTTTTCGATATTCTTTTAACTATTGTCCATTTAATTCAATGATTATTGATGACAAGTATATGTTAGTCGACCAGGAGTATTAATTTCGGAAGTACAGTACTTCATATCGATAGTCTTCGTAAGATAAGCATGTTCTTATAAAAAATTTGAAATTACTTGTTGAATTGGCAATGTGCTTACCGGATATTAATGCAACAGATGAAAGAATAATTTCAATTATTAATGATTGCTGGAGTAGAAACAAATCGAGAATAAACATAAAACCTTATCATTAGTGAATTCAGTGAAGGTTAATCTCCAGTTTATATGTTAAGAATATTGTAATGTTTTAAAAGAAAAAGATGCATATTTAAAAAATTCATTCAAATGAAAAATATCATTAAAAATTTTTTTCTTACACTAGAAATTTTTTTAGAGTTCATAATAATCCGCACATTCCCATCCTTTGTACTGTTTTCGATTTATAAAAATCTGGCTTCATTAATAAATGTCAATTTTTATTAAAATTTCAAAGAATTATATGAATACTGCTATTTTTTACTTCCTTTTCCATCCTCAAATTCACAATAATATTATATTGCGTTTGATTTTTCTACTGACAATTAGATCTTAAATATAATTTAATGCTATTTAAAGTTAAATAGATCATATAAGAACAAATACAATTTTAATGTATGGAAATATAATAAAAATAAGACTTTGATTTCAAAATTATTTAAGTATAGTCAGGTTTTTAAATGTAATTAAAAATCAATTAAAACTGTTCTCCCTTATCTTACAGAATAAAAGAACCAATAAAAAATACACAAAAATATAAAAATAAAATCAGTTATTACATTATGCTTAAAGTTTATATTTGCTGCATGTACATTTATTATTCTTTTTATTGATAGTTTCGATATGAGCTGATTATCACCTTACATTTATAATAATAATAATAATAATAATAATAATAATAATAATAATAATAATAATAATAATAATAATAATAATAATAATAATAATAATAATAATAATAATAATAATAATAATAATAATAATAATAATAATAAATGTTAAATAATTCAAATACCAGGAAATTAAAAATTTATTCGTTGCATAAAAGTTTGAGTATTTATATCTGTTGAAACAGAAACAATTATGTAATATTGAATCTGCAATATGAGACATTGTTCAGGCATACTATAACATATATACACACAAAATCATTCATTTAAACATAAAACTTCAAAGCATTTTATTTTTAAAACTAAATAAATTGTTAGAAAAAGTATTAAAAAAAAGTGACGTATTCAGTTAGTTCTTTGATATAGTTGTTTTGGATTCTGAAAGCTTGAGTTATAGCTAGTGAAAAATCTTTTCGCATGAAGCTTTGATAAAAACTTATGAAAGAAACTATTTGAAAATTTATTTTTAAAACTGTATTTTAGCGACTCGTAATTTTATCATTTTCAGTGTCAGAATACATTAGAAAGGAGAAATCTTGCCTTGCCTCCACCGCCAAATGAATAAGTAAGAATTAATTTTATTTATTTGAATATCGGAAATTTTTTTTAAAAAAAATCATAAATAAATGAAATATGGCGATTGAAATTTTTTTATACAAATTTTCATAATGCAAAAACATTTTAAATCTAATTATAATTAAATTATATAATCAAAATTAAAAAATGATTTCATTAGTTTAATTTTAATTAATTTTTAAAAAATGTGTTCCGAAATATAAAAATTATTTCAATATTTTAATACGCACCTTTAATAAACTGCTCTGAGAAAAGATTAAAAACATATTTAAGATCAAATAATAAAGGAACAACGCTTAAATGCGTTATTGTCATAGAAAAAGATTTCACATCGAATATTGATTATACAGATATATTATAAGAACTTCTTTTGGTTTTCACGTCTGATTTCTTTCATTTTTTAATAACATTAAGAAATTTTTAATATTTGGCTATGAATCCAAAATGATATCATTAAAACATCGATATCATTACTGATTCATAGCTAAATATTAAAAAATTCTTAATGTATATAGATATAATTGATAGTTTTGCTGATATAAAAATAAGAAGAAAATTTCAATAATATTTTTGTTTGTAATTAAATAAATAATATATTATTATTATACCTGTTGAATTGGAGAATATTATGTTCAGACATACAATAACATACATACACATACCAAATCATTATAATAATTATTTTAATTTTTTAAAATTCTCCTCAAAATTATATAGCGTTTCAATGACGCAAATAACATATTCTTCTATTGGCTTTTCAAATGTCTTTTCAGAGCATTAACCATCAACATGTTTGTTTTCTCAATGTTTATTCTTCTAAAATGTAATTTTTAAAAAACTGTATTTACATCACACTTTATACAAGTGTTAAACTACTATAGCTCGCGATTGCACGGCCATAAAGTCATAAAAATATAACAAATCATGTCATAACACCACAACAGCCTGATCTATACTGAATTTTATAAGTCATATTTTTTATCAGTGCGATTGAAGTTAAATCTTTCGTTATATGTCAAATTGTGCTAATCTTTTTCTACACTATCAGTTTTCATTCGTGTTCGAGATACATAAAGATTATAATAAATGCAATTATGGTACATTTAATATAAATTCCAGTAAAAGTTTGATTAAACTCATTACATTCAAAATTCGCTATTTGGTTTTGAGTATTTCGCCAAATCTCAGCTTTGGATCATTTTACATTAAGCCATACATTTTTAATGTATTTTCGTATGTGGAGCTATTGGTATAATTTGTGATGTAGCTCCTTTTTCTCAGCCTATTAAAGGTTTTGCACCATCAGTGCAAATAGGTGAACATAAATTCCAGTATGTATGAATTAATACGTTTACGAATTTTTCCAGTAGTTCTTTCTACATCTGATTTACAAAAAAAGCATATCTTCCTGGATTGAAGAATTAAATACGTGACAAACCGAAACAATCTAAATAGCTAAGTCGGCAACATCTGCAGATTCATCCGATTGTAATTTGGCTGTATTGTTGTCATTTGTTTAATTATCAAGGTTTTAACCAGAAATCCCTCTATATAGATTTAATAAAATTATATAAATTATTTGATTAAACCAATAGAATTACAAAATGTTCAAATCGAACACTTTTATATCAATGTATATATTGCAAATAAATAATTAATACAAACTTGCTAAACAAATAACAGCTAAATTATAAAAATATGATTTACCCACCTTTTAACCTTATAATAACTGGCTACTGAATAAATAGTGAGTAGCTATATGCTAGAATCATATGTGATCGGTTGTCGAATGAGCACGCACATTGATGAAAGTCTAACATTCGAGCTGGGTGATGTTCCCTCACACTCCCAACCGCACTGCTAATGACGCAACAATGTAGCAGCCAGTACGTAGTCATTGACACCGAGGGCTCATTTGGTCAATTATAAATCATTTTTTGAATGTTTTATGTAGGTTTATGGAACCATTTAGAACATTTTGTGGAACCCAGGATTTCTTGGAACACAGTTTATATAGCACTGGTATAGACTAACAATAGCAATTAATAATAAATTCCCTAAGTAATATTAGCAAATATTTTCAATTTATATCATATGTAATCTAATGCAATAATTTCTGGTGAATCGACAAAACGGTCTGATTCGACATGTATGATTGATAATTCACAGCTCAGCATTTAAATTTACGCAATAGTAATAACAAAACTACAATCAAATTCTATTCATGGACTTTACCATTTATTTTCACACGAAAACCCTATTGCAAATTATTTTAATTTTTGTAGTGTTTATTTAACTTACTATTTTAAATCAGTATAAAACTGCATTAGGATTTGTCTTCTTTAGTATTTCCTGTATTGATAATATTCCCTGGAAAATTAATAATTAAAGATAAATTTTCCATTTATATTTTTGTTTTAATGTATAGATTTTTATAATTTATTTTATTTATGGAGTTTCTATAAGTATTATTTTCAAATTATTTTAAATGTGATTTTAGGAATTTGACATATTATGATGTTACCGTTACCATTTGGTCCCATTGGCGATTCAAGTTTTTGTTTTAACGTTAATTTTGCGTTTTTTGAGTCGTCAATTGGTCACGCTGCAACAAATTTGTTTAATTCGAGTTTTCTTCAAAATAATTTATTAACTAAAACCTGTAATACAAATTACCAGTATATCTCGCGAAACCGAAATGTAAATTAAAATGATTGGTTCCATTAATTTTAAATTTAAGCGTAATCGAAAACTTTGGATTTTATAATATGCCTGGCGAATGGAGTATTTTAACAACTTTTACTTTGATAATTTTATGTATTGCTATAAATACTATGTAACAGGGATGGTAAACCTATGGCATAAAATAATTTTTATTGGCAAGCAAAAAAAGCAAAGGTCATTATCTTCTACTTTTGAAAAAAACATTGGAGAGACTTCATCATCTCTGCACGCGGGTTCCGGAACATAGCTGATTCAAAAGCATGAGTAATATTATTGAACATCGGAAAATGTGTAATTATAAAATATAATTACAAAGATGTAATTATTAGAAGCACGACTCAAACAAACGTTTTACAATATATTTCGATAATTTTCTTTTAACCATCAGGTAGAATAGTTAAAACTATAAATATCTTAAAATTAAGAAAATTTAACTTTTAAAATCTATTTGTTTTTAAATTTAAAAATTCATTTCTATATTTAACTAAGTATTGTCACACTTATATATATATATATATATATATATATATATATATATATATATATATATATATATATATATATAACTAAAAAACAAAAAGTATTTAAATAATTTTAAAGAAAAGGAATTTTTAAAATTTTAAATTCACAAAAAAATATTTTTATACACATAAAAAAAATTCTTCAAGTACTCCTCGATCGACCATTTGCCCGACCCCTGATGTATATTATTGTTAGAAATTTTTCACATCAAATTTAAGTAAGTGGTTATTAAATGCCACATATTCCCTATTGTTTAATATAATTGTTTTATTTCAAACTGAACACAAATGAACTATATATATATATTTGAATTTAATATCATTTTGATGTCGAATCATCATTTGTGAGTAATTTATCACAGACATTTTCAGCAGTAATGCTTATTAAGTATTAAAAGTTGATAATAATGAAATGTGAAAATTGCATTTATTCTATGAAAGATTTTTTACGTAATACAAGTAATAGTTTTGTGCTAAATGATATTAGACCAAGCAATGATGCAGAATATTTGGAGAATGGGGAAACTTATTTGCTAAATTTATAAAATTAAAACTTGATGACTGTCATTTTCAATAATTTCTAATTCCCAATATTTTTAGGAGAACTAAACGAGTACTTCATTTAAAATTGACAGCAATAGCAAGAGCCTGTTATGAATTTTATAAATTTAAAAGCATTAAATAAATAAAAAATTTCTAAATTAGAAGTCACTAAACGATCGGAATGCCAAATTTCAAAAAATAACACAATACGACTAAAACTAAATAGTATTAGGAAATATGAAAAACATGTACATGGAAACTTTTATTCCTGTAAATTGTTGTAAAAATTAGTATACTCAAAGAAATGAATTGAAAAAAAATGATACAAAATCCTAAAATTTCGTCCAGAAAAATACGAAAATTACAATGTGAAAGAAGAAAGAAAAGTTTGAAACGATGGAACTATGGTTGAATGAATTGTTTGCAGAAAGAAATTTGAATGTATTACACGTAAAAGATATGTATTTTCAAATTAAGGCTAAACAATTAGGTCGAACAATATATGAAGAATAAAGTAACGAAAATTACAAAAAATTTAAAGCAACTGTAGGTGGATTAAAACTTTTTAAAAAGCAACATAATTGTATTTCAAGGCTACAGACCTTATCGTATCCCTTTTATCGCTTCTTCTCCAATCCATATTAATGTTTCTTAGGTCTGCAGTTGTAAATTATTTTTCTAAATTAGCGCTTCTTTATTTTATTCCGTCTTGTTTTTTAAAATGTGGATCATCATAGACGAACGTTGCAATATTTATGTTTGAACTTCAAGCTGGCCATTCTAATAATTGTTTGTGAATCTTGAAAGAACTCTTGGAAAATTTTTAATCTTATGAATCGCAAATTTATTTTTTTGAAACACAAAATCAGTCATAATTCAATACTGATTGGTGCACAACTCTTATAAATCCTTTTCTAATATAACATACGCAATATAGCACGAAACACTATTTAACGTAATTCTAACATTAAATTCCAAAGAGATCCTTACATAAGAATTCAATATATATTTTTCTTTCTAAATTTCAAACATATTCTTCAATAATAATTTTACAATTAAGTCATTTTATCATTCCATACTTTAGTTTTAAACTTATCTGTTATTTTTTAAATAATAATAGTAATAATAAAATAAGAATAAATAAATAATAAGAATATTAAAATAATATCTAGTGATTATTTTTTTGTTACTTAAATTTATAATATCCATTCAAAAATTTATTTTACCACAAAATTTAATATTATTTTAACACAGTAAATATCTTGGGTTTTTCTAATATTTTGGAGGATGTTTACAAAATTGAGTTAACAATTAAATGAAGAATATTCATACACGAGCGTTATATTTTAAAGTTCTTTGCACATCCCTTTGAAATTGGAATTAAATCTGCACAATAACACTAACAATAATAATAAATGATGATAATAATAATAACAATTTTAAATTTTTTTAAATAAATATTAAATGAGTATAACAATAATTATTTATGTTTTAGATGATAAAGTATTCCGAAGAAAGTGTTTAGTAAACTTTTGAAAAATGTTTTTTACAAAATTTTATTTTTTCATTTGTTTCAATTGTGATTAAGGTTTTGGAGAACTTTTCAGCTATTTTGTCATTTTCTCTTGATATCTATTTAATGCCATTAAATCCTTGAATTATTAGATTTTCTTGAATTAATGGTATTTAATAAAATTGAAGTTTATGATTTGTGTTAATGAAATGTTAATAATATTTTTAAATACAATACGAACACGGAAATTATTCTTATGTCTTTTCACTCAATTTATCTGGTAATTAATAATTGTAGTGACAATAACAGAGGTTCGAATCTGAACCCAAGCTATATAGAAATATTTTACGTAGTATTCTTTCAAGTTTTTAAGAATTATGTAAAATAACTGCTAGATAACGGCAAAATCATTAAAACTTTCGAAAAAAATATTTTAAAATAGACAAATACAAATTTAGTATAAATGTTTGCCTAAATTAGCAATAACGTATCAATATTCCATGATAATGGCAGCCGAATAACAACATCCAGACAACACCATAATTGAATATGGAACGAAGAAACATTTGTGATATTTTATTTTTAACTACTGTGATATGGATATCATTAAATTATATGGATTTTTGGGGTGGAGGTGATATTTTGATACTGTTATGTTATGTTATGTTGCGATAAAATTGGCATTTAAATTTTTACAATTAAAAAAATATTAAATAAAATTTTATTGAACAAATTGATAAATAAATTTTAAAAAAACATTAAAAAAGTATCTAATAAAATAAATTACCTGAAACGTAAGTTAAGTAAAAAATATCATCATTAAGGAAGTTTAATAAGCGATCCAATAAAATAAATAAATTCCCTGATAAGTCATTTTGCGGATAGAATATAATATAAACAAAAAAAATGATTTCGAATATCCGTTATTTATCAAAAACTCTTGTATTGCACAGTTTCAAAGACAACGTATGAATGATGTTAGAAGGGAGATGCGTCTCATCTGGCGCGCTTTTTCGTACCCCATCCGCCAACCAAAACAAACTAAAATTTAATGTAAACACAAAAAATTACAAAAATAATAAATAAGAACAAGAATGTATGTAGGTATACATTTATTAATTCAATGAACAGTTGGCTGAGCTGTTTGATAGGCTGTTGGATGTGCTGTTGAATAATCATATGGAAAATTATTATCTTTATTCATTGTCAGTCTCAATCATATAATGACCATATGCAAGACTTACATTCTTTTCTACCAAACCCTTTTATCCTCTTTGTTTGTTAGTGCAACCTTTGAAGTTTTAAAACTATAAAATTAGTGATTGTTTGTATTAATATGAAATTGAGGTACAGAAAACGTAGTGTTTTTCTTGTAACAGTCCTTATAAGATTTATGAGTTAACGTTGTGTCCTTCAATGTGACTCCCTTAGCTTTTAGGCATTTTGATTTTCCTAGTAAACTATAGCATTTAGGTCTAAGGAATACCCATTCGTCATAACCTTCTCCCTTGCTTTCATCCTTAAATTTTCCAATGACCGAATCAAGTTTTTTAGAATAAAGTGGATAAGTAGATGGATAATTAGATGTATCTAAAAGATTATTCTTAACCATTTCCGACAAAAGAATATCAAGTTTACAATTTTTAATCTCCAAGAAGAAAGAGTCCGTATCTCCAGCAACTATATTAATCAGCAATTTTGATACTTCTTTGAAAAGTTGGTTTAGAAGCATATGTAATCATCTTCTTTTCTGTATTACATAATCTTCAATTCATTCTTTTTTTTTCAGGTTTTCAACGGTTTTACCATATAAACAATTATTTAGGAGCTTATAATAATTTTTATCTATCGCGTTTGTACTTTGTACTCTTAACTCTGTATTGATATCAATGTTGTTTTTAAAAATAGGAGACTGTTTAAATATTACAGCTCGATTCACAAGAGTAACCAAGAGATAAATTCGCGAAGAGACAAGTATAATTTTAGTAAACGCCAATGAATCACATAATTCTTTTTTGGGTAATAAGTCAATAACAATTTTTCAACCTTAGATCCCTCAGGTTTCATTTTCTCAGCAGCAATAGGAAAGTCGTCTAACTTATCGTGAAGATCTGAAGGAATTTCAAGATCTACTTCAAAAGTATACCCATACGACAAAAATTCAAGATTTAAAGAAAAACAATCAGACAATATTGAATCAAAACCATCAAGTATCCCACTGAATTTGCCACAAGGTAAAGGTTGATTTAAAGCCCAACCGTACAAATTATTAATATCTATATAAAGCAACTCAGTGCTTTCATCAGTTTTTACAAAGTGTTTATTAACAAAAGTAAGACCTCCATGAATACCACCCTCATAGAAATTATAATTTTCCATGTCTTGCAATAGTTCAATGGATTTATCTAAAGTTATTGATGCAGAACTCCAAGACATTCCAGGAATACCAAAATAATTTAAAGGCTCTAAACTAATATGAGCTATAGATTTCGCCCGAAATTGTTGGAAAAAGTCAGCTAAAAGAAAGCAATCGAGTTTCAAGTATATCATCATATAGTCAAGTAAATTTACACATTTAATTTCAGTCCAAATTAATTGAGCTTTCTCATATTCAACTTCACTCACTCCTTTCCAGATTGGAGGCAGTTCATAAGTATTTTCAAGGACCTCTAAACTAGTGGCAAAGTTATACGGAAAAATATCTTTTTCATTAACAATGGTACCAGTAAAAACAGATTTTGATAAAGGTAAACTAGTCAAAGTTTTCACAGCTCTAGTTAATGAGTCATTAACAAACTGGTAAGAGTCGATAAAACGTATTCTAAACTTACCATCATATACCATAAGGGATAAGAACTTTTCACTACTAATTGGAATACATGATAGGTTCCAATTGGGAAATTTATTTATTCCATACTTAAGTCATACTCACGTAAATTATGAAAAACTACAAGTAATAATTCATTGATGCTCCTATTAACATTACAACTTTTACATGCTGGACCAATATATTTTCCTGTAAAATGGTCATGGCCTCTAACCTTGTCTACTATGTTCTTAGTACAAAAATAACAATATTCACAATTATCAAATGAATATTCTTCGTCAAAAGTAAGTGGTAACATTAGCTTTTCCCATTTTCTTTATAATATGCTAGCTCAATGTTTGTTCCTATATCTGAAACCTTCTTCAAAAATTCATAAACACAGTTTTGACCAATGAAATGATGGTAACTTGTCTTTCCAGTGAAGTTGTTGATTAATAAGAGTCCAGAAATTGGCAAATGTTTTTGAAAATAAATGTCATTTTTTGGTAAAAATAGATTCAAAATCTGCAAAGATAACGAAAGGAGGTGTTATTATTTTTGACCAGTTTTCAACTCCAAATATTTATCTTTATCTTTTGGTAATGTATATAGAGTAGTACCCAACTGATTTTTTTCTTACATAAATCTTGGTGTTTTTCAAAGGATTTTGGCTTACGAAATCCATTTAAACATTTTTCACACCATTTGCAACGAATTCGAAAATTACAATCATGGTTTTATGACAGTTCATCAAGGATGATGTCTCACCATAACATCTGGTAGATGGTCAATGTTTTTCAATAACATGGGCATCACCTCAGACAATTCAAATAATCGAAACGTAGTATAGTTGCCAAAGGTACGTGTATGTATAATATAACTAACTATTAACCTTTTTTAGTATTGTCAAAGAGGGCAACCCTTCAAGACATATTGCATATTGATAGATATGATACAAGTAATCTTTTGACAATTTTTAATGATTTTAAAATTATTAACTGTTAGATTCTTATAATATTCAAGATTCAAGATTGAATAATGAAAGAAATGAATATAAAAATGGTAATTTTTACTTTTATTTAAATTATTAATTATTTTTAATTTATATGATTTATATATTGACATTGAAAACATAGATGATAGAATATTTTATGAAACAAATTATGACGAACTTAAAAAAATCTCTACTGTGAATGTTAAATGTAAGTTTTTAGTTGTTACAATCAGAATTATTTAACTTTTTCATGTTTCAAGTATTCATTATCCGAAGTATTGCCAATCTACAAGCCATGATAACAACTGCCACAATAAAATGAATCGATATTATCAAGTGAATAATTATTATATATGTCCTGTATGCTAGACCAAAACCTCTGACCTGTACCTTAAATTTTATAATGACCATAAAAATCACTTGACTCAATTTTATACGGATAAAATATCATTGTTTAAACGCAGTTTGAAACGAAAAACACCATAAAATCTGAAATACTTGAAAAAATATTTGTTAAAGATGATTTACAAATTGGAATAGGGTTAAGTGACATTATTGTTGAACCAGAATTGAATATGATTTACTATAAGTAGTATATATTTTGTAATTTATTTTATTTTTATTATTATTATTATTTTTATTAATATTATTATTATTATTAATATTATTATTATAATTATTATTATTATAATTATTATTTATAATAAAAAACCAAGACATATACATAAAAACTTATATTATAAAGAAATAATTCTACTATAATAATATTGTCGAAGAGCTTTATTCAAAGCCCATTCCACATACTTTCGATACCGGGTCGCACAGCAATGACATCCATCACCACATGGATATTCAGGTTCCATATCTTTTGCCATTTTGTTTTGTTTGACATCCCATAGGAACTCGTCAATTACGGTAAATATCCATATTGACGTATAATTAAAGACTAAATCTGGAATTATTGATTTTGGTTTATTCTTCAAGATTTCATTTATTTCTGAATAATAGAATTCCAGACATTCTTTAATAACTTTAAAATGATCATCTATCAAATAGTTAATAATAATATATAGTAATTATTAATTACCATAATGTTTAATTTCATTCATAGCTTGAACTGCGATTGGTACATCCATTATAATGATAAAAAATTTAAGTAACAATTACTTTTATACTAATTTAGACCAATGAAAAGTTAAACACAAGACCTTTTAGCTATAAACAATAAATATTAATTTATATAGATTTGAAAATGATTAAAGAAATTTTAATAATAATATTAGTTTTTAATATGGTCAACTCAATTGTTGTAACCGTTCAAGGTAAAAATTCAACAAGATGTGTATGTCCTGATACAGCAGTATTGATGGATATTTTGTATATGATAGATAGGCCTAGATATATGAAAACTCCAGTCAAAAGATTATTTGAAAGAATGAGTAATTTAGAATTCCGATTTGAACATACATATGAGACTTTAAAAAGAGCTAAAACGAATTATATGATGATATTAAATATCTAAATAAGACCATTGATATTATCAAAAATGAATTAAGAAAATCAATATTATAATTGAAAGAAAATCGTAAACTTAATGAAAAACTGATGAATCAAGTTCAATATAGTATAAAATTTTATTCTAATAAAACAACTGATCAGTTCAATCGTATAATGAAATTACAACAACCAGTTAACAGTGATGACAACAAATTGAAAGAAGTTAACAGTGCCAACAAATCATTATTGCCATTTCCATTATATATTTTTACATATTTTCTTAGTATTGCATGATTCTGATTGGTCGAATATAGTATAAATAAGCTTATATTTTTCAAATATTTTTATAAAATGCCAGAAACTAAATTTTTTATAACTTTGTTGAATGAGCTGGTCTCTAATAATAGAGAAGAAGATGATATCATTAAAAACATAAAATTCATGGTAAACTGTACCGAGAAAAGTGTAGAAGGCATCCCATTTGATTATGAAAAAATTCTCAATTTGCCAACATTGGAGAGAAAGAGGTCATTCCAATCGATATTTAGTTACATGTTTGATGAAAATAATAAATGGATGCGAATAATAGTAGGATTAATGTATATGAAACACATGATATTAAAATCTGGATCTGACTATGAAAATTATTTCCAATGGTCTATAGAGGTAAATTACTTTATATTGTTATTAATTTATCAATGTTTAGGTGATAGAAACAAACATTGATCCGTGGGTAGAAACAAACGGCGGATGGACAGCGATTATTCAAGTTGCCGCAGAAGCCAAACGCTCTGATATTTATATCAAAAATGGCAAATTTTTATTAAAACTATTAACTGGAGCATTGGTTTTATATTTATGTAATAAAGTTTATCATAGATTTTAATAAATATTTCTTTGTTATTATTATTATTAATAAAAAACTACATTTTTAAAGATTTATTGATTATTACATGAACATTCTTCATCACCACAATATTCTATCATAATATTTTCTATAACATGGTCAATACAATTCTTAAATTCGTTAGGCTCATCTTTAATAATTTCGGTAGTATCTTCAGTATCATTAATATTTTCTTCATCATTAATAAGTGTGTCATCAATAATTTCTTCAGAATCATTAATAATTTCAGTATTAATTTCTCCATCATTAACAATTTCAGTATCATCACCCTGACATCCAGAATCACAACATGAATCTTCTTTACTCAATGCTTCAACTAGAGTCAACATATCTCTAATTTTTACACCGGTTATTTCTTCAAGTTTATCAAACAAAAAGTTTATTAAATATTCTAAACGAAATTAATTAATTATTTTATATTTTATATTTTACCTTTTTCAGACATCATTTTAAAACTATTTTAAAACTACTTATAATTTTGTTTATAGAATAACAAAGAAATCATAAATACATTTATTAAACACTAAACACTATACATTAAAATAACTGTGAAAGTCTAGCAGTAACAATTTTCCAGATTGGAGAAAGCACATCATTTTGATCAGCTTTATATCCTTGGATTGCTATTGTTGTATACCAGTTTTCCAGTTCTTTGAATCCTATTTCTGTAAATGCATCATAATATCTGGTATATTGACTCGTGAAGAAAGCATTTTCATTGCATTTTAAATTGGAATTGATCTTTTTGAATGTATTATCAATATCCTTGATATCTAACATTGAGAGAGTCCCAGCAAGAGATTGAAATTGCGTTTTATTGAGTTTGACCGGATTTGCCAATTGCATATTGATAGGCTCCTTTAAAAAATACATTTTATAATTGTGGAACATCTGAACTGGTTGGACACTTATTTTCTTGGTCATGTTTGATTTATGATCTTTATAAGGTGGTGACGCACTTTTATACCTTTGACAGATAATGATTAACCAATCAGAATCATGCATGATCTTAAAGACAATGCATGATAAGTGCATGATAATTGCAAGATAAGTGCGTGACTGGAAAACTGTATATAAATTAACCCGTTGAGTTTACATATATGATTTTACACATATCATCTATATAAAATGTATTATTAATATCACGTGTTTTATTATCATTATTATTATTATTATTGTTATTATTATTTTAATTATCATGATTTTTATTATTATTATTATTATTACGATTATTACTATACTAATAAAATTACTATTTTTATTATTGTTACCACCATCAAAATAAAACTATTACTATCAAAAACATTTATTATTATTATTACCAAAATAAAACTAACAAAACAACAAAAATAAAATACAATTATTTTCTTAAAAGTTTCATTTTTTGAAAATTTCGTATTGAATTTGTAAGATTCATTCCACATAGCGTTGATATCTGAAATCACAACAGCTACACCCCAGAATGCAGGGGTATTCAGTTTCCATCTCCTTGACCATTCGGTTTATTTCATTGTCCCAAAGAGCTTGCTTAATCAGATTGGAAATATCGATTCTTGTTTCATTGTATATTAACTGTTGATGCATTGACGGTTCCTGATTCTTCAAAATCTCCTTTATTTGAGGATAGAAATAAATAATGCGATCGATTATCATTGGGGCATATTTGTCTAAATAAAATATAAAAAAATGAAATAAAAAAAAGATAAATTTACCGTATTCAGCGATATTTTTCTTTGGCAAAGCATACATAATGGTATAATATTTTAAAAATGAAATCAAATGAATAAGCAAGTTGTTTTAATCAATCATTAGCCAATCAGATATCGACCAATCCGGTGATTTCATTCTGTATGTCACAAACAATATTTTTGTATTTTAGATTTCGCACTCCTAATATGACTATTTTGTCACTAGCAAACACGTTAACACACATTGGGTTGTATTTGAAAAGCCTCAGTGCAGGAAATAATTCTGGCTCGAACATACAAAGACATTTTGTTGACATGTTGTATAGATTGATAGATTGTCCTATATCCATGGTAACTGTAATTGACTGTATTTTAATATCCTTTATTCTATATTGTAATTTATTGACATCTAAAGGTTTCTTACATCCCATGATTCTTCATTTGCCGGATTTGAAAAATATTATAGGATATTTTCCACTCCTATCTACAATTTGCTGTGGTTTACCATTTGGAAACGTCATTTTTGATACATCGAAAGTTCCTTTATAATTTATATTTGATAACATAATTAAACAATAAAGAAATATTAAGCTATATATATATAATTTTTAGGAAGAGTTCATTAAATCATATAATATAAACAAAAACCTATAAATATACAAATTAATAATGGAATTAAGAAATGATGCTGTATATCAAATCGTCGGCCCAAGTGGTAGTGGTAAAACTATGTTTGTGTGTAAATTACTGAAATCTAATTTATTTCAAACAAAATTCAACAAGATTTATTGGCATAAGGGTGCAGATGAAGAACATGGATTAACTCAGGATAATTTCTGTAAATTGAAAAACATGAAAATAGTAAAGGGTTTTGATAAAAACTGGTCAAGTCGTTTAAGGAAAGGTGATGTCATCATTATTGATGATTTGTATCAGGAAGCTAATAAAGAAAAGGATTTTAATAATTTATTCACAAAAATCAGTAGACATGTTGGTGTTACTGTGATCTTTATTACTCAAAATCTATTTCATCAGGGTGGCGCACATCGAACAAGGAATTTAAATGTTCAATATTTAGTTATTTTCAAAAATCCTAGAGATTCAACAGTTATTGATTTTCTTGCTCGACAAGCATGCCCTAATAATCGTAATTTTCTAAGATGCTACAAAATCACCTCATGGATATATATTTCTTGATTTCACACAACAATGCAATGATGATTTACGGGTAAAAACCGATATTTTCAATAAAGAAGGTGCCATAGTATATAAACAAAGTTGAAAACATTAACATGTAAAAATGTTTATGAAATCCAGGCTTTAAAATATCCGAAAACTTAGACAAAGTATTAAAAAGACAATAAAGACACGTGTTCCACCAAAAACCAGTGGAACCAAAACCAAACCGAGAATTACCCTGCAATGAATCTAATTTCGAAAAACATTATTAAAAAGAGTAAGAAAAAAGTTAAAATTTGTTGGGCCAGAACACAAACGGCCTTGTAAATGTTTAAATGAATCGGTAACACACATGCAAATATAACCTTCAACTTTAAAATCAAACCCATGAAAACATCAATTAAACCTAGCAAAATATGAGAGAAAAGCAACTACATATAAAATAATAAACATAAAATAAATTAAAATAATAACAAAAAAAGCACCAAGATCCGCACGATATAAATATAAAAATAACACGAAAACCCAACAAATTCGACCGAAATTTGATAATTTAACAAAAATGAAAATTTCATGAAAATGAAATTTAAATCAAAGAATTTGAATTAGAAATAATTCAATAAAAATTTCAAATAAAAAATTATCAAAATAAATTAGAAAATAATAAAAATTAAGATTAGAATACACTAAAAAACATCAAGGTCGAATTTTGTTTTACTAAATCAAAAAGAACACGCGAGGTTAGGGACAGAAAATAGCTATATATACCGATGCATTTTCACATAAAATTTAACCATTTTCAAATCATTTTGAAGCGTTTTTTTAAGCGTAAAACATTGTTTTTGAATTTTTGAAATCACTCGATACTTTTAAATCTATTTTAGGTGAGTGAGAGTTTTATTTGGACACTCTTTTTTTTTATTTGGTATGATGTTATGCTTTAGCAAGTAATTTGGTATATTGTTTTTAATATTTTAATAAATATTTGTAAAACCTAAAATCAGTTTATTTTTCATTAGTTATTTTACTGTCGAAATTTTTCCGGCCCACAGCCAAGACACATCACAAGTTAGTAAAATCCACATATTATTCAGACTCGTGTAAGTGCGTGGAATATCGCCGATGATCTGTGCCCGTGAAGACCCGGCGTGCGGAACGCAGGGATTGGAACGTCAATATTATTCCATATAGAAGAAAAGAGGAATAAGGAAGGGGTCTTTTGGCTACTTCCTCGTTTCTAGTTTTTCTTTAAATTTGACCTAAATTATTCTACATACGGCTCAAAATCACCACACCGAGTAGTCCAGTGGGCACTCATTAAATATAATATGAACATAAAATGCGTTTAAGGCTTATTAAAGGGAAAGGTGACGGGGAATAAAATTAATATGAAATCACTGCTATGAAATTATATCAATTTACTTTATGAATTTAACTCAAATGCGAATGTAGACGAGGAATAATAATTTTATTAAACGAATTACCATGAACTCCCAGTAAAGTAGTAGATTTAATCAAATTCCAAACCAGAGTATATCTTATTAGTAGAAATGATAGAAGAACCTTTTCAAACCCCCTTATAAATAAAAAGTAGTCATTACCAAGCCCAACTGTTGATCAAAAGTGACTCCCGCATAAAAGTAAATTAACCTAAATAAGTAAATTTAAAATACAAAACACTGATAAAGTAGAGGAAAGTTTATTGTAAACCAAATAAAGAAAATTTCCAACTCCTCTTGAGCGACCAACTGAACTGATGCAATAATCCACCTGTTTTCTGTCCCCTTTGAACCACCTCCGCATCAGCTGGTAGTACTACGACACCGGCTTCCCAGGTTAGATACCTGTTACACTGTTCAATCATTTAACTTTTGACCGAAAATATTCGATGAGTTCGTAGACCATAAATGATTTCCAAATCTCGACCATCGTCAACACTAAATCCACCATTTGCCAGAAGCCTATGTCGCTGACATTTCCTAGAGTTGAATAAATAAAATCGAGATTATATAAAATAAAACTGTTTAATAGCTCGTAATCACGTGGAGTGAACAATAGATAAAAATTTTACACAGCAACACCTTAACGCCATAAGGATCCATTAAAAAGAAGTATCAGTCAACAAAATAAAATCCAGAACTTGCGGGTAAGAAGGTGCCTATGATCTTTCATGAATTGCAACATCACGGAACGTCTAACTATGAGGAATAAATTAATTAAATGTTAATAAAATAAAGTGAAATGCCGAATATTGGAAGTAACATGGGAACACTCGCAGTGAAATTGTGAAGTTGGCAATGACAAATGCGGGTTTTCCGATGTTAGCATCCAAAAACCTTACCCGATTTCCAATTCCGAATTCGAATTATCATTCAGAAAATAAAGACATATCTAATGTATACCAATATTTAATATCACGTCATGAAGTCCAAGCGGATGTCGAAATTGTTTATAGAAATAGAAATCGTCAGATTAGAATAATCCATCCGAAGGTCGATTTTCTATCATCTTACTGGCGAACATCACTCGCCGTCCAGCACACCGATAGACAGCGTGTAAAGTACATCCAATCACCTTAGTTCTTATAAATCGATAGTTGGAATAATATATTCATTTGCCAAATGCTTGATCAATCTCTCAATAACGATGAATTACCAATACCCCACGTGGAAATTGTGGAACCTATTTTGGATGAGACAAGTAATATTAATTCTTGATGTAAATAAAGTAACTCGTACGTAATAATATCCCTCAAATAATCTCTTAAATCATTTGTTTATTTTTCATTATTTATTATTAACTATAAATTGATAATGTAGTTGATGGGTTACTGGGTTTCGCTATTTGTTTAAAACCATCATATAAAACGCCATATAAATATCACTTTGAACCACTCGGCACCCGTTGCTAGGCAACGTTGGAAATGTGTTCGAGTGGGTGGATTGTCCGCAAAAAGTGAGCACTATTACTAATACTGTAATTGCCCGGACAACCCTCGGGTTCAACGAGCTGTCGATGGAAGACCTATGCTCGCCTTACAATGTCCCCTGTGTGAGAAAGTTCAAGATCAGACTCATGTTGACCGGTAGAAATAGAACGATGTTCAGGTGACGCGATGTGAATACTCATGACTTTTCGACAACAATTCGATATTATTTGCCTCTTACCACCTACTACTTTAGATTAGTTTAACAATAATTACAATTTTATTCAATAAAACAAGAAAACCGATTAAGATAGACGATATCTGTGAGTTAATTCAGTGCTAAAATGATATCGGACACTTTAGGTCAGTTTGCTTGTCAGACGCGCGGCTCTGCGTCGGGCGCGTTCTTTGCGTCCGGGTCGGTGATTGTTTGACGGCACTATCGATACGGTCGCTAATAGCGTGGGATTGCTGACTGAATCCCGGTACGCCAATTGAGATTGGGCGAAGATGAGAGGGTAAGTCACCGCTTCCCCTTCACGATTGGCAGCCAGGGCGACCTCCAGCCCCCTTATTTGCGTCCGGAGATTCTGATTTAGTTGGCGTTCCTCAGCCCAACCTTTTTGAGCAGTGGTGAGGCGTTGGTGGATGGACTTGAGTTTTGCCGGGTCCACCCAGGTAGATTTCACCTGCTGAACTTCCTTGGTGAGCTGAATTATCTGCTCGTATAGAGATTTGTTGGATTGCTGGGCGCGGGATAATTCCTTTTGTAATAGTTGGGAGGGTTCCATGACTAATAAAAATAAAATAATTATAAAGGTGGTTTACTGATAGAGCGAAAATCATGTAATGTTAGGTTTATTTCAAACAAACTAATGAAAATTATTTAATGATAATTCTAATTAAGCGAAAACAAAACAAAGAAAAAATCACAAATTTAGTTTTAATTATCAATAATTCAACCTAAATCAAAATACCAAAAGAAAACAATTTGTTTTAAATCATCACTAATCGAAATTAGGTCTATGTCCCTTCAGGGAAATCTTTTCGCCACCCATTCCTCGGGTGTATAGCCCGAGATCGACATGGTCGGTCTCTTTGTATTGCGGGCTCGGGTCGTAGTGGTTTGCGAGGCCTGGGGCGGGGAGATTTGTTGGGGATGCCAATAGTTGTCAGCGATCCGGCCCGCCAGCAAATCTTCTTCAACGTTCGCCAGATACTGGCGAGCTCGGATTACCTGCAGGTTTACTTGGCGCTGATGTGCCTCCAGGTTTGTGAGCAGCCACCGGGCCTGTTGGTAGATCTCTTCGGCCGGGCTCCGTTGGTCGGCCATTCTCTGCCCTAGATTGTTTCTGTCGAGAAACTTCGACGGGGGGAATTCGGGACATTTCTCCTGTCTATATTGAGCCCAATCCCATCTCCATCGGTCTGCGAGAGAAATTGTCGCCTGATCCGTCGAATTAGTTGCTGAAATGAACATTATTAATGTGGATGATTTTAGCAACAGAAAATGATTATAATGGGTCTCTTGCACTTAATTAAGCCTATTTCTTCCACTCTTATATATATAAGTAATTTTTAGTTGATCTTCCAAACATCCTATAAGGAAAGTGATTGGTTCATTTCAAATGCTTTGTTTCATTTATTACCGTTATACATATATATGATTATCGTACATTTTCATCTCTGCAGTTAGCTACTTCATGTTATTCTAAGACGTCGAGTAAGTAATATTGCAAAATTGTGTCCGTCGAAATATTTGGGAACGAAATACTCTCTTAATTCTATGATAGAAGTTAGCATTTTTTTGGGAATAGGAGTGCGACAAATTTTCCATTGTAATTCATGGATTTTTTGATAAAATTTAATGACAACAAATCCTTTTATCACCCATTTTTTGAGTATCGGACAACCTCCTTTCCCAAAATTATCGATCGAAAATGATTGTTTCGTTAAACATTACATTTGCGCTAGGATTAACTATTCTGTGCGAGACTCCTGAAAATTTTCGAAATTGAATAAAATAGAAAATGTAGAGTATGATGACATAACTGATATTACTATGGGAAGGCGGATAAATGCTTTGGGAGGGGGTTGTGATGTCTGAGATTTAATGGACTAACTGCACTCGATCGGGGGTTGGAAGTTATTTGCGGGGTAATAATAAAAACTTATGTTAATGGCAACAGGACTACTATGAATATAAATTGGGTGTAGAGATCGTTCGATTAAATATATAACAAAAAAATCATTTATAATCACAAGTTAAATATAATTTGTAAGAATCTCACCCTCCATTATCCTATCTTGCGTTGTCGTAGCCTCTTCATTAAGTATTCCAGGCGCCGACATCACCTCGTCAGAAATTTGTTGCACCTTCATATTCGGAAAGAAAAAATCCAAAATAACTTTGTATCGAGATTACAAATAGGTTTTATTTCGTTGATGAAACGGGGGTCTCCTGTACTTATTTAATGACACACAATGATTGTTGATAGCAAAAAAATAATCGATTGATTCTGATGGATTATTTATTTGGTGATGAATAGAAGGGTGACGTAAATATTTAGGTTAAATTCAATATCCGTTGGTCGAGTGATTGGCGAGTCAGTTTAATTTGGACTTTTCATTGGTTTTGGAGATTCGCCGAAAATCATTGTCATCAGAATATGTGAAATTTTATGGTGATCGATTTTTCGATGATTTAATGATAATTTAGAGTTCATTCTGATACATCATTTAGTAAGTCTTTTTTATGCAATTATTCCCTATTATAACGAATTTTCTTTAGTTGGCGATGGATGTCACTTCTAAATAGGCTGGGAACGAATTCGGAAACCTATTCCTGTTTTGGGTTATTCTGATCCCTTTGGATTAATTTGCCGAATGAGTTATTATTTCTATGTCGATACTGATTATCCGTAGGTGGGGTTATTAATTTAGTTAATTTATTTTGCATAATTTTGTAGAGATTGTAGGGATTTCAATGGAGTTTTATTAATTCAGGTATCCTATATAATTTTTGTGGAGAAATTGATTTGATAATTGGTATTAATCTTTAATGGAATAAAATTGTCTATTTAATGAGTCCTTACTTTTCTATTCAAATTAACTCGTTTTTATTGATCACGTTTCATAAATCCTATAAATATTGCATGGATAGTACGGTAACTCATCACTTGTTCCGATGATTTGGATCAATTCTTAACCGAACAAAATCTCGATGGCTACTTTATGATTTTTCGATACAAGACAGTTTTGGGGTGGTATGATCGCAATAATCGCTTAATGGTTAGGATTATAGTAATAGTTTGAAAGGTATGGTTGGTTATAATTATTGCTGATGTCTTCTATATGAGGGTGTTCGAAAAGGGGTACGTCTGCTAACTACACTGATGGATCTACTCTAACCTGGGGGTTAATTAAATTCTCTGCTTTGCTGAAGATTTAGGGGAAGTTGGTTTCAATAGATATCATTACAATTATGTCCTTATCGGGTTTCCTAATGACTATTTAACAATAACGTTAATTTATAATTCCCTTTTTTAAATTCATATCAAATTGAGATTTACGAGAAAATAATCCTTTAATTACATAGCGGTGATTCCGTTTTTTATAGGGGTGTTTGAAAAGACGCGTCTAATCTCTGATTAAATTCTCTACTTTACTAGGAGTTTGAAGCGATTTATTCGATAACGATTAGAAATCTATAGTTTATAGTTAAGTTGAATTTATTAATTTATTTCATTTTATAGCAGCGATTTCATAATGATTTATCCCCCGTACCCTTTCCCTTTAATAGGCCTTAAAACGCATTTTATGTTTATATTATATTTAATGAGTGCCCACTGGATTACTCGGTGTGGTGATTTTGAGCCGTGTGTAAATTAATTTAGGTCGACTTTAAAGAAAACGAGAAACGAGGAAGTAGCCAAAAGACCCCTTCCTTATTTCTCCTTTCTTCTATATGGAATAATATTGACGTTCCAATCCCTGCGTTCCGCACGCCGGGTCTTCACGGGCACAGATCATCGGCGATATTCCACGCACTTACACGAATCTGAATAGTATGTTGATTTTACTGGCTTGCAATGTGTCTTTGGCTGTGGGCCGGAAAAATTTCGATAAATAAATTAATTTTACGAAAAATAAGTTCGATTTTAACATTTTAAATATTTATTAGTATATTAAAAACAAGATACAAATTAATTGACCAAAATCATTCAATAAAATCATAAAAATACATCTCCCCCCACGCCGACATCCAAGCAGAGCTCTACCGAGGTTGCGAGGACGGGACGTGGAGAGAGCTTCCAAATAAAACCTCTGCTCACCTAAAATTAAACTTGAGTAGATTTTTAAAACTAAATTCAAAACTTTCAAAATTGGTTTCAAAATGGTTAAATTTTATGTGAAAATGCATCGGTATTTATACCTATTTTCTGTCCCTAACCTCGCGTGTTATTTTTGATTTGGTAAAAGAAAATTCGATTTTGTTATTTTCTAGTGTATTCTAATCTTTATTTTTATAATTTTTTCAATTTATTTTGATAATTTTTATTTGAAATTTTTATTGAATTATTTCTAATTCAAATTCTTTGATTTAAATTTCGTTTTCATGAAATTTTCCATTTTTTCAAATTTCGGTCGAATTCATTGGGTTTTCATGTTATGTTTGTATTTGTATCGAGCGGATCTTGTTGCATTTTGTTATTATTTTAATTTATTTTTATGTTTATTATTTTATATGTAATTCTCTTTTTTTCTCATATTTGATAGGGTTTAATTGATGTTTTAATAGGTTTGAGTTTAAAGTTGCATGTTATGTTTGCATGAGTGTTACCGATCTATTTAAACATTTTCCAAGGCCGTTTGTGTTCTGGCCCAACATAAAACACTCGGAGGTCCATAAAAGTGCGACCCGCAATTTCAATTGTCTTTTTCAAAATGGTATATACATCTTTATTTTCAACATTCACATTCATAAAAAGTGTCTACAGTAAGGTTAATCATCAAGATAAAGATGGGCTTAAGGTCCAGCTACATACGTAATCAAAAATAAATTGGATAGTTCATTTTTAATATCAATGTGAATCAATGTAAGTCAATAGGATCAGTTCAAATCAATAATAATCAATGTAAATCAGTTATACTTTGTCTCGAACGAATCACTGACGCTTGGGTTTCGCTTTCAAGCTGGATTTTTCCTTGGGTTGATCTTGATGGGTGATTGATAGAGATATGCGAGAGTTTCGATGTTTCGTTGGGTTTTCTGCTGTTTCGGATTTGGTGGAATATTCCTCTGAATTTCTGGATTGGGGTATTTTGCTTTTGTTGGCTTTTCTTTAGGCCGAGAATAAGACAGCATATTAGGAGTATAATATTTGATGTTATACTGAGTGGTATGATAAGTTCCATTGACATGATTGTTGCATTAGGTTTACTTCTCTGCTCGACTTGTTTTTCTTGTTGCTTTGTGATTGATAGGACGATTTTTTGAATTTCTCGGATGGGTTTGTTGTTGGGGTTTGTTTTAGCTTTCTCTTGGATTTGTTTGATGATTGTTTCCAAGACTTTGTTTATCTCCCGCTTTTCATTCTTTATTCTAGATATTTCATCGTTGTTTTTTAGTAGGGTTCGTATCATCGATTGAGTTTTTTCAATATTTTGCTTTAATTTGTCCTTGTTCTCTTTTGTGGGTCATTGGGTACATTGCAGAGTTATTTGTTGACATTCTTCATTTTCGGGATTTCTGCAGATCTCTTTGAAATCTGCGCAGGTGCTGTTTTCTCTTCTGAAAGGTTGGGTTTTCTCGCATTTCTCCAAAGGGTTTTCAGTATTACACTCTCTCATTATTATTATCATTGTTATCCATAACGTTTGGCTCATAGTTTTCATTTCTAATATATATCAATCAATTTCGTGTTTATTTACAATTTTATTCAACTATATACAGTGGAGAATTTTGCCCTTTTTACTCTTTTTCTTTTTCTGGGATTGAGTGTATCTCGCACTCCTCTTTAGTCCTTCTCTCTGAAAATCTCATTATCAGGACTTGGGCTTTTATTAATCGCTCGGTTAGTTTTGGGAGTTCTTTTAATCGCTCCTTATTTAGGTTAGGGTTAGGCCCAACATAATTATGATTTACTTAACTGTTAAATTAATCCCACGTTATTTTTGATAAATCATTTAACAATAGCTGTTCTGATTTATGGACGCTCAGAGATGGATAAATTAACCATGATTCTTGACACTCCTCACGAAAGTTCGCCAGATAGGAGCTCCTTTAACCCGGAAATTTTGATTTCGTTCAATATTCAGCATGAATCCGATCGTAAGTTATCTAGAAATTTTGGACGGACCATTTATGATGGCCCTTAACCAAACGATTCGTAGAAACAGATATTATTTAACCCTAATAATCTGATGATTTTAGCAGAAATTTCCAAGTAATTGATGTCATTGACCATAGCTTTGAGATCGTTGTCAGGATTCGGTGGCGTTGATGACATAGGCTATAGACAGATTGAACTATATTTAAATTTTGTTTGTTCTTAAAGGTAACAGATTGTAACTACATTTAAATTATTATTTGTTTTTAAATGTTCTTAAGTGTTGATTAATAGTTATCCGTAATTAAATTACCCTAACCATTTCGTGGAAAGTAAGGCCTATCAAATTCTCATTCAAATATGAGCTTTTAGAGTCCCCTTAAAGTAGTCTCGATCGTTAGTAAATTTTTTTTGAAATCGAAGTTAAAAGCTCAATTGTAAGTGGCGTTTTCGATGCATCTATTCTACATTTACCTGGTAGTTCGTTTAACAATTGTAAAATTGCTAAAGACATTCAACTTAGGATATGATTAAAGAAATTAATGTCTACATCGCTCTCAAAATACCCTCAACCGCACTATTTTATAACTTGTAAATGTCCGTGATGAATGTTGGCTACTCATAATGTTGGTTTTTCGGCGCACATCTGTTATTATATGGCCCTGTTATGGAGTATACCTTAGATTTATTCGCATTATTTTTACCGTGAACGCTATTAAATTAAACATAAACGTATAATAACATTAATGACTCTTCATAATGCAGAGAGACCCAGCTCGATGGCCTGTGTTTCAACCCATCTTGCGGATCGGTGGAGATGGGCATGGGAACGATTCCGGCAGGAGAAATGCCCCGAGTTCCCTCAACCGCAGCCTCAACAAATCGACAGGCAATCGGAAAGTGACCATGGCTTGTGGCTAGCCGATAGTCCATGGGAGGAATGGAGCCCGGCCTGGGAGATCCACGAGCAGGCCCGTCATCTTCTCGAGCAGCTCGAGAACCACCAGCGGCAGGTGGATTTGCAAGTGGTCCGAGCTCGCCAATACCTGGCGAATGTCGAAGAAGATCTACTAGCTGGTCGGATCGACAGCAGTTATCAACATCCGCGGCAATGCACGGTCGCACAAGGCACCCGACCGAAAACCACGCGGACCCGCAATACTAAGCGGCCCATAATGACGATATCCGGTTATTCTCCGGAAGTATGGGTCGAAAAAGGATTTCCTACCTCCTGAATTGCCAGCCCAACATAGACTTCCTGTGACTCAATGTAACTCCTGATTTAATTGAATTTTGATTGAATAAATAGCTTGTTATTTTAGATAATTATTCTTACTTGTGTGAATGTTTTAATAAGAGAATTCCTTTTGTTTATTGCATAAAATTTTGTTGTTGTCTATAACAAATCGTTTAAATGTCTCTTTTAATAGCCATGGAACCCATCCAACTACTGCAGAAAGAGCTGACCCGTGCCCAGCAAGCTAACAAAGCACTGTATGAGCAAATCATACAGCTCACCAAAGAGGTACAACAAGTGAAAGCCACATGGGTGGATCCAGCCAAGCTTAAGCCCCTACGCCACCGGCTCACCGCCGCTCAAAATGGCTGGGCCGATGAACGGCAATTAAATCAAAATCTCCGAACGCAAATAAGGGGGTTGGAAGTTGCCTTGTCCGCCAGTCGGGAGGGAGAGGCAGTAACCTACCCTCTTGTCTTCGCCCCCTCCCAATAGGCTTATCGGGACTCCATAAACAAACCAACGCCCGCTGTAACTTTTACTACAACACCATCCAGCAGTTATAGGCCGGGGCGGACGAAAAGCCGCTCGTCTGTCGAATAAACTCAATTGATTTAAAACTTGTTTCATCTGTGAGTTAATTAAATTATAAAGGTTGTTCAATTACTAAAAGTGATGTTTTAAAACTTGAAGGATGTTAAAAAACCCGGAGCTATTTCATGAGTATTCACACTTCGTCAGGTAACCATCGTTCTATCTCTAGGAACACCATCACCGTATCTAACACTCACTAACATGATTCTGATCTCGAAACTTCTCACACACAAGGCACTTACAAAGCAAGCATAGGTCTTCCATCGACAGCTCGTTGAACCCAGGGGTTGTCCGAGCAATTACAGCATTAGTAATAGCGTTACCGGGGCAACTATAGGAAGATTCAAACAAATAGCAAAACCCAGTAACCCACCAAATTGTAAAAAATCATAGGAGTTTCCCATATTTTAATGCATTGTTAAAGGCTTCTAGTATGAAAAGAATGTCTATTTTACAATCATTTCCAACTTTTGTCGTCGATCATTTACTCAAAATTCTATTAAAAGTAGTCAGAGGTAAAATTAAAATCAGAAATTCTAAAAAACTAGTATTGAATAAACATCGTAAGCCTTTGTTATCGCTAGTAAATAATAAAAATCGTCAGCAAATGAGAAAAATCATATATAAACAACAAGGTGGTTTTATGGGAGCAGTGTTACCATTAGCATTATCATTATTATCACAATAAACGATGGGGCAATCATTACCTAATGTTAAATTAAAATTTAAATCATCGTGTTGTAATGGAGAAGATTTGGACGAACCCAGAAGACGAAGCAGGTTTCGGTGGAGTGGCAAAGTTAAAGAAACGAGTCCCAAAGTCGAAAAAAGAAACGCAAAAGTGGTTGTCAGATCACCTTGGGTACAGTTTAAACAAACCAATGCGGAAAAGACTTCCAACAAGAGCTTATAAGACATTCGGTATTAATGATTTATGGCAAATGGATTTGATGGAGATGATACCGTATTCGAAGATTAACAAGGGTTATAAATATATGTTAACATGTATTGATGTTTTCAGTCGTTTTGGTCGCGGTGTACCAACATGGACAAAATCTGTAGAAGAAATATCTAAAGCAATTAACTCGATGTTTAAAAATGGGCATCCAGACAATTTGCAAACTGATTTAGGTATTATTATTATTATTATTATTATTATTATTATTATTATTATTATTATTATTATTATTATTATTATTATTATTATAGGCAAGGAGTTTTACAATAGTAAAGTTAAGCAAATCCTGGATCGTCTCAAAATAAATCATTATTCTGTACATTCTCAATACAAAGCCGCACATGTTGAAAGATTTAACCGGACATTGAGGGATAGATTGAAGGAAATATTTCGTGCATCAAGGTAATAAAATATGGATAAATGTATTACCGAAAATACTTGTTAGTTATAATAATTCATCACATCGAGGTCTGAATGGTTTGAGACCCATAGATATCAGCTCAAAAACACGAGTACGGACTAAAACAGTTGCTATTACAAAACCAAAATATAAAGTTGGTGATCACGTTAGAATTAGTAAAATATCTGCTTCAGCTTTCATCAAAAATTTCGATAGTAATTGGAGTGATGAGGTATTTCAAATTATTAAAATTAATACTAAACAGAGTCCTGTAATGTATGTTATTAAAGATAGTGATAACAATGTAATACAAGGGAGATTCTATGAACAAGAATTACAAGTTATTTTCAAACCTACAGTGTTCAGAATTCAGAAAATATTGAAAATTAAAATGGTGGGTAAGGATTAACAATACTATGTCAAATGGCATGGATTTCAAAAACCCTGATGGATATCATCAAAAGACCTAGTAAAATGAGTTTCTATACAATTTTACCGAGCAATAGTTGCCCACTAATCCATCCGGAAAATCAAGCAAGTAAATTTATGGTGATCTTCAAAATCCCATTTATTTACATGGAAATTGGGAAGTTGTTTGCAAGATTTTACGTTTGTGTACAATACATTCCCATTTTATAGTCATTGTAAAATCCGTTACAAGAAGCGTGTTCCCAAAACCTGTAGTGGTATTTTCTCAATCAATAATTTTGAACGATATTGTCATATTCCGAATCAAATTTTAGATGAAAATAGTGGCATGTTTTTCAAAGATGGATTGAATGTTAGTTGTGGTTTTAGTCCATTTACAATAAAGTTTGAAAGTATTGAGGATGCAAAGCGAATGGGTAGTGATAAGCTTAACATAGCTGTTCCTGGCACTGAATACTTATTACGTTTCAAAACATTTGATGAGAACAGTGTAATGACCGAACACATCAAAATATCTGTATCATATATTAATGAAGTTGAAGATACATCTACATTTACTAATGATTTATATATTGAAACACTTGAAGAATTACATAAATATATTTCATTCAATTGTTTACATATATCTAAAACTATTGAATTTGTTAAAGATGGATTATGTAAATTCAGTCTGAATAATAACATTTGCGAAGTTACATTTGATAAAAATTTAGCTAATACATTGGGATTAGATAAGCAAACATATAGGGCAAGTGCTTTTGGTGTACGCAAACCGAAAATAATAAAACTTCATAGACAAATGTTCATATATACTAACATCATTGTTGGTGATTCTTTGGTTCCTCTATTGAAATCTGTTTGGGTTGATAAACATGATCAGGATGAAGTTCTCAATATAAATATCGATAATCCCATGTACTTACCGGTATCAACATCATGTGTAAACAATATAGAAATAAATATTCGTGATGATAGGGGTAAATTTATTGAATTTAGTAAAGATACAAAAACTCATTTGACATTACATTTTCGTAAATTAGATGGCCAATAACGATATTATTAGTATGTATAGTGGTAGCCAAAAAGGTGGCGAATTACCATATTTTATTGGTAAACAGTATGGATCAGGATGGTTGAGAACAATTGGTAGATTTGCACTTCCTATTCTTAAACGCCTTGGTAGTTTTGGTATGAAAACCGCTAAAGATGTGATAATGAATGAGCAAAAAATATTACAATCTCTGAAATCAAATGCATTATCCGAGTTAGGGAAAGTTCTACCAAGTGTTGCAGGTATGTTTCAAAAACAGGAACCAGCACCGGCAACGGCTCAAAAACGTAAAAGACATCATAAACATATAAACAAACGAATGAAAGGACATGGAACTATATTTCAAAAATGATTTGTAGTAAATCTGAACCGTCTCCCCAAGCAGTAATTGAAATGGGGGCCTTTGAAGAAGTATTTCCGATGAATTCTATTATGGAATGTAGAACTGATATTGCATTTTATATTAACGGTTCCCAAACTGAATATTTAGATTTAATGATACATTGTTAACTGTTCAGATCAAAGTTGTAGATAAAAATAGAAAACCGTTCTGTGAACCTAGTGATGTAATACCAAATAATTTCTTGTTTCATACACTTTTTAAAGATTCAGTTCTCGGATTTAATAATATAAAGATTGAGGGCGGTAACAGTACATATATTCACAAAGCTCTAATAGAAAGTATTATAAATTACAATAGCGGTACTAAAAATACATGTTTAACTTTTATGGGTTATGGTAGTGATGACGATAGGAAAAAGTGGATTAAAGTCTCGAAATTATTTACCATGTGCTCATCATTACAACTCGATTTTATGAATCAACCGAAATATTTACTCCCAGGTGTTAATGTACACATTAGATTGAAAATATCTGAGTCGGCATTATCACTAACAATTGCTACCACTACACCAATTCTTCAATTAGTTGATGCAAAATTATTAGTGAGGAGTTCGTGTTGAGCCTTTTGTATTAGCAGGTCATCAACTGGGTCTTAATTCTAAGCATGCAATATATCCATTGAAAACAAAGGAAATTGTTCAATTTGCAATTGCTAAAGGTTCAGCTTCTTTCTATAAGGAACAAATATTTGGAGATAGAAGAATGCCCAACTTTATATTGGTAACATTTCAAAGTGAATCTCAATATAATGGATCCTACTTAACATCGTGCTCAATTTTCAAAAACTTTGGAGTAACATCGCTAACTTTATCGAAAAATAGTGATTATAGAGAAACATATACTCAAGATTTCGATAATGATAACTATTGTGCTACATATATGCAAAGTATAGTGAGAAATATGGGTTATTTGGATAAAAACCTTAATTGTGGTATAACTCTTGATAATTTTAAAAACAAATATCCATTCTTCACATTTGTTTTGGCACCCGATTTCGATTTAAATCAGAGTCAATTACCTCAAAATGGAAATTTACGATTAGATATAAAGTTTGCTAAAGCTACAACTGAACCGGTACATGTTGTAATATATGGAGTATTTGAAAATGAGGTTCAAATAACTGCAAACAGAACCGTGTTGGTTTGAAAATGTTGGTATAAATGTATAGATAATTTATGATAATTTGTCATGGACTAAGTTTTTAAATGTATTATTAATATTATTGATATAGTTCTGTTCAGGTCTATTGAATTGGAAAACAAATACTAGGACATGAGTTTTTAGGGGTTTTTCCTCTTGATAAAATTCCATATTTACGTAATAATCAAGCCATAATCGTCATTTCTCAATCGTCTCATCTCGGTGGAGAGCATTGGTTAGCAATATATATGAAACCTAGCAAGATATTTGTATTTGATCCTATGGGTTTCTATTATCCGGCTTTAATGGTTTCGAAACTGCAAACAATGGGTAAACCTATTGTGTATAATAAAACTATGTATCAAAAACCATGGACCTTAACATGTGGTCAACATTGTTTAGCTTGGTTATTATCCAAGCGATTTGATGTTTAATAAATGTTTAATAAATGTTTTATTGTTATTGTTATGTTTTAACTATTAATATTTTTTTTTAATTATTATTATTATTATTATTATTATTATTATTATTTTTATTATTA
This sequence comes from Schmidtea mediterranea, assembly GCA_022537955.1. Taxonomy (NCBI): domain Eukaryota; kingdom Metazoa; phylum Platyhelminthes; order Tricladida; family Dugesiidae; genus Schmidtea; species Schmidtea mediterranea. The sequence goes on along the minus strand of CM039679.1, from coordinate 212,067,284 downwards.
TTATTATTATTATTATTATTATTATTATTATAAATATTATTATTATGTGTTTAATTAATGGTAATAAGCTAATGCATGATCACAAAGACGATGCATGATAAGTGCGTGATCACAAAGACAGTGCATGATCATCACATGATAAGTGCATGACTGCATGTATACACACTCAAGACTGAATAAAGAAAACACATACATACTTTTGTTTGTATGTGATTTACAAAGAACACATGCCTACACGGTATAGACTGCATGTATTTTACAAAGAACACATGCCTACACGGTATAGACTGCATGTATTTTACAAAGAACGCATGCCTACACGGTATAGACTGCATGCGTAAAAATCTCTCACCTATATGTGTGTATTGCTAAAATGTGCATGGCTAAATCCTGAAAATATTATTCTCTTTATAAACATTGACAAATTCTAAATTTGTCACAATTATTTCAAAATTTTCTAATTTCAAAACTTTCGCGCCAAAATGCCAAACAATAATATTTTAAGAAGTCTTCTCCTGAATGAAACTGGTAAAGATTTTTAATTTAGAGAAATGTTCAAGAAGTTATTGTACACGACGATACAATTATTATTAGTGATAGCGAAGATTATATTATGATTATCGAAGATGGTAAATTTTAATGTATATTTTATTTTTTAAAAACAATTTTAGTAGATTTGGATGAAACATTTATTGATGATGTCCCCATTTTAGTAGATTTGGATGAAACATTTATTGATGATGCCCCTGTTTCTGGGGAAGATGAAACATTTATTAATGATGCCCACATTTCTATGGATGCCCCCGTTTCTGGGGAAGATTTGGATGATGAGATTTTGTATAAAAAATGTAAGATTTTTATTATTTTTTAATATTTTTAATGAGTTTAATTTATCCTTAATTTATAAGAATATAAATATTTTTAATGAGTATAAGTTAATAATATGTAAAGTATTATAATATAAAACTTTAAATATCATTAATTTATATTAAGAATGGAAATATGATTTGAAATAGAAATATGATTTGAAATATTTGATTTATAATAAGAATAGAAATATCTAATTTATAATAAAAATTGAAATATTAATTTTTATAAATTATTTTACGAGATGTTATTGAAACATGTGATTTATTTTATAATAGAAATATCTGATTTATTTTTATAATAGAAATATATGATTTATAATACGAATAGAAATATTAATTTATTTAAATATTTACATAGTTAATAATTATCATCATTTATATATTATTATTTGATTCATATATGATTTAAATAATAATAAACATTTGATAATAATTACATATTTATCAGGTCGATTGTATAAAAACTATTGCCAATCTGGAATTGGTCATAACTCGAAATGCCATATGACTATGGAAAGTTACTATGGTCATAGATTCTATGGCATCGACTTTTTTATTTGCCCTAAATGCGATACCGCCCATGACATTGAATATCTAGAGTTTTATAAGAAACACTCTAGCCATTTAAGTCAATTTAAAATTAATAAAAAGACATTATTTCAAATGATTAATGCGAAAAATGTTAATAATAATAATAATAATATCCCAAATAATACAAAGATTACTAAAAACATAAACAATAATACAAATGTTTCTAAAAATATTAAAAAATCAAAAAGACCTGCTGATAAAATCGTTTCGTGTATCCCTGCTAAAATTAAAAAAATTGAAATCATCATTAGTGATGACGAAACTGAATATAATCAAATAAGGGGTTCGGTAATTAATGAAATAAATGTAAACGATGAACCTGAAATAGAGGTTTACTTAAAGGGTTCCCGTAAAAATATTCGATTTGATTTAGAAAATCAAAACCTTGTTCAAATTGCCCTAACGGATAAACTTGTAAATAAATTTAAAAATGAAATGAAGAAAATGGGCTCTGTAAAAGTCCAGTTTACAGCTCTCATTCAATTTGAAAAAGATGGGGAAATAAAAGATAATTTCTTTTCAAATAGCATGAGTGTCTTTTCCGATAGTTTTCTTGCTGATAGAGTGAGTCGGTTAAATGAGAAAATCGAAAAATTCACATATTTAGGAAGTGGGTGGCGCGTAGTTAAGATTCGCGAAATTGATTTTATTTTAACCGCGTATTATCCTGTAAGTCGATTAGCTGGACATAGTTTTATCCCTACACCGGAATCTCTAGTATGTACAAAGGCTATTGTAAATGTTAAAAACACAGATCATTCGTGTTTTATATATAGTGTTTTATCGATTTTAAAGCGTTATATAGTTTTAAAGAATAGGGAGCGTGTTTCTTCTTACACTACTTTTATGGATGAATTGAATTACGATCCAATTACAGATTGTCCAATGAGACTGTGTAGCATCCCCAAATTTGAGAGAAACAATAGCGACTTAAATTTGGCAATCAATGTCTTTGAATATAACAACACCCCTTCTAAACAATTGAATGATATTGATTGCGTACCTCACCATCCTCACCTTGTCTTAATTCATCGAACAAAGGTTATCGGCGGTAACCCGATTAATCTTTTATTATTACAAGACGGTAATAATTATCATTATACCGCCATTTTTAATTTAAATAGACTGCTGAATTGTTATTCTAGTAGTGAATGTAACACCAGAATTCGTGTAAAAAGGTGTCCCCATTGTTTAAACGGTTTTTATTATGATAAAACCTTTAAGGCACATGTTGATTTGTGCGCTAAAAATCAAATAGGAACAACCCTATACACGATCCCTAAAAATAAAAATTTGATATTTAAAAATTATTCTAAAATGATTATCCCACCATTCGTAATTTATGCAGATTTTGAGGCTGTTTTGCCTAAAGATGTAAAACATCACCAAATGCACATGCCGATATCAGCAGGCTTATTATTAATAAATAATTACACAAATACTACACAATATTTCAGTTTTATAGGCTTGGAATGTGTGTTGGAATTTTTAAAGAAAGTAGAGGAAATTGCTGTCACAATTGTCCTACCGTATTATGAAAATCATGGTAAAAAACCTATGAATAATCTTACATCTAATGAAGAACAGCAGTTCATCGCATGTAGAACTTGCTATCTTTGTAAAAAAATTATTAGAAACAAGGTTAAGAACCATGATAATTTTACAGGTCAGTATCTTGGTGATGCCTGTCGTAACTGTAATATTAATAGGAAAATAAGTAAACAGTTACCTATCGTCTTTCATAATTTGAGAGGGTATGACCTTCATTATATTTTAAAGTATGGTTTGAATGAATTTCCATCTTGGAAATTAAATATCATTCCTACAACAACTGAGAAATTCATATCTTTGATTGTAAATATTAAGATATTGGCTGTTAGATTTATAGATAGTATGCAATTTGTAAATTGCTCTTTAGCCAAGGCTGTGAAAACTCTTACTGATCTACCTCTAACTTGTTCTGCTTTTGATGGTCTTATAGTTAAGGCAAAGGGTATCTTTCCTTATAATTTTGCAGTATCACTAGAGGTTCTTGAATCGACTTATGAACTACCTCCAAAATGGGATTCTGTATCTGATGATGAATATGCTACCGCCCAACTAATTTGGACACAGCAAAATTGCACTACAATGTTAGACTATATGTTAACTTACCTAAAATTAGACGTATTCCTCCTTGCAGACTATTTTCAGCAATTTCGCGCAAAGGCTATTGCTTACAATAGTTGGTTTAGAACCTCTGAATTTTTATGGAATTCCTGGAATGTCATGGGCGTCCGCTCTCATGACATTAAAGGAACCCATAGAACTTCTGCAGGACATGGAAATGTTTAATTTCTATGAGGGTGGAATACGGGGTGGGTTAACATTTGTTAACAAACATCATGTTGCAAGTTCTGAAGATACAGAACTCTTGTATATAGACATTAATAATTTATATGGTTGGGCACTTAGCCAAAACCTTCCGTATGGTGATTTTGTTTGGTGGATGATAATCTGAATGATATGCTGAGTGAATGTGTGAATGCGAACATTGAATTCCTTCCGTATGATTATACAATGGAAGTTGACATCAATATTCCTGAGCGTGTGCATCAGTATTTGAATGACTTTCCAATTCTTCCGGAAAAGATGTGTCCGCCCAATTCGATAGTTGAGAAGTTAATGCTCACGCATTACAGTAAGAAGAACCATGTTCTTCACTGGAGACTTCTCAAGCTGTATATAGAATTGAGTGCGGAAGTTGAATGTATTCATAGGACAATTAAATTTAAACAAGCACCTATTTTTAAAGAATATATACAGAGAAATACATATTTACGCTCAAACTCAAAGTGCGAGCTTCATAGAGATTTGTATAAATTATTTAATAATAGTCTATATGGGAAGTCCGTTGAGAATTTGAAAAAACGGATGAATTTGAGGCTATGCAATTCAGCTGAAAAGATGATTGTATATGCTTCAAAACCGACTTTCAAAAAGTCCATTAAAATAGTGGATGATTTGATTGCTGCTCATCTGAACAGAGATTCTATATGTTTAGACAGGCCTAGCTACACTGGACAATCAGTACTAGACCTGTCTAAGCTGCGGATGTAGCAATTACAATATAATGAATTGGCAAAATATAGATCAGAATTTAACTGTGATATTAATATCGTTGCCGGCGACACTGATTCGTTTTTTCTTGAGGTTAAGCACTGTAAGCTTGGCATTCTTTTGCCGGCAATGATAAGAGACAACCTTTTAGATACCTCAAATTACGACCCGGCACATCCCTTATACTCGAGGAAATTAGATTCTGTAATAGGAAAATTTAAAGATGAAAGTAAGGGTCTCGGGTATAAGGAGTTGGTTTTCTTAAGACCCAAGTGCTATAGTTATTAGGTAAATCTGATACAATGAGGGCTAAGGGGTGAAGTTGTTGGGGACTGACATCAAACATCAGTCGTATTTGGATTGCTACAATAAAAACGTAGTATTCACAGTACCTCAAATTAGGATAGGGACGCGGAACCATGAGCTGTATACATTTAGAAACATAAAATCGCTTTGAGTAATAACGATGATAAGCGATTGTGGGTGGGGAAAAATACCAGTATCGCATTTGGGCATTATTTTGGGGTTGATGCAATAGATAGTGACCAAGTTAATTTCTTGGATGAGCCACTTTTCGGTGGTTTGAGCCCCAGTTTTGATGACTCTACAGAAATCAGCGATAATGAAGATTATGGACAGCTTTTCGATGGTTTAAGTTTTAACGAAGATAACATTGATATTGATGACGTGTTGTTATCTGATTAATAAATGTTTTTTAAAAAGCAGTTTTTGTTAATTTGGAAACTTATTTATTTAGAAAACTTATAATAGTTTTCATTTTTATTATAAAATTTAGATGAAATTTTTATAATTTACATTTTTATAATATTATTATTATTTCATGCAAAAGCCGCAGCGTGACGAAACGCGAAATATAACTATATATTTTTTATATTTGTTCACATGTAAAAAAAAAATATTTTAATGTATTTATTATTAATATTTCATTGTTTTTTATGTAGTTGTTTTTTATGTAGTTGTTTATTATATATATATATTATATTATTATTATTATTATTATTAATAAAAAGTAATAAGTATTTTAATAATAATAATAAAATTTTTATAAGTAATAATATTAATAAAAGTAATAATAATATTAATAAAAGTTTTTAAAAGTAATAATAATAATATTAATAAAAGTTTTTAAAAGTAAAAATATTATTAATAAAAGTTTTTATAAGTAATAATAATAATAAAAGTTTTTAAAAGTAATAATATTAACAAAAGTTTTTAAAAGTAATAATAATATTAAAAAAAGTTTTTATAAGTAATAATATTAATAAAAGTTTTTATAACTAATAATATTAACAAAAGTTTTTATAAGTAATAATAATATTAATAAAAGTTTTTATAAGTATTAATAAGCATATTAATAATAATAATAAAAGATTTTATAAGTAATAATAGAATAATAAAAAGTAATAATAATAATTATAATAATAATATTAATAATAATAATATTAATAATAATATTAATAAAAATAATAATAAAAATAAAATAAATTTACAAAATATATACTACTTATAAAAATAAGTAGTAAATTAAAATTAAAAAATGTTTAAAAATAATATGACATTGAGAAATTTTGAATGACCTTGAAAAATTTTGATGACTCATCCAATGACCTTGATTGCCCACTGCTGGGGACATTCTGGGTCCTCTTAACCCCGCAATGTTTCACAAAGTCAACGCGTCACCAAAAAATCCTAGTAATGAGGTCACCAATCACTTAAACCTTGGGTTAAAATTCATGCCTGATGATAATAAACTAATTATAATATTAACGATAACTGGTGAATTCCATCATATTTTTAATTAATTTATTATCGATTGCTACAAAGCCCATGAGGATACAAAAACACCGCAGCTGCGGAAGAACCCAGATAGACAGATTTTGATTGAGGATGAGATTGCTTGCGTCAAAATTTACCCAGGTCTTTCCATTTAACTGTTCACTATGACCTGAACCCAACGCTGTCATCAAATATCCCGAAACTAGACCATCAAACAGAAAGTTATGATATTCATCCATAGAGCATTCTTGAATATTAGTTGGGATTTTATCAAGTGCAGCTTTAATACGACTTGGAACTGTAGCATTTAACATTTCAATCCAACGAAGAGATTTTCCTGCTTCACTTTTATCGAATTGTGCAGTTTGAGGAGAAATAATATGAGATGTAATTCCAACTTGTGGTTTAAGAGTAGATAGAACTTCTCGAGCTGTGGTAGCCTCTTTGGTTAAACGAGTCACAGCTCTACCCGAAACATCTTATTGATAAAGAGCGTGAGACAATTCACATTTAAGAGCCTTGTTCTCTTGCTTCATCGTAAATTGTTGAAGCATCAAGGCATCCCATTCATCCTGAAAAAATTTCAATAAAGCTGGAATGGATGTAAAACTGGGTGGTTTCGATTTCACGTGCATTAGAACTCTAATTTCAATCAAATCATCTCGAGAAAACTGTTTAAGCCAAAAAATTTATTTTTCTTTTAAATTACAAATTATCAATTTAATTACAAATTCATTTTTAAAATCTGTCCATTTACCATTTACATTTAAACAAATTCTTTAAAATTTTGCAATTATTTTTAAACTACTATCACTCAATTACAAAAAAAACAAATTTCCAAATAAAAGTATTTTTTTTTATTTCATTTTTAATTCACAACTCTATTTTTATTTTTCCCGGCCTTAATTTTAATTATTGTTGTTACTTGGAGAAGAGACTCAAATTTTGAATCCATTCTCCAAGTTACTAAACAGCATGGGTTAAGGGAACAGATTAACCAAATTCTCAACAATAACAATAATAATTATAATAAGGAATTTCAGTTTAACTATATCTACATTATCAATAATAATGATAATAATATTAAAATTTTTATTTTACAATTTTAAAAATTTATATCTAATTTTCTTGTTAAGAAATCTATTTTGAACCCCAAAAATCTTAATTTATTAAAGTTAAAAATAAAATTATTTAATTTAAATTACTATATAGTGATTGATAAAAATTTTATTGTAAAATGAAAATAATTTTACTATAAGACAAAACATCTTATTTTATACTACAGGCCACGAATCTGATCCTTAAAATTCAAAAGTTTAAGAGAAATTTAGTTATATAACCTTTTTCCTATATATGTACTATCCTGCTTGCCGCTTATTACCATGGCAACGGGTTAAACAATTGGTAAATTCTAAATTATATCGATTTTAGCTACTTTTTCTAATATTTTTTCATATTTTTAGATGTTCTAACGCAACAAGATCTCTTATTGCGCCACATTCCAACATCATCACTTGCTATCAAGTATGCTCTTTAGTTTATTATTGGTTTTATTCAACTTTAATCCACAGATCTCTCGAAATTGACCCACAGAAGAAATCACTATACTGGAATTTATTTATGTTGGATTTATTTCTAAATTGATGTGGTGGTTTTTCACGTTAAATTTTTTTTAAAATTTAATAAAGTCTTATGTATTTATTCTTTTGATTTAATGATTTTATATCTGAACTTTAAAAAATAATAGTAGTTAATACTTATTTTTGCAATATAACCATAACTCTAGTAATACTAATGTTAATGCTAATAATAATAATTTGATGCTGCTGGTAATATTATCAATAATAATAATAATCATAATAATAATATTAATTTAATTTGGGAAAATGTAATAACAACAGTAATAACTATACTAGATCAATAATACTAATAACAGTGGATTAATAACTACAATGATGATACTAATGATCCTAATAATAATAATAGTAGACATAATAATATTAAGCAAATAATAATAACAACATTTATAATGATAATAATAATAATATTCATAATAATAATAATAAATTACTAATAATAGTAATATTATATTAACAACCATAGTGACAATAATAATATTAATAATAATAATAATAATAATAATAATAATAATAATAATAATAATAATTTTAATAGATTAATAACAACCATGATATTATGTTAATAATGATAATAATAATAATAGTAATAATAATAATCATAATAATAATAAATTCCCAATAAGTAATAATGTTACATTAACAATGATAAGAATAAAGATGATAAGAATAAGAATAATGATAATAGATTAATAATAATAACAATAATATGAAACTAATAATAATGATAATAATAATAATAATAATAATAATAATAATAATAATAATAATAATAATAATAATAATAATAATAATAATAATAACTATAATGATAGTAATGTGTTAATAATGATAGGGTTGGGATAGAATTTACGCGGGGACGGATAGGGTCATCAACAAAAGTATGAATAACAGTACTAATAATAATATTAATGATAATATTAATAAGGAGTCATCTTAGTGACCACGGTAACACTGATGACGATCATGATAACAATAATAATATTGATAGCAATAATAATAATACTGATTTTTCAATAATAATAATATTATATTAATAACAATAATAATAATAATAATAATAATAATAATAATAATAATAATAATAATAATAATAATAATTATAAGAATAATAATAAAATAATAATAATAATTTTTATGATAATAACAATTTTAAATGGACAATGATGTTGGTGATAGTTGTGATGATAGCCATTTTACGATCTGTGGGGTCATGGAATTAATTTTGTAAAATTGTGTCGAATTGTTATCTGTAACGAAATAGGATAGTCTGAGTGATGGGGACAACGTGGAATTCTGAATTCTAAAGTCGATTTTCGGTCATTTATAATATTAGGGTTAAATATATTGATAGAATACGACTAATAACATTTATGAAAATCCGATGCAAATCGAATTAAATATAAAATCGATACTTGTCAGATGGGGTTTATTTCTACGTTACAAGTCACGATTTATCGATCATAACTGCAATTTAGTTTTATATGACTAATGGAGTGATGTTTTGTATGGAGATTCGTAGTGTCGTTGATTTCTCGATTACTTCTACTGAGTGCATCTCTATACATATATTTCGTGCTATTGTGTGAAACTTTATATTTAACCTTTCCCAGGACCTCAACACTACTCTTTCGAGGGTTGGGCGATAGGATTTAGGAAGGGGAGAATACTGAACGGCTCCAGCTACTGCCTTTACCTCGGCTTCCCCCACCAACATACCGGTTCTTTCCGGGGGTAACGAGAAAAATAGTTTTAAAGTTTTTCTATCTTGCGTGCGTGTAAGTCTATAGTGAGTATCCGCAACGCAAAAAAATCATTTTTAAATTAAATCCTCATGACGAAGGTTAGACACTAAAAATATTTCGTTAAAATTTTCCAAGATGATTTTTAAAAAAAAAATTTTATTTTCTAAACAAAATACTGCACATTATTAATTCTTCAAATTCTAACACAAATTATCACAATCATCAATAAAATTAAAACGTAATGATAAAAAATAAATCAAAAATTAATTGGGACTTCTTTCAAAAATAACAAATTGACAATAAAAATTTTAAAGATTTTTAGAGAGTAAAGAACGAATGAGTTTTGCTCAACCAACATCGCCTTATATATCACGATTGTTCGTGTGTGTGTTTTGATGAATTAAAACAAGGAATTTTCTAGAATATTCCAAAATTATAAAATTTTTATTCTTTTTGATTTAACATTAAATTTTTATATTTTTTGTACAGAAATTTTTATTTATTTTATTTTTCTTTAAATTTTCCATTTTTATTTAAATTTAAGTTTTCTGCTCAAAAACACACAGGCTTTATCGTGCTGGTTAAACAAAATCAGTTTTTGCCCAACAGTTGGTAAGCTTAGAATACGTTTTATCGACTCTTACCAGTTTGTTAATGACTCATTAACTAGAGCTGTGAAAACTTTGACTAGTTTACCTTTATCAAAATCTGTTTTTACTGGTACCATTGTTAATGAAAAAGATATTTTTCCGTATAACTTTGCCACTAGTTTAGAGGTCCTTGAAAATACTTATGAACTGCCTCCAATCTGGAAAGGAGTGAGTGAAGTTGAATATGAGAAAGCTCAATTAATTTGGACTGAAATTAAATGTGTAAATTTACTTGACTATATGATGATATACTTGAAACTCGATTGCTTTCTTTTAGCTGACTTTTTCCAACAATTTCGGGCGAAATCTATAGCTCATATTAGTTTAGAGCCTTTAAATTATTTTGGTATTCCTGGAATGTCTTGGAGTTCTGCATCAATAACTTTAGATAAATCCATTGAACTATTGCAAGACATGGAAAATTATAATTTCTATGAGGGTGGTATTCATGGAGGTCTTACTTTTGTTAATAAACACTTTGTAAAAACTGATGAAAGCACTGAGTTGCTTTATATAGATATTAATAATTTGTACGGTTGGGCTTTAAATCAACCTTTACCTTGTGGCAAATTCAGTGGGATACTTGATGGTTTTGATTCAATATTGTCTGATTGTTTTTCTTTAAATCTTGAATTTTTGTCGTATGGGTATACTTTTGAAGTAGATCTTGAAATTCCTTCAGATCTTCACGATAAGTTAGACGACTTTCCTATTGCTGCTGAGAAAATGAAACCTGAGGGATCTAAGGTTGAAAAATTGTTATTGACTTATTACCCAAAAAAGAATTATGTGATTCATTGGCGTTTACTAAAATTATACTTGTCTCTTGGTGAATTTTATCTCTTGGTTACTCTTGTGAATCGAGCTGTAATATTCAAACAGTCTCCTATTTTTAAAATCAACATTGATATCAATACAGAGTTAAGAGTACAAAGTACAAACGCGCTAGATAAAAATTATTATAAGCTCCTAAATAATTGTTTATATGGTAAAACCGTCGAAAACCTGAAAAAAAAGAATGAATTGAAGATTATGTAATACAGAAAAGAAGATGATTACATATGCTTTTAAACCAACTTTTCAAAGAAGTATCAAAATTTCTGATTAATATAGTTGCTGGAGATACGGACTCTTTCTTCTTGGAGATTAAAAATTGTAAACTTGATATTCTTTTGTCGGAAATGGTTAAGAATAATCTTTTAGATACATCTAATTATCCATCTACTTATCCACTTTATTCTAAAAAACTTGATTTGGTCATTGGAAAATTTAAGGATGAAAGCAAGAGAGAAGGTTATGACGAATGGGTATTCCTTAGACCTAAATGCTATAGTTTACTAGGAAAATCAAAATGCCTAAAAGCTAAGGGAGTCACATTGAAGGACACAACGTTAACTCATAAATCTTATAAGGACTGTTACGAGAAAAACACTACGTTTTCTGTACCTCAGCTCTGCTTGGGCGTCGGCGTGGGGAAAGCATTACTATGTTATTATGATGAAATATGTTACACCAATTATTGTCTATTAACACACCACCGCAAGAGAGTAAAATATACATACCCCTATCGAGTTGTATAAGTGCGGTGTAAGTCCGCCAATAATTCGTGTCCGTGAAGGCTACGGCGTGAGAACGCAGTAGCTGAAACGTAAATTACTATTTTGTATAGGGGAAATGGTCTTTTGGCTATTTCGGCATCACCCAAATCCTAAATATTCGACCTAAATTCGTAACAACAAACGGCTCAAAATCAAGACACCGAGTAGTCCAGTGGGCACTCGTAAATTTATAATATTAACATAGATTCTCCTAGGAACAAGTAAGGGAAGGTTACGGGGAATTCGGTGTTAAAACAAAAAACAAATCGTTGCTATGACTTCTAGTTGTCGATTTGAAGATACCAGATTTATAACATCCATGCATTACTTAATTTCGACACGAGTATTGAGTCAAAGAGATTGTGACCAGTAAACTAAGAATAAGAAACTTGCGAGCGAGTGAAATTTCAGTTCCCAAATAATTTAACTAACTAAAATTTAAACGCTAATAATAGGAATCGAAGCAGATAGAGTTATCGATTTCAATTTGGTATAGTACGCCGAATCTCTAGGACCCTAATATCAACCGTTTATAAACTTGATAACAACCAAAATTATTTTAAACATCTGTTTTGTAAACCCCATTCCAGCCAAATCATTGAGCAAACATACCTCAGACCCATCCTTAATAACTCATTAAAAATAGCCCCCTACTTTTACGAATCTCCCGTCCATAAGCTAATTAACCAAGTTATAAAAATCCAATTGGACAAACGCATAAGAAAGAAATTTACTTAATTTGGAATAACCATCCTCACCCTGATATTAAAAGGGAACGACTTGGCAATTTTGATTGCAAACTATTTGCGTTTGATAGATTCGAGTCGGATACGCCAAGCTAGTGATACACAGTATAATTACGTAAGTCCAAAAAAAAATCATTTAATAAACATCATAATATATTTTGATAAAATCGAAATGCCACCAGCACATAATATATCTAGTAAATTTGGAACATCCCAAGCTTGGATTGAAAATCTAACGAAGGTACAGCACGAATAATAGTAATCATGATTCGCTAACTGACCCAATAAAGCCAATGAAAATATGCGAGCCACTTATTCTTTCTTTCTTTTTCATCTAAACCAAGAACTGAATCTGGATTATCCCGCACCTAGAAGGAAACGGTCACAAAGAAAATTAATACTAAGGGTAATAAATAGGATAAATATAACTTACGCATAAAATTTCACGGAAACCGATCAGAATTTTCTCCATCCCGATAATAAACTATAAGCCACGTATTTAAGAACAATCCAGATCACTACTATTAAATAGAAAATTTACTCTCCCTGAACAAACCGATTGACCCGAAATATCCTCTAAACATTCAGTCCGACATTTAATTGAATTATCGATCAACTGAAATTCAGGAATTTATGCCGCACACTCAATAGACATACATCTGCTGACGAACTAAATCTGTGCACAGACAAGTCACCACGAATTTTCTACCCGAAACGTGCATACCAACAGGTATAAATTCTACTGAACAAATTGATTCCATCATTTATTTTCCTTGCAAACATGAATTACAATCCTTAACGTACAAGCGACGACTCTCCGGTTAGGCTTTAAGAAGACGAAATAATGATGGAACCAAAACTCAAGAATCGAAGGGGTGAGCTTTATTTTTATTTCCATAACTTGACGAAACATTTGAGACTTAGATGCAACGTAATACGTGAATTCTCAAGTCAAAACGAGTATCCGAATTCGAAAACAGATTTCCCTCGTTTAACATAAAATAAAAGATTCATTTGTCCGAAATATATATATATATATATATATATATATATATATATATATGTCCATCCAAAAAAAAATATATATATATACCTATTTAAATATAATTAACCGACAAAATCTACTCACTTGTTAATAATTTTTAATTGAATATAAAATAGTAATTCATCCACTCTTATAGTACAATTCATTATCAGTGAATATTTTCATCTTTTAAGTATATTTGTTGATCAGTGAATAATTCAGACTCCGTTTAAAGTATTTCCCAATATTTAATTGATATTTCATCTCATCATTGAGAAATTTACAATCTAATTTATTATAAGCAATTTTCGATTCACTGGATATTTGTTAGCTTCAATTCATATTTTCTCACTTTAATGATTGGTTTCCTCTTTAATGAATATTTTCTCTCTTCAATTAATGCTTTCCTTATTCAATGAATGTTTTTTCTCTTCAACGAATATTTTTCTCTTCAATGAATATTTTCCTCTTCGATGTATATTTTCTCCATTCAAAGTATATTATCCTTGTAAGTTTTTAATATATCAATTGATATTTCATCTATTTAGTAGATATCTTTAACTATCCCACTTTTTTTTCCAGTAATTTCAATGATTTTAGTCACTTAATGTACTCTCTCACCAACATTACTTCTTCACTGAAAATTTTCTTTATAGAATATAATCTCTACTAATTAAAATTCTATTTGTTGACTTGTTATTTTCAATAAAAATTTAATTAAATAAATTACATATTTCAATAGATTAGGTTGTACTCGACAAAAATAAAATAACTTTAGGCTATGTAAATCAATTAGAGCTTTTAGGGAAATTTTATGATAATTTAAGTGATATCTAGTTTTACGAGGTATTTATTTTAGTAAATTTTAATCATCTTTGTGAATTTTATGGTTTTCTTCTGAATTTTAATGGATTTAGGGTTTGACTATGTTTTTAATGAAATTATTGAAGAAATTAGGTTAAATCTATAATTTTAGAAACACTTAATTTCTTGATAATTTATTAGATTTGACTTGATTTTAGGATTATTTTAAATAAAAATTAAATTTATGATCAAAATGTTTATGAAACATCTATTTAAGGTAATTATTTAAAAATTAGAATCAAATTTGACTGATAGATTTTGAATAGTAAATGATATTTTAATTATAATTTTATGTTCTATTTAAATAGTTGATTAAATCAGTTAATTTTTAAAAATATTTTAGTGCAACCTACGATTTTAATTGATTTTACAGTGTAAAAAGGAGATCAATAATTACTTTCATTTTCAATTTTATTGATTTCATGGATATCAATCACAAAAGTAGTATAATTTAGAGATTTTTAAGGGAATGCTCAGTGTGGTTATCAGTATACTTATGAAAATCATTGATATATCTCTATGGGTTGACTGGTAATTTTTATTGAATTTATACTTGATTTATAGATTAATTTTAATTATTTGAGCAACATGATATATATTTTACAATAATTTAATTTATGTGGGAAACATAGACTTTATTCGATTTTAGTCATTTTTGATGAATTTTTTATTTGATTGAATATGTTGCCAGAATCAAATTGTGGTGATTTTCGGCGGAAAATGTTGGGTATCGATAAAATTTTTGTAATACTTTAAAGAAAATTTATATTTATTGGTAAAATTCAGATTTTTATTTTAAGGGAATTTGATTGGTTGAACACATATAGTAAATATGATCCAAATGATGAATTTTTAAGGATCTTATTCGGTTAAATATAGATTTCTAAAGAAATTTTACGTAGGTTTTTACCAAAAATATGTGTATTGTTGGTGCAGTGGGGGAAATGTGATTTCAAGGGAAATGATTGGTTAAGAAGAAATTTTGTGATATTTTAAGGGGAAATAATCTATTAAGAACAAGTTTGTTGTCATTTTTAAAGGGGCTGAGTTGGATGAATATCTGTGTTCAAAGAATAAATATTTTATAAATGGAGAATATAGAGGAGGAATTTATAATATTTTTATGGGGTTTTGTTAAGATAGATATCAATATGTGTGTAAATCTTTTGAGAGAGTGGAATTATTGTCATTTAAAGAGAAATGATTGTTAAAGAAGAGAATTTATGATCTTTTAAGGGGAAATAATTGGTCACGAGATGAATTTCATGAAATTTATTCGGTTGAATATCGATATGTTTGTGATTTTTTTGAAAATAATGAATATAGCCGGGATTATTGTCATTTAAAGAGAAATGATTGGTTGAGAGGCGAATTTATAGTATTTTTAAAGGGATTTGATTGGTCAAAAGAGAAATTTAATTTTAAGTCGATTTCAAGAAATTTATTAGGTTGTATATCGATATAAGCCGGTGATTTTTTATGAAAATAATGAATATAGCTGGGATTAATGTCATTTAAAGAGAAATAATTTGTTGAAAGAGGAATTTATAATATTTTTAAAGGAATTTACTGGAATGAATATTAGTGTTCAAATGGTAAATATTATCTACTTGATAGGTTTTTATTAAAATTTTGAATATAGTTGATATAATGGAGTGAAAAATGACATTTGAAGAGAAATGATTGGTTGAGAGGCGAATTTATAGTATTTTTAAGGGAATTGAGTTGGTTGAATTTATAAGAAAATACAACACTTGATAGGGCTTCAATGATTAATAGTTTCTTGATAGCAATCAGGTAACTAAGCAACCAAACAATTTGGAGACATCAAGGATTGATAAAAGAGTGAAGAAGTTAATAAAATTTGTAATTGAAATTGTATTTCTTTTGATTGTTTAAATTTTTATGTGCTTTTATTTAAAGATTTCTTGGTCAGTAAACAATTTTTTATACTGATTTGTTCAGTAACTTGTTATTGATAACATATTATGAGTGTGTGAATAACCAAGTATTTTAAGGGGAAATGATTAAGAGAAATTTTTATTTTTAAGTGGGTTAAGTTAGTTGAATATCGGTGTTCAAAGAGTAAATATTATTTAAATGTGGCATTTTAATGAATAAGTAAGTTATTCAATGCTTAGTATGTATATAGAGAGTTGTACAGTACTCGGTTATTTGTATACAGTACCTAGTGATTGTTGTTCATTTATTAATGAATTATTCCCTGTGTATGGGTTATCAGTATTCAGAAGTTGATACCAAGTAAATATAACAATGGATTTGGTTTCAATGAATTCGATAAATTATCGCTTGATAATAACAAGGTAACTTAGCAACCAAAAAATTTACCAATTTCGAGACGTCAATGATCGATAAAAGAGTGAAAAAGTTAATAAAATTTTAACTTGTAAATCTTTTTGTGAACCTTTTATGTAATTTATTTCAAAATTTGTTGGTCAGTAGCCCATTATTAATATTTATTGGTTCTGTAACTAGTTATTGGTAACATTTTGGGATTTTTGTCAATAACCAAGTATTTTAAGGGGAAAAGATTGAGAGAAAATTTTATTTTTAAGTGGTTTAAGATGGTTGAATATCTGTGTTCAAAGAGTAAATATTATTTAAATATTGCATTTTATTGAATAAGTAAATTATTCAATGCCTAGTATGTATATAGAGAGTTGTACAGTACTCAGTTATTTGTGTACAGTACTTAGTGATTGTTGTTCAGTTATTAATGGATTATTCAGTGTGATGGGTTATCAGTATTCAGAAGTTGATACCAAGTAAGTTAACTTTTTATGTTTTCTGAAAGTATTATTATTATTATTATTATTATTATTATTATTATTATTATTATTATTATTATTATTATTATTATTATTATTATTATTATTATTTTATTTTATTATTTTTTTTATTAAGAATGGGTTGCTGCAGAGTGGAGGAGATGGGTTGCTCTTGCAAATGACTACTACCTACCTTAGGCAATACTATGTAACACTAAAACTCAAAAATTTAATTTAATAAAATTCTTTGAAAATTTGATCGTTATCAACATGTATAAAAAAGTCATAGTAAAAATTATCCTAAAAATTTCATCTTTAAAAATTATATTAAAAAATTCATCGATAAAATTATACTAAAAACATGCTAAAATTGTGTATAAAAAATTCCAGTGTAAAATTATGTTAAAAATTTTATCATTTAAAAATATGTATAAAAATTGATCGATAAAACTACTAAAAATTTTATTTAATATATTTTATCATGCAATATTGTCGACTGTTTAACTTTAAAAGTTCTTAAATTATGTAACTTACCTTTTGACCCTCTATTTATTTTTAAAAAATTCTTATTTTATGTAATTTGCCTAATATAACTGCTTTTAAAATTTTCAGCTTTAAAAATTACCCTTATGTAACTTAACTGTTTACTCTCTATTTAATTTTTAAAAATTCTTACCTAATTTATCATACTTTACTCTAGGCACCTTAAATTACTTTAAAAACCTTAATTTACTTAAATTTATTCTAACGTACTTTAAATTACTCTGATGTACCTTAATTTACTTTATGAACCTTAATTTACTTAAATGTACCCTAATGTAATTAAATTGACTTTCGACCCTTTAATTTACTTTAATTTACCTTAATTTACTCTAATATACTTAAATGTATTCTAATGTACTTTAATTTACTTTAATTTATCTAAATTTACTTTAATATACTCCTATGTACTTTAATTTACTTTAGACCTTTTAATTTACTTTAATATACTCTAATGTATCCTAATGTACTTTAATTTATCTTAATTTACTTTAGGTGTTTTAAATTATTTTTATCTAGAGCCTAAATTTGCTTATGAAAATTGTGTGAACAAATATTTCAAGTGTTTTTTTAACAAGCATATAAAATACCCCTGTTAATTTTTTATCAGTAGGCGATTCAAGCCATTTTTATTTTATGCCTATATTTACCTATACAAAGTATTGAGACCAAATATTGCATTGTTTTTTATTACGAGTTTAAAATATCCCTGACTATTGTGTGTTCATCTTAGGCGATTTGAGCCAATTTTAATTTTATGCTTTTTTATCGTTAGGCGATTCAAGCCAATTTATTTTAGTCTTTTTCAAAAATAAAAAAAAATCGAAAAAAAATTTTAATTAGAAATTTTACTAAAAAATTTTAATACACATAAAAAATATACACATAAAAATTTTAGTAAAAACACACATAAAAATTTCGAAAAATTTCGAAAAATACACACATAAAAATCCCCTTAAAAATTTAGAAAATTTTCAAAAAAATACACACATAAAAAAATTTGGAAATAATTCGAAAAAAAATACACACAAAAATTAATTAACTTGATTACATCATTATGTAATCAAGATAATCCGAAAATATTCTGTAAATAAACCCCCCTTCCACCTATTTTATTATGTAATTGTTTTATGTAGCAGTGTGCCCCTAACAACCTACTCACTATGTCCACTGCTGGGGACGCTCTGGGTTCTCTCATTCACTTTACTTTTCACCGAGTCAACATTTTATCAAAAACCTTGGGTCTAAAATTCGTACCGGATAATAATGAATTAATAATAATATTTACAATAACAGTAACAGATGTGATAGTTAAATTTAGAGTATATTGCTAACTATGATAATAATAATGATATTAAAAATTTTTAAGTTTAAAATTTTGAAATTTTATTACTAATTTCCTTACAAAAAACTCATTTAAGCCCAAGAAATTTTAATTTATAAAATTTAAAAAATAAAATTATTTAACTTAAATTACTATACAGTAATTTATAAAATTTTTATTTTAAGATTGAAATTAACTTTACCTAAAGATAAAACACCCTATTTTATATTACTGGTTATGATCCTGATCTTTAAAGCTCAATAATTTGAGAGAAACTTAACCATACATCCTTTTCCCCTATATGTGTTTTAACCTGCTTGTCGCTTATTGCCATGGCAACGGGTTAAACTATTTTTAAGTTCTATATTATAAATTTTTTGCCTCTTGACTAATATTTCTTATATTTTTAGATGTTCCCTAAGAAAACAACCCGCGTGGGCACTTCTCTTCAACACCGAAATTGTCTACCACGTTCGCTTTATTCTTTTAACTTCCTTTTACTTGAATTTTCATTTAGGATCCCCGAGCCTTAGCCAAATTCAATTTTCGTAAAACTTGGAATTTTATTCGATTGAATGTCACCCTATATATTTTAGTTTTATGTCTTTTTAAGTAAATTAATTTTGTAAGTTTCGTGTTAATTTTATTAATTACTGCCTTCCAGTAAAAATAAGAAGTCTTTTGAATTGATATTAATACTTTGATAATGATAATGGTAAAATGAATCATGTAATAATAATAGTAAACCAACAATAATAATAACGCCATTATTAATCATTTTAATGTTAAAGGAATATAATAATATAGCAATCATATTAACAATAACATTAAATTTAGTAATATATTAGGTTTAGTGATAACGATGATAGTGATAACAATAGGGATACTATTATTAATAAAATGATAATAAATTTAGGTTAATAATAACGATGTTAAGTTAACAGTAATAATATTACTAGCACTAATAATAACAATAATAGTAAAAATGTCAACAATACTAGTCTTAATACTCTTGATAATAATAATAATAATGTGGGGTTTTTGGTTGTGTCAGTGTCCTTGACCCCATATGAAAATTATTATCTTGCCCCCAATGGTTACCCGTTGCCAAGCAACGTTGGTAATGCAACCACTGGTTATAGAATTGCCAAAGGTGAGCGCCATATAGGAACTGCTAAGGCCCGATCCTATAACGGGTTCAACGCACACCGATAGAAGGTATATGTGCGATATCTATTTCTGGTCCCCTTCACTTTAAGAATTCGATCAGTTATCTTTCTCTTAACCTTCGACTGAATCTTTATTATCTTGCATGAATTATTCCTGGTCATAGTCAACTAATTTAACGAATGCGAAGACAATCAACTAAACTATTTATTTCGTTATGACATTTCTTATTATTTTTGTTCCACAAGTCTCAACCTCCGTCGTTTCGCCCTCTCAATCTTTCCCGGACGGCGTTGAGGTGGTTTTACCGCAGATTTGGTTGCACCTGTTGTAGTTCGATATACCAGCTGTGCCGGTGCAAAGACTAGGGGTAAGTGACGGCTTGGCCCTCCTGGCATGCCACCAGGGCCACCTCCAGACCGCGAATTTGAGTCTTTAAGGCCTGTTCTAGTCGTTTCTCTTCGGCCCAACCGCGTTGGGTGGCCATCGCTCGCTGGTATAGAGTTTTTGCTTTGGCTGGCTCTATCCACGTTGCCTTTATTTGGTGTATCTTCCTTGTCTACTGCAATAACTGTCGATGGAGATCCGTATTCTCCTTACGTGCGGTTTTGAGAGCCTTGTTCCGGATCGTACCGGTGTCCATCTCTACAAAATATATGTCATTAATGTTTCATTCTTTCTAATGTATGATGAATATTTCTTATAAGTATATTAATTTTTTAAATGCATTACGCCTAATCTAAAGTCATGAAATAATTTTCCTAGGTTGGTGAATATTTTTTATGATACTCATAAATATGAAAAGACAATGAACTAGAACTATTATATTTAAATCAATGATAGCGTGAGTTTAAGTATTGGCTCCTTGGATTTTTTCTCGATGCCCTGCGAGTATAGGAGTGATCCAACTCCGGCTTCTTATCTTCACCCTCCGATCTCATTCCTCTGGGGAGGATCTTCTTCGACATCGACACCGTCATGGCCTGCGTTGGCTGATTTATCCTGGGATCATCGAGTTCGAATGAGATGCCATAAGAAGGGGCATACCCATCCGTACTCGGAATCGGATCGGCCGCAATATCTTCATTGATCTGTTCCAGATGGTGGCGAGCTCGTTCTACTTCCTTGTTAGTCCTCCTTTGATGAGCTTCGAGCCGGGCCAAGATGTCTTCCGCCTGACCTCGGAGTTCGCGAGCCGGATTTCGTCCTGGCTCACGTTTTATTGCCACATACGGCAACTCGACATCTTCGGCTCCTCCTTGTCTTCCGAATCTGGACTCTCTTACTGGGGAGATCGAATATCCTGCATCCCACATCGCCTGTCTGCATCTAGTGGCGGAGTGGGATGGGAATCTCATCATGATACGAGATTCGTCCACCCATGAATCTATCGAAAGAATTAACATTAAATTTATGATAATCTAAAAAGCGTGAGTATTAAACATATAAATTAGTGTGGGTACAAAATGGTTTAAATTCAAGATACTTATAAAGTTGACTTCACACTGGAGGTTCGTGACATGGGTAGCTTAAATTATTGCTGATTCTGGTTTGTGGTTCATGAATTGTATATGTTGTTATGGTCATTTATTGCGACGACTTGTGCTATGGGCTATGGTGGGTTAGTTCTTACGGTCTCGTCGGTGAAATTTTCATGGCATTTCGACGGGTATTTCATGGGTCTGAGTATGATAGTCTGACAAATTTTCATTAACATTTTGGGTGAGTATCCGTACACCTTGGAGGTACTCTGTATGTTGTGCATTTGACCTGTAATCAGAATAGTTGGTCCTTAACTGGATAATCATTTTTGGCATTTAACATGCTACACGGACGTGGTATTATTTCGTCGGCACCGCGAGTTGGTATTCGGCCGATTGTAATTTAATCTTAATAAAGTTTCTGGATATTGTTCACCGGATAATATTGTGACTAGCGGTTTGTAAATCATTTAGTGGGCCTTTTACTCTAACCGTGGGTACGAGTTCATCATGACAGAATTCGGACAAAATTGAAATTTAGTATTTATTTAATAAAAGTCGTTGATACGATCAGGTCTTTCTGAATTTTCCTGGCTCTTTTCTATCAGCAAGGGATTTTCTTTCTTGTCGCGGCTTTACTCTATTAATGACGGATACAGATTTCTTTCTTATGGAGTAGGCTAGCCGAAGTGCATAAACATTTTAGGATTAAAAGGATTAAATAATTAAATAAAATTCCCTACTTTCTTGGGCGTTGGTCATGCGTTCCATTGTAATCTCGTCCGTATCCGAATGGCATGAGTGGTGACCTCTGACTCGTGGATCGCTTTGGTCATTAAAGTTCATTGTGGCTTCCAATTATAAATTTTCTGCCTCGTCGACGTTGGTCTACCTATTTATATTATGTGGTCTGTCTCTGCCTGTGTGCAAGTGTCGTCAATTCTCTCTCTCGGCAAATTCCTGTGCATGTGTTAATTTTACAAATTTTCTTACCTCGTTTTTTTTGGTAATCGATTTATACCAGATGTTTTTCTCCTCATGGATATTTCTTGCCTTTCTCGCTGATCCGAGTGGAATTGTTCGTCTCTCATCACGTCTACTATTTGTCGTGGCAGTATTGATTTGATTTTTCTGTCTTTCATTTATTTTATCGATCTATCAGTTCTTCGCGATCGTTTTCTGGGACTGCATTTTACGGCCAAATATTTCGGTTAGATTTTACATCATTTTATTAATTTAATAGATCTTATTCATGAAACAGATAATTGTTTTGTGGTCCTGATAAGTTTGCAAGCCTCCACCGCCTCGCAAAGATTCCAATTTGTTTTCCTTCTACTCATTGTGGACTTGTAATCAATGCCGGATGTTGCTATTGTGATTTGAAGGATTATCCATCTCCATCTCATTGTTTCCTGTGATTGTTATTTATGATTAATTAATGAGAATTCCAAATTGGCAAGAGTCTACAAAGTTAATAGAATGCTTTTCAACTAATCGCTATCACATTTTACTCTCTAATTTATCTACCTCTGAATTAATTCGATTTTTTACTGATGAGTGAAGGTTATGTATGCAATGTTCAGATTTGTTGGGCCAGAACACAAACGGCCTTGTAAATGTTTAAATGAATCGATAACCCACATACAAACATAACATGTAGATTTAAACTTAAACCTATTAAAATACCAATTAACCCTACCAAATGCGAGAAAAAGAACAATTAAATATAAAATTATAATAACACAAAAATAAATTAAAATCATAACAAAGTGCAACAAGATCCGCACGAAATAAACAAAAATATAACATGAAAACCTAACAATTTGACCGGAATTTGACAATTTATCAAAAAATGCGAATTTCATTAAAAATGGAATAAAAATCAAAGAATTTGAATTAGAAATAATTCAATTAAAAAATGCAAAAGAAAAATTGTCAAATTAAATTAGAAAATAATAAAATTAAGATTAGAATATACCAGAAAATCACAAGGTCAAATTTTGTTTTACTAAATCAAAAAGAACACGCAAGGTTAGGGTCGTACAATAGGTATATATACCAATTCATTTTTACATAATTTTAATCGTCTAATCAGTTTTACAAAACTTGAAACCAGTTCTAACCAGTTAATCGGTCTTTAACCAGAATCAGTGAAAATCTCTAACTTGATGTGTGTGAGAGATTGTTTGATTTCTCTCTCCACGTCGTGTCCTCGCAACCTCGAATGAGCTCTGCTTGGATTTCGGCGTGGGGCGAGGGAGTTATTATATATGCTATGTGCGAATTTTATGAACCATCATGATGTATTATAATGCAAAATATATTTCTATAAATGAACAAATATTTTTTCCGTCAATGCTTCTTTAAAATTTTTCCGACCCACAGCCGACAAATACCACAAGCTATTAAAATCAAATATACTATCGTAAATCGTGTAAGTGCGTGTATTATCGCCAATGATTTCGTGCCCGTGAAGGCTCCGGCGTGATGAACTCAGGGGCTGAAACGTCAATATTATTCCATTTATGGGAAAAGGGTGAAGGGGAAATAGTTTTTTGGCTGTTTCGTCGGCACTCATTTCCTATAAACTCGACCTAAATATTATTTACAACTCACGGCTCAAAATCACCACACCGAGTAGTCCAGTGGACACTCCTAAACTATTAATATCAACACAAACTTATCTTAGGATCAATTTGGGAAAGGGTACGGGAAAAGCGATGTCATTAAATTGTTGCTATGATCTTACACGAAACTTTGAAAAATAAAACTCTATTGATTGGTAATATGTCCAAAGTCAACTAATAGTTAAAAAGTCGATCTTAATTAAAAATTAACGTTTAAAATCTTAATAATGGCCCACTCAAAATATATACTGTTTACTCCCAAATTTATAAAACGCAGTAAAAATCCTATTAAAAATGTTCCCTTTAAACTATCAGCAATCCAAAGTTTTGTGAGAAATTATAGACGAAGAACGTGATTCAAAATTTCATCACTTTAAATTATTCATAAAATACAAAAGTCTAATATAAAAATCCACCATAATACGAATGTGCTATACGTATATTAATATCACATTCCAAAGGATCTTAGTCAAACCCAGAGTATGTAAAACAGACTACAATGAATTTTTAGTGTAATTAAAACTACAATTAGCTATACATGTTTGGCAAATAATCACAGTCATAATTAACGAAATAAGAGGGAAATCGGATATAGTAAAAGGTTCTTATTCTGAAAAAATAATTTACCAAATTAATGGTTAATCAGATACCAAAATTCCGCAGGAACTAATTAACTCGCCATAATTAAAAATCAACGTCAATTTTAAGACGAAGTCGAGCCATAAAATACAAACTTTAAACAAATTAGTCGGACCCACTCTAGACCCGATCGCTCCATGATAGGAATTTAACTTATCACCCACCAATGAAACCTCTAGTGTATGTCAACCAAACGTAAACAGTTAATTAGCATAGGTTGATGATAAAATTTCCAACATCATCTCAACAAACAAGGTCTGAAACCATTTATTTATTAAGAAATTTATAACGGTTGTTCACGTGCTAAAATATGAATAGAGAGATGCCATAATAAATCCTGTGTCCCATAACGCTCACGCAGTTGTCATCATCAGAAAGTGAGAACCATTTAATCAATTCTCGTCAAATCTCATTACTGAGGGTGATATTGATCCTCATGGACAGTAGGGCATTGTCAAGTCGAATCATAGTTGAAATTGTCAGCCACCCGAGAATAATCAACTCCGCAAATCACGCGCAGATCGCCAGAGTAGCCATAGTAAAAGAGGGAGTGAGCCCATGGAAGGTAGAAATTGATCACGGATAGTAAAGCCCTGAAAAAACGCAAAAGGTCATCCACCAAAACCATTAACTACTTACCATAGAGTGCAAACCACAAGTCCCGTAAATCTTCCAGCGATACTTGAATTCACGCGATGCCTAATCAATTGTGGCCAGAATGAAACCGTTAACCGACTTGAACACTACAAACAATCTCTAGCAAAATATAACCCAACTTAAAATGAAGAGAATTAAAATTAATACTTACTTGAAAAACCCATGATAATTATTCGCCATAGAACGTGATCGCAATAATCTCCACCAAATCTAATAAATGAATTAGATCAATTAGAAATGAAGTCATTGGCAGGAAGATAACTAAGTGTGCATGCCCTTTCCTTAAAGATCAATCGATGAGAATCGTAGCGTGCAGACAAACAATCATTTACGGATGAGAGAGACATGTCCGCAATCAGTAGGCGTGTCTCGTGGAAGTTATAGTTTCGCCAGCATCGTGTGTGCACACCCATCCTAATATAATTACTAAAATTGGGTTACGCTGATCAAAAATCTAAAGTCAAAAATGTCAAGAGCGACTAAATGCAAAATTACCACGAATGGAACAATAAGCTCGCTAAGCCCCGGCTCATCCGACGATGCACAGCGGTGGACTCGACCAAGCTCGGAGAAGCTGAGAGTACTGGAAGGTAAAATTAACATTATTTCTAGGTGTTTTGACATTTTCTTGAGCCGAGTTAGACGCTGCCAATCGTCCAGAACCGTTTCAGCATTCCTCAAGAATTTATGAGCGAAGACAATAAAATCGGCCATTACGCTAAGTTGTGAAGTAGTTGTCGACCGCCAATTTTTATTACTCGAAGACCCAAACTCCACCCGTCCACCACCGTATAAGCAGTAAATTGACCCATGCCACTATATTGTACTCATGAACTATGTACCATCCATAAAGAGGAGACTAGGTGATGACAATCTGAATGCACCTCATCCATGTGAATTACCTATTCTAAAAATATGTATCGTAAGAATTTTATTAAAAATAAAACATAAATACGTAGTACGTTGATTTATTAGTTTTGAAAGGTTTTCTCTTGACAGATATTTGGAAAATGAGTAAATTCCAACACTGTGAAACTATTGGAAACTTAATTGTGATTGGAGACCTTAATATAGATGATTAGGAATGGAAAATACTTACTCCCAATGGATCTAAGTTTGGGAAATGATAAAATTTACCACTGCTAAAATTAGTAGAATCTATTGAGAAATTAACTCGAACTTGGGATAAATAATGATCAGATTTTTTTTTCTTGTTGTGACAAACTTAAGACACTGATCTAAACTACCGATCAATGAAAGTATAAATGACTTTGGGATACTGTTTCTGAGAATAATTTGCGTTTCCTCGAATAGAACTACCAAGATGTGTAAATAAACCGGAAGATAGCTTGGGATAATCAAATTTCTATCTTTCCAACGAGAAAGTTAGAACAAATAATTAATTTATGAATCTATTGTAAATAACATTTAACCTTGAGCAAATACATTTAATTATATTTTAAATATTACATTATCGGTATTCTTATTTTAAAGAGAAAGGTAGAACGAATAATTAATTTATAAATCTGTTGTAAATAATATTTAACCTTGAACAAAATGAATTTTGAATCAAATATTATCTGTAATTTTCCAAAGAGAACGATAAAATTAATAATTAACTTATGAATATATTTTTAAATAATATTTAACATTGAATCCATGAATCTTAATCGTATTTTCCAGTGATGTTTGATCTGAGCTTTCTCTAGGTAAACCGTAAAACGAATGATTAATGTACAAATATATTTTTAGCTAATATTTAACATTGAGTAAATGAATTCTAATTATATAATATTTTATTTGTATTTTCCCAAGAGAACTGTAAAGCGAACAAATAGCTCATAAATCTATCTTTAGGTAACATCTAACATTGAACGACGGGATGTTAAGTATATTTTAGACAATATTTTACCTGCGTTTATTCGAAAGTGAACAAGCAAATTTAGAGTGTAATTTTGGTAATAGTTTTCTGTTTTCCCAAAGAGAACTATGAAATGACCAAATGATTTTTTATATATTTTAGGAAATGTTTTTACGTTTTAGCACTATTATAACGAGTAGACAAATTTAAATCATAATTTCTACCATGATCCTGCGTTTTTCCAACGGAATTATATGGTGGGTTACAGGGTTTCAAAACTTGCTTATCTTCCTGGTGACCCTAGTAACGCCATACAAAAAATGCTGATCGCCACTTGGCACCCGTTGCTAAGCAACGTTGGAAATGTGTTCAAGTGGTGGATTGTCCGCAAAAATTGAATACCATTGGCTAGTACTGTAATTGCTCGGACAACCCTCGGGTTCACGAGCTGTCGATAGAAGACCTATGCTCGCTTTGCTCTGTCCCTCATAAATAATTGCTCATGATTAGTGCCTATTTGACTGTGGAAAACTGAGACGTAATAGGGTTACTTGTGACCGTACTGGTATGCAATTTCAAAGGAAAACGACTCAACTAAGGCTAAAACTACTCTATTTAAATCAATCACATGTGGGATATCTACTGGTTGGCATTTTGAAGTTGGGTTGCTCGACGTCGGGCACGCTCCTTACGTCCCGGTCGACGATTGTTGATGGCGATGGGTTGCTCTGCTGACTTGATTGCTGTCTGCGGCATTTGAGTTGGGGCGAAGATGAGCGGGTAAGTTACCGCTTCACCTTCTCGGCATACTGCTAGTGCGACTTCGAGTCCCCGAACCTGCGTACGCAGACTCCGATTGAGCTGGCGTTCTTCGGCCCAGCCTTTTTGAGCTGCGGTAAGTCGTTGATACAGGATCTTCGTTCGTTTGGGGTCTAAACAAGTCGCTTTGACCTGCTGTATCTCTCGAGTCAATTGCAGGATCTGGCCAAGTAATTCTGTATTCGCCTGCCTCGCGCGATCTAGTTCCGTCTGTAGGATCCGTAGAGAGGACATCGCTGAAATTAAATGGATTTTACTCGTCAATTTATGGTCGGCCTCAATGCTTTAAATCTTTCAAACAATTCGAAATTCATTCAGTTATATAATAAAGAAAGAAATACACGCAGTTCTAATTATAATTATTATCTAATCACTATAATGATTTGTCCGTCAGTTCATTCGTCCGGGCAGTATCGTTCTAGGCTTCTCTTGAGAGCTTCTACCGTGTAGGGTCGCCTAGTGTCTCGAACCGGACGAGGTGGGTGGGCGACGGCGATCCGCCCAGCAAGGATGTCATCCAGCACGTTTGCAAGGTACATCCTTGCCTTGACCACTTGCAGGTCCACCCGCTCCTGCACCCGCTCCCACTGGGTGAGGAGGTCCTGCGCATTAGCAAAGATTTCAGCGGCTGGATATTGCTGTCTCACTGGTTCGAGAGGGTTACTACTCGGATCCCGTGCTTTCCGAGGGATAGAATATGGCCACTGTGACCGGGGTCCTTCTATTGCGTCGGTGGCTCGTAACATCATTCTTGAGCGTTTCTTCCCCGTTGATTGAGCGGTGGTCTGCTTGATAGACATATTCTGCAACAATTGGGAATTAAATTATGAAGATAATAGTGTGGGGAAAAGGGTCTTCGCTGAATTAGTTAAAGAGTGTTTATACAGGTCTAAGATTTGGTGTATTTAGCGGCTAACACTGGGGTTCTTCCAGACTCGGTTTGTTTGTGGGGCTTTTAAGGAGTAAGCAAAAATATTTGTACGTATTGATAACTTGATTTAGTGTTTGGGAATGTCGTCATCCGCTCTGGGAGTCGCGAAGGGTGAATACGGTGAAGATCAGTCCCTCAATTTTATTTATGCGGGGTTCCAGTTCATCATTCAAATTGGCATTTGAATCGGTCACTTTTATGATAAAAATATTTATCGTTATGTTTATGTTAACGACCGGACGGGTGGTCATTAGCTAATTAATTCTAGACGTTATGTTATTTAAGCCGTCTAATTAATTCGATCGTCTCGGAATTTTAAATGTCACTTTAAAAAATCGGTTTATTTGTGGACATATTTGCCATTCGTCGTAGCGTTGGAGGATCTCGTCGCGAATATCAGGCTACCCATATCTTTGGAATTTATTAACTTCCTCGGATGGAGGTTTTCTCCTAATTTGGTCAGGACATTTTATAATATTATCGAATTTTGGTGAGTGTTTCAGTGTACTGTTATTAATAAAACATTTCTTAAAGTCGATTTTTCATGAGGTGAAAATGGATTATAACTATTTTTCTAACTGTTTGGATCTTATGACGGTTTAGTTACTAGTTATGTTACATCTGATTATTCGGATTTTTATCTGGTTTAATGCTTCTATTAAGTTGTGATGGAGATTATTGTCAGTTTGAATTTGCCCATCTATGTCGCCTCATTTACTACAGTGATCGGTTTCAATCAACGTGGTACCTCTCTTGTTGGGAGATCATTTTAGCCTCATCGGAACGCAGCAGGGAAAAATGGATGGAGGAAACTATTAATACTATTTCAAATACAATCGCTTGGGTCGAGACTTACCTCCATCTAATAACTATCTATTCATTCTCAGTCATCTATTGGTTATTATATTCTTTGAATTAGCGTCTTGCTACTCGGTTTATTAAATCTCAGTTAAATCGTAATTTAGTTCAATCCCCACTTTATTCATTGGATTTATATTAACTTGGAAAATCTCTGTCTAATTCACAGCTTATTAGTCGTTATAAATTTCAATCAATTTATCTAATTTATTGGTAAATTTTTAAGCTTTGCTTAATTACAACATCGCTCTAACTCGTCGAAGTTATCTAAATAAGGTTTCATTTTATTGTTGATCCTAAATTTTCCGGATTTATTCTTCGAACAGAGGTTTCTTATTTGGTAATAATCATAAACTTCACTTAATTCGCTGTACTATTGGAGTTTAATTTATTATTGATCGTAA
The DNA here is from genome assembly GCA_022537955.1 of Schmidtea mediterranea. Lineage (NCBI taxonomy): Eukaryota > Metazoa > Platyhelminthes > Tricladida > Dugesiidae > Schmidtea > Schmidtea mediterranea. The sequence goes on along the minus strand of CM039679.1, from coordinate 212,036,567 downwards.
CCTTGGTCTACCTCACCGACATGATCTCGATTTGTGGTTAATCCTACATCCTAGTGAGTTCACTTCGTAGGTACGATTTTAATCCCCTATGACTTGTCAACTATATCAGATTTACTTCACAAATAAGATTTTATTTTCGTATTAATCATAAACTTTATCTACTTTACCAATAAGATCTTATTTTTTATTAATCGGAAACCTTATTAAATTTACCTTATAAACAAGGTTATATTCTTTATTAAACTTTACTAGTTTTTGTTACAAACAAGATTTTCTTTTATATCTCGCATACTTTATCAAATCACTTTACAATTGAGATTTTATTTCCTATTAATCATAACTTTATGATATTCATTTTATTCCCTATTACTCTTAACTTTATTAAATTCATTTTATTTCCTATTACTCTTAACTTTATTAAATTCATTTTATGGCATTGACACGGAAGTGGTTATATCAGCAATTTCAATTTACGTTGTCCCCGTGCCCTTTTTCCTTTAATAGACCTTAAGGCATAGTATGTTCATATTATATTTATTGAGTGCCCACTGGACTACTCGGTGTGGTGATTTTAAGCCGTTTGTAAGATAATTTTAGGTCGATTTTACAGAATTGAGAAACGAGGAAGCAGCCAGAGACTTCTTCCTTATTTCTTGCTTCAGCTATAGGGCTAAATATTGACGTTCCGACCGCTGCGTTGCGCACGCTGAGTCTTCACGGGTGCATATCATTGGCGATCTTCCACGCACTTACATGCCTTTGCACTATGTTGATTTTACTAACTTGCGTGATGTGTCGGCTGTGGGCCGGAAAATTTCGACATTTAAAATTTATAATTTTATAAAGATATACAATTTAAGTTATTCATATCAATAAAATTTATTAATCATAAAACAAACAAATTTACCCCTTCGACCATTCCATAAAACATCATAAAATAGCATAAACAACATAAATACCTCTCCCCCCACATCAGCGCCGAGCAGAGCTCCATTGAGATGCAAGGACGTGATGTGGAAAGAGGGTTCCAATCCAAATGCTTCTTACCTAAAAAGGTTTTCCGATAATGATTTCTTGGTTTGAAAAAATGGTTTTAACAATTTAACAAAAGTTGATTAGCTTTCAAAAATGGTCTTTTGACTCTACAAAAAAATGGTTTTACAAAAATGGTTTTGTTTTTTTTTTAAAAATGGTTGTTAAATGTGAAAATGGATCAGTATTTATACCTAATTGTGTGACGTGTAAAATTTGATGCAGTAAAACAAAATTCGACCTTGTTCTTTTCTAGCAAATTCTATTATTTAATTTTAATATTTTTTGATTTATTTTTATAATTTTTTATTTCGAATTTTTATTGAATTATTACTAATTCAAAATTTTCAATTTAAATTTCATTTTAATGAACTTTAATTGATTTTCTCAATTTCGTCGAATTTGTCGTGTTTTCTTGTTGTATTTGTGTAGGTATCGTGCGGATCTTGGTGCCTTTTGTTATTATTTTATTTTATTTTTATGTTTATTATTTTATATTTAATTCTTTTATTTCTTAGATTTTATATTGTTTATTTGGTGTTTTTCAGGTTTATTTTAAATTGCGTGTTGTATCTGCGTGTGTGTTTCTGATCCATTTAAACATTTATCAAGGCCGTTTACGTTCTGGCCCAACATATACAATGAATAGACCAATTTCGAATAGATTCTAGATAATGCGGTTACATTTTCTCAAAGAAGATTAGCTAAATGATCGATTAAATTTAAAGGTATTTCGTTAGTTAATCGTACTTTACGCTTTAAGATTCCATAGAGTCAATTTTGTTCAAAATGGAAAAAAATCCTTAAAAATTCGTGACGTGAACATTTTTTAGGCGTCAATTTAATTTAATATGTAAGGTCCTAACCGTAAGATGGTCCATATGGTTCGTTTGTAGGTTTCAGCCTCCATGTTCATTTTTTCCCCGCTTCCCTTCGGGAAGGAAGTGACGCATTAGACTAGGAAATAAATAGCTCTAACCCAAGCATGTATATTCTATCGTACTAGTTTTTCTCCTTTGAATAAGGAACGCAACTCATGAACCAATGAGTCTACTCTTCTCGCATGAACCCACATAATGCCGCCAACCCTGTCACTTATGCCTCAATATTAATGTTAGGCCGTATAATATATTATTTTATCGTTCCAGAGGACTCGTGGATTGACGCGTCCTGGGTCACACTTCGCTTTCCGGCACATTCAGCTGCATGGTGCCGGCAGGCGATGTGGGACGCGGGATTCTCAATCTCACCGGTTAGAGAATTCCGCGGAGAAGATCAACAAACTGGAGAGGACTTGGACCTGCCTTTCGTGGCGATTAAGCGGGAACCCGGGCGAAATCCGGCGCGGGAAATAAGAGGTCAAGCGGAGCAGCTCCTCGCCCGTTTGGAAGAACATCAAAGACAAACGGCTCAGCAAATCCGAAAGGCGCAACGGCACTTGGATGAGATCAACCGGGATATCGCGGCCGGTTTGATTCCAAGTACGGACGGGTACGCCCCGCCGTACAACACATCGTTCAATTTGGACGACCCCAGAGTGAATAGACCAATGGATGCAATCAACGTGGTAGTCCCACGCCAATTATGGACCGGAAGAGAAGGACGTGCGAATGAAGAGCCAAACGTCCACCACGAGCATCCATATGCTCGGGGACCATCACGAGCCAACTATAACCGGCACCATTGAACAATAAAATCCGTTACTATGATTTTTCTGGTGTGCATTCAAAATAAATGTTTAGATAGGTTATTTCTTGTTATAGCATTATTTAAAACGATTTAACTAAAAATGGAAAGTATTAGCTATAATCTTACGCGATAAGACATAAGTCCCGTTGTACATTTAGGTAACTTCTATTATCGGCGAGATTAATTTTCCTTTATTGTAGACATGAATTCCCACCATATCTTGCAACACGAATTGGCAAAGGCCCAGATGACAATCAAAGATTTTCACCGACAAATCTTGCAGTTGACGACCAAAGTTCAGCTGACAAAAAGCACCTGGATGGAACCGAACAAGGCAAAACGCCTATATCAAAAATTAACAATGATGCAGAAGGGTTGGGCTGAGGAAAAACAGCTCAAGTTTGAAGACGCAACTTAGGGGCTTGTAGGTGGCGCTGTCTGCATGTCAAGAGGGAGCAGCAGTGACCTACCCTCTGGTCTTTGCCCCGGCTCAACTTTCCTTTCGAAAAGCCAATTCCACTTCGAAACCTGCAGCCAAACCAGCTAAGCACCGCCCGGGTAGAGCGGAACGGGCCAAACAACGGGCCCTTCGAATAAAAGACTCAAAGGCGTAAAATGTGTGTTAAATGTTTTCTCAAATAAAAATTTGTTGAATATCGTATTCGATTACTTGATACAGCTTGAATTGAATTAAACCCATGTAAATGACGTCAATCGGTCATGAGCCAGAAACATGAATATAACCGTCTATCATCAGTAAGGGACGAAAATGACAAATTGCACGTAGACCTTCTAACGGTAGTGCGTTGGACCCAGATTGAGGTCGGGCCAGAGCAGTTCCTGCGTGGCGCTCACCTTTGGCGACCTCAAAACCCATGGTTATATTTCCAACGTTGCCTAGCAACGGGTAACCACTGGGGATAAGAAAGATAATCTTCATCTGGGGTCAAGGTTGTCAAAGACCATAACCCCACAGCTTCATGATATGTTCAAATATAATGTTAGAAATTATTAACAAAATTTTAATTAACTTGTCTGTCACTGATTTTTGTGGGTAAAACTAACTCGTTATATTTTGATATTCTGGCCGATAGTTGGATCACACTCGGGATAAATATTTTGAATAATAATAAATCTTTGGGTAGTTTTACAATTTACAAGCAAATTAATCTAATCAAAGTGTGAAATAACTATAGCAAAAATTATCCCCACGTCAACTGATAACGCAATTTCTATATTAAAAGGTTCATGGAATAATCTATTTACTCCAATGATTTTTCCTCGTAAGTTCTGACAATATTATTATCTTATGATTACATTAATCTCTATTGGGAGCTCGATGTTGGTGTCATTGGTTCTCTGTCACCGTACTTATTCGTAAGATTTTAAGTATACTAATCAGCAATTTTACGTAGTTGATTTTATCTAAGATCGAGTTAAATCATTTTTTGACATAACAAATATTTCCGAATTCATTCCCCACTTCATTCCCTCTAAGTTGACCTTAGGATAATTATGTTAATATTATGATTTTAAGAGTGCTCACCGAGCTACTCAATGTTTATGATTTTTAGCCGTTGTGTTTGTTGATTTTTGGTCGAAATTATGGGGAAATGAGTGGTGGAGGAGCAGCAAAGACTACTTCCCCTCCTCCAAATTTCCCCTATAACGGATATTATTGACGTTTAGGCCCTGCGTTATTCACGCCGGAACCTTCACGGGCACAGGCTATAGGCAGATAAACTGCACCTACACAGCCTGAATTGTGTGTTGATTTGATTATCTTGCGGTGCGTGAGTGGCTGTGGGCCGGAAAAATTTCGACAAAAAATTCGTTGCTTTATTTCATAATATTTATTGACGAAATCAGTTGTAATTAGCATAGTACATTTCATCATCAAATCATATCAAGGCTTTCCCCACGCCGACGCTCAAGCAGAGCTCCTATGAGGTTGCAAGGACATGACGTGGAGAAATTTTTCGAGCATTCCTCCACTAACATTTAAAAGTTTATCCTTCACTGGTAAGACTGAAAAAAACTGATTGTTCAGAGTAAAACTGATTTCACGTTTTGTAAAAACTGATTCTAGGTTAAAAACCGATTAAAATTATGTGAAAATGAATTGGTATATATACCTATTGTATGACCCTAACCTTGCGTGTTAAATTTGATTTAGTAAAACAAAATTTGACCTTGTGATTTTCTGGTATATTCTATTCTTAATTTTATTATTTTGTAATTTAATTTAACAATTTTTCTTTTGTATTTTTTAATTGAATCATTTCTAATTCAAATTATTTGATTTTTATTCCATTTTCATGGATTTTCCCTTTTTTAGTAAATTGTCAAATTTCGGTCAAATTTTCGTGTTTTGATGTTATTTTTATGTTTATTTCGTGCGAATCTTGTTGCACTTTGTTATTATTTTAATTTATTTTGTGTTTCTTGATTTTATATTTAATTGTTTTCTTCATATTTTAGCAGGGTTAGTTGATGTTTTATAGGTCCGATTTTAAATCTGCATGTTGTATTTGCGTGTGTATTGTCGATTCATTTAAACAATTCTCAAGGTCGTTTGTGTTCTGGCCCAACATGAAACACTCGGAGGCCCATAAAATTGCGACCCACAATTTTCAAAGTCTTTTTCAGATCATACTTTTGGTGGGTTTCTGGGTGTTGATGTTTAAAAACTATATGGTTGTTACCCAGACAACCCCATACAAATATTCTTTTGATTACCACTCGGCACCCGTTGCTAAGCAACGTTGGAACTGTGTTCGAGTGGGTAGATCGTCCGCAAAAAGTGAGCGCTATCCCTAAGGCTATAATTGACCGAACGATCCGTGGGTCCAACGAGCTGCCGATAGAAGGCCTGTGCCCGATTTCGATATTTAGGTCCCATTATTTTCCTATCTCCTTCAAATGTTAACCATTACTCTCATATCATTCATTGTTCTGTCCATTCTCATAGTCCTTCTTATCGTTGTCAATGTTGATGATTTTTCTATGGCCTGTATACCCTTTGTTAGGTTAAATATTCTCACATTATCTTTCTTACTCTTATCCCTATTATAACTACTATGCTTCCTATCATTATCATTAGCATTATCATTGTTACTATCATATGTATTACCTTTATTAATTGTTACTACTATTACCTTTATTATTATTTTTATTACTATAACTACCATTATATTTATTGTTATTACTACTATGATTATTACTACTATTATTATTATCATAATTATTATCATAATTACTACGAATACCATGATTATTATTATTATCATTATTATTATTATTATTATTATTATTATTATTATTATTATTATTATTATTATTATTATTATTATTATTATTATTATTATTATTATTATTATTATTAATATTATTTTTATTATTATTATTATTATTATTATTATTATTATTATCAATATTATTAACAAATGTTTGTGTAGGGATTCGTTCTTATTCCTCAGCTTTAAGAAATATTTTTCTTTAATAAATATTTAGCTGTAATCCATCTGTATTTTTCCGGTTTTCGATAAAGTATTTATGTTAATTCGAAAAATTTTTCAGCGTTCCGCCCTTATTTTACGGTTTCACTTTTACTTAACTATTTTCAATAAGTATTTTAATTACTTCGGAAAATTTGAGCAGCGTTCCGCTCTTATTTTACGGTTTATAAGAATATTACACTAACAATCGAACGACAATTCGCTTTTGTTTGACTATTTTCTATAAGTATTTTAATTACTTCGGAAAATTTGAGCAGCGTTCCGCCCTTATTTTACAGTTTTTATAATAAATGTTTTAACTATTTCCAAAAATTTGCGCAGCCTTCTGCCCATATTTTCCGTTTCAATTTAACATAATTTATTTAATTCTTATTTAAAAACATTATTTTTCATGATTTTGGTCGTTCAGATTAATCTTTTTCCGATGGCTATTCATTTTAGCTGTTGCAACGATTTCGCAATTTTCCCCGCGACCCATTCCCTCTTTTTGTCCTTAAGATCTATGTATGTTCATATTACATTTAATGAGTGCCCACTGGACTACTCGGTTTTAGATATTTTGAGCCGATTGTTGTTAAAATTTATGTCAATTTTTTAATAAACGGATGATGAAGGAGCAGCCAACGGACTACTCATTTACCCTCCAATTTCCCCTATGTACGGATAATATTGACGTTCCAGCTCCTGCGTTCCTCACGCCGGAGCCTTCACGGGCACGAACTATTGGCGATTGTACACGCACTTACACAGTACGATAGTGTGTTTTATTTTATTAACTTGTAGTATGTGTTTCTTGATTTTATATTTAATTGTTTTCTTCCTCATATTTTAGCAGGGTTAGTTGACGTTTTATAGGTCCGATTTTAAATCTGCATGTTGTATTTGCGTGTGTATTATCGATTCATTTAAACAATTCTCAAGGTCGTTTGTGTTCTGGCCCAACATAAATGAATAAATTTTACCATGGTATTTGGAATAAAAGTTTCGACGCACTAAGGCTATAGATAGAAAATATTTATTCAGCATATTACATCGGCCACATACGGCAATTCGTAATGCATAAAAACCTTGTGAGCATATTGTAAATACCATTTGAAATTCATTGTGTCCATTCCATAAAATATTATTCGAAAATCCCATGAATTTAATTCGAAAAATCATCCATAAATTTAATTCGAAAAATCATCCATAAATTCAATTAGAAAATCATCCATCAATTCCTTTCGAAAATTCATTTAATAATATTACACCAGTTGAGAGTGGTCGTGTTCAGGCAAAACACTTCCCGTGTTAATTGCCTGAATGCACGGCTCTCAACCAGTTATACACACCGACTAACTCTGCAATGAAATTCTTTCTCCGAAAAATAAGACTGAAAATTTGTGAAAAGACATCAGTATTTATACCTATAATTTGGCCTTAACCTTGCGTGTTAATTTTACTGCGATTAAACAAAATTCGACCTTGAAATTATTTGTGTTATCTAAATTAAATTTTTATTAATTTCTTAATTTAAATTGGTAATTTATTTTTAACATTTTTAATTAAATTTATTCATCCAAAAATATTTTATTTTTATTCATTTAATTCATTAATTTTTACTTTTATATAAATGGTCATTTTTCGGTCGAATTTTCTTGTTATTATGTTATTTTTTATGTAAATTTCGTGCGGTTCTTGATGCATTTTGTATTTATTTTATTTTACTTTTAAGTTTTTTTTTTAATTTTATATTTATTTATATTCTCTCAGATTTTAAAATGTTTAATTGGTGTTGTATATTGTGTTTTAAGTTATCTTGGTGCTGGGTTTTCGTTCTGTATTACTGATGCATTTAAACAATTCTCAAGGCTATTTGTGTGCTGGCTCAACACTTTTATACATTTGTTTGAGTCTACGAGCTCTCTGGTCGTGATCTCAATACCCACATACATAAAAAGTCTCTACGTTATAAATAAGTATCAAGATAAAGATGGACTTATAGTCCGGCTACTATACATAAGATCAAATTGAAGTCAAGCAGTTTAGTTTTGATCAATGTAAATTAGTTATTACACAGTAAATTTGGTCTCAAACGAATCATTGACGGCCTGGGTTTCGCTTTCTAGTTGGTTTTCTCTTTTGGTTGGGTTTGATTGACATGGTTGATTGATGGAGATGCTTGAGAGTTTTGATGTTTCTTTGTTTTTCTTGATATTCCGGATTCGATTCCATATTTCTCCAGTTTTTCGGGTTGGGGTATTTTGTCTCTGTCGGTTTGTTATGGTTAAGCAGGTGATAAGACAGCATATTAGGGATACGACGTTCAAAGTTATACTGATCGTTAGGATTTGTTCAATCTGCAAGATTGTTGAGTTTGGTTCATACTTCTGTCGGGATTTGTTCTGTTGGTGTCTTTTGGCTGATAAAGTGTTTTTTAAGATTTCTTGTATTGGTTTATTCTTGGGGTTTGCTTTGACAATTATTAGCAATAATAATAATAATAAAATAATTAAGGATGATAATAACAATATCAATATAAAAATAATAATAATAATGGTAATAATAATAATGAGATTAGATTAATAGTAATAATAATAATATTCGTGATAATAATATTAATAATTTAATATTAATAATATTACTTTTTATAATGATAATAATAATTTTTGAAGAACAATATTAGAGTTGATAGTTATAAAGGTAGTCGTTTCACGATCTTAGGGGTCATAAAATTGATTTTTATAAAATGCATTGACTGTTTCTTGGATTTGTCTGATGATAGTTGATGTTTTATAGATCCGATTTTAAATCTGCATGTTGTATTTGCGTGTGTATTACCGATTCATTTAAACAATTCTCAAGGCCGTTTGTTTTCTGGCACAACATGGTGGGGACATTGTATTTACATTGTTTATTTTTTTTAAGGGATTTTGTACAAAAATATTTGAAATTTAAAATTTCACTTGTTTTAGATAGTTATTTTATTTAAAAGAAATGATAGACTACAATTGAATAATTAAAATTTAAGGTAGACATTTTTGATAAATTGTTTAAATAATATTATTTAATTAATTTTTCGTTCAAAGTATTTTGAAAAGATGGATGATTATACTAATTATTCAAATGAAAAAATTCTTAATATACTCGAAAGCCAACTTTTCAAAGAAAAAAATATTCATAATTTAGTAGATCAGTTACATATACAACAAAGTATTTTATTTAATTTTTTATTACGTTTTAATTTCTTTAGACCATGTTTCCGTTAGTGGACATAAAGACAGTGATTACCCTGACGTGGGTATTAATATTAGCAGCAATATAAGAATTTCTAAAACTTCGGAAATGCCGAAAGAACTCCAAGAAAGGACTAGAGGTTGTTTTACTTTTGAATTCTGATTTAATTTTCTTTAGACATGAAGCAAAATTGTTTAATAGGAGTTTTCAAAGATATTGAGCGAATTTGGGTTACTGTTGATACAGATTTATTCATATGGAATTATGAAAATGGGTATATTCTATTTGAAATTTTAGTGTTGATTTATTTTTAAATTAAGATCTGATTTGGCATATTATGATGGCTGTTGCGACACTATATTAGCTGTTGAGCTAATAAAACCAAAACAAAATGTTTTTAATACATGCATACACTATCTTCTAATTTTAGCCGGACAAGTTGAAATTCTTGTTATGGGTGTCTCGATTCGCGGTTATAAAAATAATACATTAGAACTGCTACCAGAACCACTTTTCAAAATAGCAACTGAAAACGAACACATTACGGCTATTCAAGATATAAATGGAAGGTAAATTGTTTATTTTCAATACTTCTCACTTATTTGCTGTTAAAGAATTGTATTAGGCACCAAATCAGGAAATGTTCTTGAAATATCTTATTGGTCCGAAAAGCCTTCTTGGTTTAAATTTGGCCAATCTGCTGTTTATAGCAATATCAAATATTCACATGAAAATGATTATAAACTTTGTGCAAGGCTTCTTAATCATTCTACATGGAAATTATCAGTTTTATTACCGAATATCATTGTTAATGGATTAATGATAAATGGTATGGTTTATATTTTGTATATTTTTGAATATAATGAGAATCTACCCGAAGAGCCTATCGTTCAAATAACTGCTGATCCTAGTAGGAATGTTTTCTACACTCGATCCGACAATTCATTGATCGCACAATACCAATTGTTACCAAATGATGGATTACAAAGACTGAATTATGTTACGGAAGATTCATTTGTTTCTAAAGCGTACAAAAGTGTAAAATCTGTAGAAAAACATCAATTTAAAAAGTATAAAATGTTTTTAATGATATATTTATGTATATACTTATGTTAGCATTGTTGAATTGTGCCCTTTGGGAGAGGGATATGGATCGCTACAATTGATGGCAATCACTCAGAGCGGAGTGCGATTGTATTTCATGGACAATCTGCAATTGTGTCACGTGAGGATGCCACCAATCAGTCAATCGAGCATGTTTGGCAAAATAACTAATGTCAGACTGTGCTGTGAGAGCCGGGGCTCAGTGTTAATGATTTGCGGTTCATCAATCGATAACCAAGCTCTGTACACTATCAGTCCTGATGCGTTTGTGCTTCCAGAGTTGGTTGAGACGGTCTCAATGTCTTGGGCTCAAGGCAGTTCTTGGTTTCTAATGCCATTGGACAGGAATGACAACAAATGGCATGCTCATCCCGTGATACAGACCCAACATCTCGATCCGCTAAGGAGGTTCCTCATGGTTTCTGTAGAAAACATTATACAGCTTGAATTGCCGAGCCCAATTGATTATTTGCGGGAAATTCTCGAGAAATGTTCATCGCCTCAATCGCCAGCAATTAAGTCGTGGATCAATCACTACGGACCGGAGGAAACGATTTATGCTGCTTTGGTAATTGCCAGTGATAAAAGAAGTTCTTTCGTTGCTTCTAGGGCTATTGAAGTCGTGCTTTATTATCTCAATGAGATCATTAAAGCCAGATCAATGGCATCGCAAAGCTTGAATAGAGCGAGTTATGATATAGGCAATCCTCTCCATCAAGTGCTTTGCATGTATGCAGCACGGATTTTACGGCCGCTCTGGGACAATTGTATCGGTGAATATTCTAAACCCATTCAGCAAGAGACACATGTAAGCATTGATTGTTTCATAAATCTGACGTATTTATAATATTTCTTTAATAAAATACACACATACAGCAAATTGCTCGTGATTGGCTTAAATAAGTCGATTTATACATTTAATAAGCTCATTATTTTTTACTATAGCCTGAAAAGCAAAATTTGCGCTTTAAAATGCGCGATAACATATCACTTAGTGCGCGATAACTCATACTGGTACAGCTGGACGGTATCTGCAATAAAATGATGTTTGTCCCAAAATCCCTTGACTGTATTAAACATCTTTTCAACAGACTAATTACCTACTCATAAAATCAATGAAGTCTATTGGTTGATTTAGTGCAGCTTTTCATGAAAAAGAATTGAACCTATAGATCAGTTGGGAGTAAATGTGAGTGTTAATTAGCGGGTAATGACATTGACTCCACTGAAAATTTTGAAAGTGCGCCCTGGAACCAATGGGAATAGATAGTTTTGTACTGGAAATATGATCAATTATTATTTTATCATTTATCCCACTTTATGATCATTTATTTGAAGTCATTTCTATTTAATTAGATCAATAGTACGCATGACAGTGAAGAGTTGACATGGTTTCTACACCATTTAAACCACCTGATTGATTTCATTCGTGATAATTACCCAAGACTAAAATCTATCGATTTGATGAGGTTATCCAATTCACCGGTTGCTCCTGTTTCTTTTGCACTGGAATTGTCAGAGCTGCTCAAAACCACCGTAGAAATCGTCGGATTATGGAGAATGATTACCGAGCATCAGTTTCACCAGATAATCAAGTATAATCAATTTCTCGTTTCAATTTTATACTTAAACTGTTCCATAAGATTACTGAGTCCAGAAATGCAGAATGAACTATTGCGTTGTCCCGTCAAACAGTTGCTTTTGCTAAACAAAAGACCTTTGCTGTTGGGATTGATTGGCTCTCTGTTGCAGCATTACAGTGATGATGGTGCATCAACTGAAATGGTAATTGAGGCCCTGTTAAGGATCTGTCCCAATCTCTACCGAAAAGAGGATGCCATATGTTCTCGAGCCAATGAGATATTGTTAAATGTAATAGATGGGTTTTATTTGGGTTTAAATATTTCGATTTATCTCTTTGTCCATGAAGGTTGATAGTCTAAATAATTCCAAATCACAAGAACCGGAAATACTCGAACAGAAAAAAGAACACCTACTAATTAACGCAATCCAACTTTATGAGCAAGTCGGTCCTGGAATCGATTTAGGAAGTGTTATATTCCGATTGAAAGCCGTCGGTTGCACCTGGGGAGCTGTCCATTTATGCTTGCATGCTGCCAAGCTACGGGATCCACAAGATTATGCAATTAGAGCATTGAAAGAAGGCCTGAGGCCGCACGCATCAGTGGAAATAAACGCTATTGAAGGAAGGTAAAGAAGAAACTTATTTATCAGCAATTTTCTTTAATATTATCCATTTTTTTCCTCATTACAGAAGTGACGCTTACAAATACTTGCTTGAATGCCTGTCTAATCTCCTTGAGATGAGTAAATTTAACGTTTCGAATAATATCTCCTCGAAAATCGGCATTATTCGAGATATTCGCAATTTATTCCCAAACAATGAGATTAGAAATCACGCACTGACCGATCTTAATGTTATTCTTAAAACGATTTTCGATCGAAAAGATGACATTATGGTCCATTTTGAAGTAGAAATTTTTATTATTTTATTACGCCTGTTTGCAATGAATAAACAAATCTGAAATATTAAAAATTTAATTAAAAAAATCTTTTTATAAATGACGGTAAAAAATTTGGTGGAAATTTGTAGAACAATAAAGACATTTCAGAACTATAAAATCCGAATTTTATAATAACAGTTTTGTTCATAATAAAAATCAAAAACTAAATTACAATTGAACAGATATCTCATTTTTGAAAAATAACAATTTTATCCCTTCGGGAACGATGATATTCCTCTTGTAACGTTCTGGATTTCCATATTAGGTATCTAGTGTTCTTATTCGTTGAAATTCGTCTGTAGCGCGCATTTAGAGCAGAATTTTAATTGTTTATTGATTATAGGTTACCTTAACCCCAGCAATTACCTTTTAATTTCTCTTCGACCTACTAAGAAGTTTCCGCCTTTTTGATAAATCGCTGCTTGGCAACCACATATAAAACGGCTGTTACCAACAGACTTATAATTGACGAACACACAACTGATTATATTCATTGCAAACAAATGTACAAAATTATTTTTCGACAACTCAACAAAATAATCAACAGGTTTACTCGTGGATGATTGAAAACGATTTAATCAATCAAATTCTCGACTTCAACAGTGAACACTTGGAATCGTTTTTGCAACAACGGCTTATGACAGATCCACAGAATATTGACGCAAAGAATCTATTATGGAAACATTATGAAATGCAAGGTCGACTATTGGAAGCTGCCCGAGTGTTGGATGATTTAGCGGTTACAGAATGCGAAAATTTCGGTTTAGACGAAAGATTGGGTTGTATTAGTCGTGCAATTGTATTTGTTCGAGCAGTAATTGGCGGAAATGAGCATTTCGAAGTCGACTACTTGAAGGAATTAGAAGACAAAGTCGATTTATTCCATTTGCAGAAAGTGATTATTGAAGAAATTGGGAATACTAGTGAAAAATCGATTATTGATTTGAACAGTCGTTTGTTTAAAATCTCTCAGTTGTTGCACGACTTCGCTGAGCCGTTCGATTTGACGGTTTCGAAATTGTCCATACTAAAAGTCAGCGGCAATAATGTAAGAATTTTTTAAAATTTTTAAATAAAAATATTTTTTTAAACTTCAATTTTTTTTAAAAAAAAGTTTTTCGTTTTTATTAAATTCATTTATTTATTTAGTGTCCGATTACAATCAGAATGATATGGGAGGAATTGATCGAGAAAGAAATCAATAGAATAGACAATATTCCCTCTAAAGAAACTCGAGAGGTCAGCTTGAAGCAAACAATAATGCAAATCGCGTGTCAGTTCAAGGATTCACCGATGTATTTTCCTCTCGGTGATTTATGATATTCTCAATTGATTCGATTTTAAATTGGATTTTTAGATTTAATTTTAAGCCATTTGGAGTCCTATTGTGACATGTGTGACTTCTCACCGGATTGGGCGGTTTGTTGTTTCACTGCAATTGATATTCCTATTGTTAAAATCATCCAAGCATACTTTGAGGTCCTTAAAATGAAGGATCAGGATTCTCGGAAACATGTCTATCGAGTATATAATTCCATGTGCATTTCATTTGATCTGTTTCTGCGCACCCAGAAGAACAATCGAGAATGGTATTATTGTTTTCTTGAATTTGCAATAATAATAGTAATTGTCATTCAGCCAAATTTTTTCCAGTCAATTTCTCGATATCGTTTCTGCATGTTTGATTGAAATGCAAAGCAAGTCAGATCCGCATTCGAGTTCCCTGGTGGAGAAATTTAGATCATATAAAGCATTGCTGGAGCAAAATTTATAAATGAAAATATATGTTTTTTATTTTGTCTTTTTGATATGATTTTACACTGAAAGTTATCTGGAATTGATTCAACTGATTTTGCCTTATTTACTAATAGAGTTTTCTTTTCGTTTATATGTTGTTTTGAAGATTGGAAAACTTCAGAATCGCGATCACTGGAAGGATCAATGTTCTCAATTAATTTCCCTAGTTATTCGATTCTTTTTTAAATAAAGGCCATATTTAAGTGATGAGTTATCATTGAATTAGTCGGTGGACTCAGAAACGAGGCTGGGCGTTCGCCATTCGATTTATTTAAACCGAGTAAATATGGTTAAGAAATTTGCGACCGTCAGGCCAATAACATAAAATTACTAGAGGAATTCTAGGGCCCCGGGGATATACTTCTTGTGGGGTCCCCTGCCAAGAGCGTGAAAAAAAAATTTCCCCTCGGACTTTGGGCCATTTATAAATGAAGAGGGAAACCGCAAAATATCCTAATTGTTATTGGAACAATGTATTCATTAATAATTCTTTTACAAAAATGAAAACTTTTACAACTAAAATTACAAAAAAAAGTACAAAAAACAAATTATTTTTTAAAATGTAGCTTTCCGAACCTTGCGCCTAGCAAACAAATAAATTACGTCTTGAAAATCAATTTTCTTAGCCATTTCAGATTAAATCGACAACATTCCTAAATCATTTAATCGGTGTTGTGACATTGTGGATCTCAAAACATCTTTTATCCTTTTTAAAACACTAAAGGATCGTTCTGCTTCAGCAACGGTTACAGGGATCGTACAAAATAATCTTATTGCTATTATTATGTTAGTAGGTAGTTAGTGGCACTCTGGGACCACACACCATTGCATAATAATATAGGGGAGGGGGGGGTTTCTCGTGATTATTTTTTGTGTGTATTTATTACTTAATGATGTAATTTTTTGTGTGCAATTAATTTTTATTTTTGTGTATTTTTTTTCGAAAATTAAATGATGTGTATTTTTTTTCGATAATTAAATGATAATGTGTATTTTTTTTCGAAAATTTAAAATGTATTTTTAAGATTAAATTTTAAGTGTATTTTAAGAAGATAATGTGTATTTTTAAGTTAAAATTTATTTTCAAGTTTTGAAATTAATTTTTTAAGTATTACATATTTTTAATTAAAATAATTTATATGAAAATTTTAGTTTGATTTTTGAATTAATTTTTAATAAAATTTTTAACAAAATAATTATTAAATTATTTATGATAAAATATATAATGTTTTAAATGATTTAAAATTATATTTAAATAAAAAAAGATATTGTTAACATAAAATAATAATAATAATAATAATAATAATAATAATAATAATAATAATAATAATAATAATAATAATAATAATAATAATAATAATAATAATAATAATAATAATAATAATTCATCCAATTTAAATCTTTATAAAAAACTATAAACACATAAACACATAAAATAAACGCGTAAAAGATCAAAATCTCTATAAAAACTATAAACACAAAAAATAAACTCGAAAAAGATCAAAATTTATTTACATCATCACAAATTTGCTTATAGTAAGCTCTTCTTAGCTCAGCCAACAAAATATGTACAACTTCCTTCTTCTTGTAGTCTCTGCAGCATCTGCATCTAAATGGACAAGTCAACATTGAGGGATCTGCACAAACAATGCAGTCATATAAACATTTCAAACCAGATCCTTGAACTGATTCGTAGTGCATACGTACAATTTCTTCGATGTTGATTCCTGTCATTTGATAGATCCGTATAGCCAAGTATTCAGGAGCACAATAATAAAGTTTGTTTTTCATATTCGGAAACTGTTCTTCCATCTTCATCAGAATTGTTTCGAATACGTATGCTTCTTCCTCGTCGATCATTTTTTATTTTTACAATCGTCAGAATTGAATCTATTTAAACACAATCAGTGCTTAATAAATAATCTAGTATTTCTTCGTCGGTATTAAGATTATTAGTTTTTGATTTTATAAAATTAATAATTTCTTGTACTAGGCTGTTGTATTATAGTGTTTTTATCCCCATGACAACGACTTTTCCGCTTGCAAATACATTCACACAAAGTGGATTATACTTGACAAGTCTTAATGCAGGAAACAATTCCGGTTCGTAAATGTTTTCTGTTTTTGTGGACAAATCGTACAAGTTGATTCGACAACACATGTCAATATTCAAAGATAATGATTGAATTTGTAAATCTTGAATCTAATATTTGAGATCTCCTTCCTGTAATGGTCTTTTACAACCCATTACTCTGCATTTTCCGCTCTTGAAGAATAAGATTGGATATTTTCCACTTCTATCCACTACATGTTGAGGTTTTCCAGTCGGGAACTTCATTCCAGTTACTTCACATCTTCCTCTATAATTAATATTACTAATCATTTTCCGATATCTAAATAAATGAATCAGTATATCAAATTATAAACAAATTAAATTAAATTAAATTAAATTAAATGGAATTAAGAAATGATGCAGTATATCAAATTGTAGGGCCTAGTGGTAGCGGAAAAACATTATTTGTATGTAATTTATTGCAGTCAAACATGTTCAAATCAAAATTCAATAAAATATATTGGCATAGGGGTGCAGACGAAGAACATGGATTTACACAAAATTAGTTTTGTAAATTGAAAATGACAATAGTTAAGGGATTTGATAAAAACTGGTCGTCTAGGTTACGTCGAGGCGATGTAATAATTATAGATGATTTGTATCAAGAACCAAATAAGGAAAAAGATTTCAATTAATTGTTTACAAAAATCAGTAGACATTGTGGAGTTACTGTTATTTTCATAACTCAAAATTTATTTCATCAAGGAGGAAGTCATCGAACTCGTAATTTAAATGTTCAATACCTAGTTATTTTCAAAAATCCTTGCGATCAAACGATTATCGACTTCTTAGCCAGGCAAGCTTATCCAAACAATAGAAAATTTTTAATTGAATCATTCCAAGATGCTACAAGCGTTGCTCATGGATATTTATTCTTTGACTTTACACAACAATGTAGTGACGATTTACGTATCCGAACAGATATTTTTAATGAAAAAGGGGTTACGATTTATAAACAAAATTGAAAACAAATAAATGATTATCAATCATGTCATTTAAAAAAGTACTTATCAAAAACGAAATTCAACCCAAAAAAGTTATTCGTAAAACCAAATCCAAAGTAAAGAAGAATCTAAAAAAGAAAAAGATTTTAAAAAAGAAGTGGATCAAATTATAAACAATAATAATTAATTCTAAATAGTAAACATGAAATTTGAACGTAGTCTACCATATTTCAATGCATTGGTAAAGGCTCAAAATAATAAAAGAATAGCAATTTTACAAGCTTTCCCTTCATTTGTTATTGACGATTTGCTTGAAGTTATTGTAAATATAGTTCGAGGTAATGTCAATATTAGTAAAGCTAAAAGAGTGGTATTACAAAGACATAAGATATCCCTTTTATCATTGGTAAACACTAAAAATAGACGTTTAATGAAAAGAATAATGTATAAACAAAAGGGTGGGTTCTTGGGTACATTAATTCCTATAGTTTTATCTGCAATTAGTGCAATTTCATCCCTAAGATCTTAATGGGTTTACAATACTCTAAACCAGATAAAGTTGTCCATATTTTAACATCTTGTTGTAATAATGAAGGATCAATTAACCAAAAATCCACTCAAAACAATCTGGACAAATCCAAAAGATCCAGATGGTTTTGATGGTTTAGAAAAATTAACAAAAAGAGTGATTAATTCTAAAAAAGAGACTCAAAAATGGTTATCAGACCAACTAGCATATAGTATAAATAAACAAATGTTGAAAAGATTCCCAACCAGACCATACAAAACAAGAGGAAACAATGATTTGTGGCAAATGGATTTGATGGAAATGATACCTTATTCGAGAATCAACAAGGGGTACAAATATTTTTTAACATGTATTGATGTTTTCAGTATATATGCCCGTGCTATTCCAACAAAAACTAAATCAGCTAATGAAATGGCCATTGCAATTAAAAAATTATTTAAAGACGGACAACCTCACAATCTACAGACTGATTTGGGCAATAAATTTAATTAATTATTTATTTTAATGTATTTTAGGCAAAGAATTTTATAATAGCAAAGTAAAAAAAGTTATCAAAGCCAATCATTACTCTATATTCTCGCAATTCAAAGCTTGTTATGTTGAAAGATTTAATCGAACTTTGAGAGAAAGATTGAAAAAATACTTTGTGCATCAAGGTTATAAAACTTGGATGCATGTTTTACCGAAAATTATTTTTAGTTACAATCATTCGCCACATAAAGGATTAAATGGTCTCAGACACCAACAGAAACCAAGCATTAAAGAAAGAAAAAATCGATAAGCCAAAATACAAGGTTGATGATCATGTAAGAATTAGTAAAATCAGTACTTCTCCGTTCATCAAGAATTTTGACAACAATTGGAGCGATGAAGTAAGTGTAATAAAGAAAATAGATACAAAACAGAATCCTGTAATATATTTAATAGCAGATCATGAGAATAAAGAAATTAGTGGAAAATTCTACGAACAAGAACTCCAAGTCATTCCAATCCCAACAATATTTAGAATTCAAAAGATTTTAAAAACCAAGAATGTTGGTAAATATAAACAATACTACGTCAAGTGGCATGGATACGAAACTCCAACTTGGATATCCTCATCTCAATTGATTAAATAAATATTATGAAAGAAAACCAGTTTTAGATGATTTTACCTAGTAATAGTTGTCCACTTATTTATCCTAATAACGAAGCTAGTAATTTTAATGTACAAGTAAATTCTGTCTACTTGGATGGTGAATGGGAAGTTGTATTGATTGATTTCACTTTTGTGTAAAATCCTTTTCCGTATTATAGTAATTCTTGTATACGTTATGAATCTAAAAAGAGTGGTAGTGAAATAAAGTATTTGAAAATAAATAATCAAAATCATACTTATGAATTAATAAATCCAAAATATACTCCAGATGTTGACATATTTATTGAAAAATATGAGAATTTCGTTATTGTCTGTCCGCATGTTCCATTTAAAGTAACATTCCCCGATATTCAACATGCGTTTAGTTTTGGACTAAAATCTACATCAATCATTTGTGAAGTAGATCATTGTCGAATAAAATTACCAAAATTTACTGATAATGGTGTTATGGAACAATTTGGGATTATTATAAGTTACGAAGAAAAATCGAAATTTGAAAAATATTTTGAAGATAATTTATTCATAAACACTTTATCAGAATTACAAGGTCATTTGTTGTCATTTAATCCTTCTCCTTTTAAAGAATTGATAATTCAAGATAATGAATTGGTCAAAATAACACTTGCAGATGACATTACAAATATATCTTTTGACACAAATTTAGCTAAATCATTGGGATTAAAATTTTCAAACTTTACAGGCACTATACTAGGTACAAAAATTCCAAAATTATTACATCATCATCAACAAATGTTCATTTATTCAAATATTATCGAACCAATAAATGTTGGTGATGTTAGAGTTCCACTATTTAAATCAATTTGTATTAAAAAATATGATCAAGGAGAAATTGTACAATTAGAAATGAAGAATCCAATGAACCTTCCAGTATCGTATTCAACTATAAACATCATTGAAATAAATATTCGAGATGATAGTGGGAAATTAATAAAATTTAGCAAAGATACCAAAACACATTTATCGTTACATTTTAGAAAAGTAAATGAATAAAAGAGATTTTTACGTGAATTTACCCAGTAATAGTTGTCCACTTACATTTCCAAATAATGAAGCTGGAAAGTTTAATGTAGAATTTCCAAATCAGATTTACTTGGATGGAGAATGGGAAGTTGCTTTAACTGAATTCACTTTTGTGTACAATAATTTTCCATTTTATAACAACTCTAGTATCAAATATACCAAGAGTACATTACATAATAGTTATGAATATTTTTATTATATTGAAGGAAACTATACAATTGGTCACAACTCTACATTTTATCTGATATATATTGACAATAAAATTTTGAACATTAATTGTAAATATTTTCCATTCAAAATAACATTTGATAGTATTGAAGAAGCTAATTGCTTGGATTTAATAAAAAAGAAGTAGATTTTAATGATGAATTGAATCAGATACGTATACCAAATAAGAAATCAAAATTAGATACTATACGATTAACTATAACTTATTATTATGATGTAGAGTATACTGAGACATTTAAAGAAAATTTATTCATTACTGAACTTTCACAAGTCACTGATCCGTTAATGACATCTTATCCCCATCCTTTCAAGTCTTGTGAAATTAAACAAGATCAACTTGTTAAAATGGAATTGGAAGAAGATGTTAAAAGTGTTAAATTTAGTAAACTGTTGGCTCTTAGTTTGGGATTAATTGAGGAATCTTATAATGAAAAGATCATTGTTGGATCTAGTTTACCAACTATAATGCAAAGAAATATACAAATGATGATTTATACAAATATTATTGAACCAATTCTTGTGGGTGAATTAAGTGTTTCCCTTCTTAAATGTGTTTGGATAGAAAAACATAAAAAAGACAACCTTGTTCAATTCATTGAGAAAAATCCAATGTATTTACCAGTATCATCCTCGTATATAAACAGTATAGAAATCAATATTCGTGATGACAGTGGAAAATATATATTTGGTAAACAAGACAAAACTTACTTGACATTACATTTCCGTAAAATAAATGAGTAATCCAGACATTGTAAACTTTTATAGCACTCATCAAAATGGTGGGGATTTACCTTATTTTGTAGGTAAACAGTATGGATCTGGTTGGTTAAAAACAATTGGACGATTTGCACTACCTATTCTTAAACGTATCGGAAATTTTGGTATGAAAACTGCTAATGACGTAATAAATAATAAGGCACAACTCTTACCTGCTTTAAAATCAAATGCAATATCTGAAATTAAAGATTCTATGCCCTCTGTAATGGAACACTTACCTTCTGCTATTAACAAAGTTTCTGATGTATTTAATAAAGAACAAAAGGTGGAACAATTAAACGTCGAAAAATTATCAAGAAACATATAAACAAAAGAATGAAAGGATACGGAACTATATTCCAGTCATGATTAGTGCAAAATCAGAATTATGCATCTTTGATAGACCATCTCCTCAAGCAGTAATTGAAAATGGTTCTTTTGAAGATATTTATATAGTGAATTCAATTACAGATCCAGGAAACACCTCAATTCAATTTTATATTAATAGCTCTCAAACCGAATACTTGGATTTGAACGATACATTACTCTACATCCAAATGAAAGTTGTAAATAGCAATGGGGAAAATTTATCTAATGAATCAGATGTTACTGCAAACAATTTCTTTTTCCAAACTCTTTTTAAAGATGTTGAAGTAATTTTTAATTCTACTAAAATTGAGGGAAGTAATGATGTATTCGCACACAAGGCAATGATTGAAACAATTATTAATTACAATCACGATACAGAACATACTTGTTTAGGTGGAATGGCTTACGATGAAAATGACACAAAAAGAAAAATTTGGATTTCAAAATCAAAACCAATCAGTGTTTGTTCCCCACTTCAATTAGATTTCTTTGATCAACCAAAATATTTATTACATGGTGTTAGTGTTCAAATTAAATTAACAAGATCCAATACTGAAAGAAGTTTAACATGTACAAAAATAATTCCACAAATAATATTATTAGATGCAAAGTTGATGGTTAGAAGAGTTCGTGTTGAACCGTCAGTTTTAGCTGGTCATCAAATTGGGCTTGCTAATAGAAATGCAATTTATCCAATGAAAAGTAAGGAAGTTGTTCAATTTTCATTGCCAATGGGATCATCTTCATTTTATAAGGAGCAAATATTTGGTGATAGGTGACTACCAAATTTTATTCTTGTTGCTTTCCAAGGGAATAAAAGATATGGAGGATCGTATTTGGAAACATTTTCAATATTTGAACACTTTAATGTCAAGTCTTTAACATTAAGTAAAGGAAATGATTATCGTGAAAAATATAGTCAAGATTTTGCCAATGATAATTATAGTTCTAGTTATATGCAAAGTATTGTTAGGAATATGGGTTATCTTAATAAAAATATGAATTGTGGTATTACCTTGTCAGACTTTAAAAATAAATATCCCTTTTTTACATTTGTATTGGCACCTGATTTTGATCTTAATCAAAGTCAGTTACCTCAAAGTGGAAATTTACGATTGGATATAAAATTTGAAAATCCATTAACCGAATCTGTATCAGTACTTGTATAAGGAGTATTTGAAAAAGAAATTCAAATCACATCAAGCCGTACAGTACTTGTTTGACAAACATTGTTGAACACATTATAAACCAATGTGTTATTAGTTATGGTTAAAAATGAAGTAAGTATTTTAGTTAATTTGTTAATTTAATTAATTTTAGTTCTATTCAGATACAAACTATTGCTAAAAAACTAATTGGGAAAAATTTTATTGGTGTTTTTCCATTGGAAAAAATTCCCTATATCAATATCAACAAAGCTTTGATTGTAAATGCTCAATCAGCTAATCTCAGTGGAGAACATTGGCTTGCTATTTACGTAAAACCGGATAAAATACATGTATTTGATCCAATGGGATTCTATTATCCCCGTTTATTGATATCAAAACTAGAATCAATGTTGATGCCAATTGAATATAATCGAATTCGTTATCAGAATCCATTGACCAAAACTTGTGGCCAACATTGTTTAGCTTGGTTAAAATCAATGTTATCTAAATAAATTTTTGTATCATTGTATTTATTACCTAATATGATTTTGTGTAGATTGGTTATGTGTGTTGATTAATACAAGTGCAGATGTGTTGATTTTGATTAGTCAAAAATCAATACACACATTTGAATAAATAGAAAAACATTTTTATAATTTATCATAATTTACAAACTCGTTTAATTTGTAAGTTTAATTTTTCCTTTTAATTTTTTATTAACATTATACAATTTTAGAAAATGAACAGCTTTAATAGTTATAATAACAAATATGAATCAAGTAATTTTTTTAATTTATATTGTAATACGAATTTACTTTAAATTTTAGATAATTTATTATTTCCACAAAATGGATTTTATCAACAAATTGATGTTGAATATTATCAACAAAATAATCCTCAAATTGTAAATGAAGGAAATAATTATCAAAATTTAAGTAAGATTTTATTTTTTTTATAATTTTATTAAATTTTATGTTTAAGTTACAAAAATTACCCACAATTCATCCAAAATGATCCAAGTTATCAAAATTTAAGTAAGATTAGAATTTATTTTAAATTCATTTTAATTTATTATTAGGTTACACAAATTACCCACAATTCATCCAAAATGATCCAAGTTATCAAAATTTAAGTAATGGTGGGTTACAGGGTTACAAATCTTGCTTATCCTCCCGGTGACCCTAGTAACGCCATACAAAATGATACTGTTCGCCACTTGGCACCCGTTGCTAAGCAACGTTGGTAATGTGTTCAAGTGGTGGATTGCCCGCAAAAATTGAGTACCATTTGCTAGTACTATAGTTGCTCGGACAACCCTCGGGTTCACGAGCTGTCGATAGAAGACCTATGCTCGCTTTGCTCTGTCCCTCATACTATTCAGGAATTGGTTTTTATTAGACTGTGGAACGAATTGGCGGGGTGATGAAAATGTTTAGGACAATGTTGGTATACGATTATGTTAAAATAACAATTCAACTAAGGTTAAAACTATTCTATTCGATCTAAACGCATTATCATTTACTGCTTGACGTTTTGGAGTTGTGTTGCGCGACGTCGGGCACGTTCCTTGCGTCCCGGTCGACGATTGTTGATGGGTTGTTCTGTTGGCTTGGTGGTTGTCTGCGGCATTTGGGTGGGGGCGAAGATGAGCGGATAAGTTACCGCTTCACCTTCCCGGCATACTGCTAGGGCGACTTCGAGTCCCCGAATTTGCGTGCGCAGGCTCTGGTTGAGCTGTCGCTCCTCTGCCCAACCTTTCTGTGCTGCAGTCAGGCGGTGGTACAGTGTTTTTACCTTTTCTGGTTCCCTCCAGGTTGCTTTAATCTGTTGTATTTCGCGGGTTAGTTGAATAATCTGAGTGTGTAATTCCGCGTTTGTCTGTCTCGCGTGGTTCAATTCAGATTGTAAGATTTGTAAGGAAGACATTACTACAATCAAATAGATGATGTTAATTTATTATTGATCAAGTTATATAATTGTTTATTTCGTTAAACAAAACACGAATAACTCTAGCTATAAGAAAAAGAAATAACACGTAAATTTCTAATCTTTTAAATCAATTACTACATAAAGTCTATCAGTGTTGGTTTACTCGTCCGGACAATATCTCTTCAGGCTCCGTTTGAGAGCCTCAACAGTATAGGGTCTTCTGGTGTCTCGAACTGGGTGAGGTGGATAGGCGACTGCAAATCGCCCGGCAAGGATGTCTTCCACCACGTTCGCAAGATACATCCTTGCCTTAACCACCTGTAAATCTACCTGCTCCTGCACCCTTTCCCATTGGGTGAGGAGGTCCTGTGCGTGCAGGTAGGTCTCCGCGGCTGGATAATGCCGTTCCGAGAGACATGATCGTTGCAACTGGTCGAGTATCCTCGTGGTCGGCGGGACTCCTGTCTGTTCCTGTCTGGCGGTCTCTCGACGGGTAGTTCGTTTGGGCGACATGTCTAAACATTACTGTTATTAAGTTCGCTTGATTTATCATTCTAAGTTATTAGCAAGCAAATTGGGTCTATGTTACTCGTAAGGGTGTCATACGCGTGACCATTGCCTTCCTTTACGCGGTGGGACATTCATAAGCAAGTTGGGTTACTTTGTGGGTCTGGTTCTTTAAGGTGCACTCCTTTATAGGGAAAGTATATAATTATATGATTAATCATATGGATGGGGTAACCTGATGTTTCACTTATTCGATATAAGCATCTTAACATTTAAATTTTTCATGTAGGCGGATACTCGTACATTGACTTAAGGGAATTTGTACATTGATTTAAAGTTTGTTTACTAACTTCAATTACAGTTGTTCGACTTTAAGATTTAGGCCGGATGTTGATCCGAGATAACTTAGTCGCGTGTAGGTGTATCCTGGTGGACGAATGATTTCCGGCGGATTTTACCGTTACCACTTAAGCGGTTGGCGAAAGGTGAGTTACATTGTTTACATCCGGTGATTGTATTATTCGTGTCATCTTTTCAGAATTATTGGTCCAATGTTCGCCTACACTCGATTATCTCAATTTCCGGTAAGCTATTTCGTTGACTAGTTCGAATGTACTTTACTAACAAATTTTAGGAAAACTTCTACGCTTACCGAGATTCCTAAATAGATGCGATACCCTTTTGTTGGAGCGTGGAATTTAATGTGATATTAATATAAATTCACTCTTGTCTTAACTTTGATTTTTCCAATCCTACTAGTTTAATTTACGTAATAATTCATTCATATTATCTTTAATCAGTTTGCTGTAATTACCGAATTTATAAGAATTGAAGAAAACCTTTTTATAAATTTATAAATTATTCTAGTCCTAATAAAGAGATTGTATTATCCGTAATAAATATCGACATCTGTTATTCCAATTTCTAATAGTCTTCCCTAAGGCTATTTGGATCAACTATTACTTTAGCCCACAAAGTTATTTTAATGCTAATAGTTTTAAATCCGTGAATTCAGTCTTACTTTAATTTACATTTTTACGGTTATTCAATTCATCTCTAGTCTTAATCTATGAATTACTTTCATCTACTAATCATAGCTCGTTAAGGAACTTATTTTATTTATTCTTATTCAATACTTTGCTTTACCAAAACTAGATTATCTGGGTTTTACTCAATAGCTATTTGGACTGATTTAATCATCCCAATTGTCACCAATAAATCGATTTCAATTTAATCCACAATATTTTTATTTGTATTCATTTTATTTTTAATCAATAATTTAATCTAAATACTTGAATTGCTCAATCACTTCTTCAATTTTATCAAGATGAATTAACAGTGAATTATGTGGTGTTACATTAATTTTAATCAACAATTTAATTAAGGGGTTCCATACTTTTATTCGAGAATCATTTTACTTTTAATTGATACATTTCTTGATTTGAAATCAATGAATTCGATTCTTAATTGCTTCCCTTTCGATCGGGGGTTGATTAGATCGATACATTACTCGTTCTTACTCAAAGATCAGATTACTTTTACCGAAATGAATTATAATAATTTAATTGGTGAAATCATTTGTCATTACCCTAATCAATAATTTATGAGCATTTAAATTATCTTTACCCAATATTTACTTCAAATGTTTGTCATACAACACTTTACTTTTACAATCAATGGTTATTTTAATTTTTATCAATAATCTCAATATAATCGAATTCAATGATTCCCAATAAATTTTATTTATTTCAAAATGTTAATCTAAAATAGTTATAACAACGATTCCAGTTAATTTAACCCACGTACCCTTTCCCTTTAATAGGCCTTAGACGCGTTTTGTGTTTATATTATATTTACTGAGTGCCCACTGGACTACTCGGTGTGATAATTTTAAGCCGTGTGTAATATGATTTTAGGTCGATTTTACAGAATTGAGAAACGAGGAAGCAGCCAGAGACTTCTTCCTTATTTCTCGCTTCAGCTATAGGGATAATATTGACGTTACGACCGCTGCGTTGCGCACGCTGAGTCTTCACGGGTACATATCATTGGCGATTTTCCACGCACTTACATGCCTCTGTACTATGTAGATTTTATTTACTTGCGTTATGTGTCGGCTGTGGGCCGGAAAAATTTCGACATTTTAATTTAGTTTATAAAAAAAATATATATCAAACAATTTATGTATATTAATAATATTTATTAATTAGGACAAAATAACAGAATTACCCTTAATAACCATTCCAAATATTTTCATACAATAGCATAAAATATCATAACAGAAAGCATAAATGCCTCTCTCCCCACGTCGACGCCAAGCAGAGCTCTACCGAGATGCAATGGACGTGACGTGGAAAGAGGGTTCCAACATAAATATTTCTCACCTAAAATCAGTTGAATTAGTTCAAATAGCTTGAAAATAGGGTTTTAAAATAGTTTCACAACGATTTGACAGTGTTGGGCCAGAACGTCAACGGCCTTGAAGAATGTTTAAATGGATCAGAAACACACACGCAGACACAAACACGCAATTTAAAGCAAACCTGAAAACACCAAATAAACCCTATAAAATCTAAGAAATAAAAGAATTAAATATAAAATAATAAACATAAAAATAAAATTAAAATATTAACAAATGCACCAAGATCTGCACGATACCTACACAAATACAACAAGAAAACACGACAAATTCGACGAAATTAGAAAAAATCAATTAAAGTTCATTAAAGTGGAATTTAAATCGAAAAATTGAATTAGCAATAATTCAATAAAAATTTCAAATAAAAAATTATAAAAATAAATCAAGAAATATAAAAATTAAAAAATAGAATTTGCTAGAAAAGAACAAGGTCGAATTTTGTTTTACTGCATCAAATTTTACACGTCACACAATTAGGTATAAATACTGATCCATTTTCACATTTAACCACCATTTTTCCTTGAGAAAAAGAATCATTTTGAAAAGTGTTAAAACTTTAAAAACTATTTGGAAAATCTTCAACTACTTTTCAATTATTGTGAACTACTTCGAATCTATTTCAAATTTTTTAGGTGAGAATCATTTATGTCGGAACCCTCTTTCCACATCGCGACCTTGCATCTCAATGGAGCTCTGCTCGGCGTTGATGTGGGGAGAGAGGTATTTATGTGGTTTATGCTATTTTATGTTTTGATGTTTATGGAATAGTCAATGAAGGGTAATTTTGTTGAATTGTTGTACGATTAATAAATATTATTATCATATTTTACAAACCTATTTGTTTTATAACTTAAAATGTCGAAATTTTTCCGGCCCACAGCCGACACCTCACGCAAGTTAGTAAAATCAACATAGTGCAGATGCATGTAAGAGCGTGGAAAACCGCCAATGATATGCACCCGTGAAGACTCAGCGTGCGCAACGCAGCGGTCGTAACGTCAATATTTATCCCTATAGCTGAAGCGAGAAATAAGGAAGGAGTCTCTGGCTGCTTCCTCGTTTCTCAATTCTGTAAAATCGACCTAAAATTATCTTACAAACGGCTTAAAATCACCACACCGAGTAGTCCAGTGGGCACTCAATAAATATAATATAAACACAAAGGCGCTTAGGATCTATTAAAGGGAAAGGCACGGGATAAATTAACTGAAATCGTTGGTACAAATGTAATTGATATTTAACATTGATTTAACTAGTAGTAGAGTAGTTCATTAAAATCAAACATAAATATCGTAAATAGTTTGGCGAATCCCGTAAATTGAACTTATCCATCACGTTAATAGATCTTTTGTCATCATTA
Source organism: Schmidtea mediterranea (assembly GCA_022537955.1). NCBI lineage: Eukaryota > Metazoa > Platyhelminthes > Tricladida > Dugesiidae > Schmidtea > Schmidtea mediterranea. The sequence goes on along the minus strand of CM039679.1, from coordinate 212,007,205 downwards.
AAAATAAATATCCTATTAATTAAACTAGATTTTAATAAAATAATTATCGAAAATTTAGGTGATTTACCGTTCCATCTAAGCTAACTCCTTGAGCAAAGCAAACGAGATAAAATGAACCAACTGAAACCACTGATAGAATTAAAACCCGTGAAATAATTTGTAGAATAATTTGGATGATTAGTTTAAACTCCTGGTACGGATTGATGGTTCGAGGCGATTAAACAACTCTAGGGATAATAATAGTGAACCAAACCCAATTTTAAATGAACTTGAATGCGAGAAATACCCACAATGCCAGTAAAGCTTTAACTAGTTAAACGCAGTGCAAACCAACTCCTGAGGTGAAATTTAAGAGAAAGTCACGGTAGCAAAGAGGAATTGTTAGTATTAATTCAGGGTGATAATCCAATGTCGACAGATGGGTTCACTAAGAAAGTAAATCAGATAAAAAGTTATTCATCGGAGTAAAGAAAATTAATAAAATTAGGTGAAATAAAATGAATTCCATGTTTAATACTGTAGGAAAATTCAGCAGAGCTTAGTTTAATGGTACTTTTCATGATAACCGAGTGAAATCCCTTCGCACCACCAACCCGAACCAGGAGATTAAGGAAATAAAATGTCGATGACCATAAAAGTATTGATGATTGACGAATACAAAGAAAACAAAAATCAAATGAACCGTTAATGTAGCAATTAAAATCCAACATAAATAAATCGACTGAATTGAGATCATAGGTCAAGTGTCCGAAATCAGTAATCATAGATGAAATATTTGACTGACCAAACAGGGGGTCGTGCGAGATACGAGGTCCATCAATACCCAAACAAGGAGGCACGACTTCTGATTAATGGCTCATGCGATTGAACAATCTGTCGACCAATGTTACCAAGGGCTAAGATGATCCCCAACCGATAACGCATAAATAGACCCAAATGAAGAGATCCACGGTAGGAGCGCGTGTGACACAAAAATTCTAAAATAAAAGTAGAGGGAACAACTAGAATGACAATTTACCTTAGTTAACCTGGCCAAGCTCGACAACAAAAATGGTTAAGATGAAAATAGTGAACGAGAGATGCGGATTGAATAAATTAGAATCAGTCAGTTCGCGTAATCAGTATGCATCCGAAATAGACATGGACGAAAAATGATCGACAGCACCGTTGATAAATAAACAAGTGCATTCCATAGCGAGATAATTAAAGTCAACATCGGAATTTGGTATTCTTAATTAACATCGCATTCATCATTTAATGGATACTTTTAATTAACATCGCATTCATCATTTAACGGATATTTTAAATAACCTTGCATTCATCATTTAATTGATAATTTTAATTAATATCGCAATCATTATTTAATCAGTTAACCCCTCAGTATCTCATTTATTAATAGCTAAACTATCAATACAAGGTACATATAAAGGAATGTTTGTTAATTAGGAGGGATGCATGATCAAACCATCTAATAGGAAAGGTCGATCAAACCAGACATTTTGGGGGCGCAAAGGGTTAACAAGCACACCGTAACCCCTCCGTAACTCCTAAACCCCGATATTAACGTCAAGTCCAAATCCAACAATAAGTTTCGCCCAACATTAACGAATGACACTAAGTGATCGAACGCCAGTTTCCACTCATCTCAACAACGTAATATCGAACAATATGAAAGCCCAATAGTCATCCTCTAACCATCATGGAGTCGAATAACAAATCGCGCACACAGTTTAGATAATCCATTTTATTTTCTTCGTTATCCTAAACTAGTAACTGATCATACTACATTGTTTTCAGCCAAACATGCCGCTAGTTAAGACAGATTCCAGTTCATCTAACACGCCATCTAGGAAGGAGTCGCCCAGGAGAACAGGGGCAATCGGAAAAATACGTCGTCAATGGCCATACCCTGCCATTCGGAGGACACCTGATAACGACCCTGAGGAACTAATTCGACAGCAGTACCCAGCTGCCGAAATATTCGCTAACGCGCAGGACCTCCTCACCCAGTGGGAGCGGGTGCAGGAGCGGTGGACTTACAAGTCGTCAAGGCAAGGATGTACCTTGCAAACGTGCTGGATGACATCCTTGCCGGGCGGATCGCCGTCGCCCATCCACCTCGTCCGGTTCGGGATACTAGGCGACCCTACACAGTGGAAGCCCTCAAGAAGAGTCTGGAACGATATTGTCCGGACGAATGACTAATAGACATTAATGTAGTGATTAGATAACAATTATAAGTAGAACTCTGTGTGTTTTCTTATTAAATAGAAAATGAGCTGTTGATTTGTTTGGATAAATTTAAACATTTAGCTCTATCATAAACCGACGTGTAATGACCCATTTAATTTCAGTAATGTCCTCTCTACGGATCCTGCAGACGGAACTAGATCGCGCGAGGCAGGCGAATGCCGAGTTACTTAGCCAAGTCCTGCAACTAACCCGCGAGATGCAGCAGATCAAAGCAACTTGCTTAGACCCCAAACGAACCAAAATCCTTTACAACGGCTCACTGCAGCTCAAAAAGGCTGGCCGAAGAACGCCAGCTAAATCGGAGTCTGCGTACGCAGGTCCGGGGACTCGAAGTGGCTTTAGCGGTATGCCGAGAAGGTGAAGCGGTAACTTACCCGCTCATCTTCGCGCCCACTCAAATGCCGCAGACAACTACCAAGCCAGCAGAGCAATCCAACCCTACAATCAGCAGTCGGCGACCGGGACGTAAGGAGCGTGCCCGACGTCGCGCAATTCAACTCCAACACCCCCAGCAGTAACTGTTGTATATAAATCGAATAAAATAGTTTAAATGTAGTCGAGTTATTAATTTAACGTAACCGTACACCAACACCATCAATTCGTTTCATAGTCAATTAAGCACTAATCATGGATAGTTAAGAGGGACCGAGCAAAGCGAGCATAGGTCTTCTATCGACAGCTCGTGAACCCGAGGTTTGTCCGAGCAACTATAGTACTAGCCAATGGTATTCAATTTTTGCGGACAATCCACCACTTGAACACATTTCCAACGTTGCTTAGCAACGGGTGCCAAGTGGGTAAGTATCATTTTGTATGGCGTTACTAGGGTCGCCAGGAAGATAAGCAAGATTTGAAACCCTGTAACCCACCATACAAATTTGGGGGCTCAGCCGGGATTGAAGCTTGGTTATTTGGAAAGACCAGGACAATCAAGTTAAGAAACAACAAAAATTCTGTCAGTACACCCTCAGCCGGGATGAATGATTGTTTTTGCGAAAAACCAAAGGAAATATAGACATATGGTTAAGGTTAAATTGGAAATGAAATAAACGACTAGCCCACCAAGTACAAATTTGGGGGCTCCACCACGGGATTGAAGCTTTGTTATTTGAAAAGACCAAAACCATCAAGAGAATTATGTCGGTATACCCTCAGCCGAGATTGAGTGATTTCGTGTGCAAACAAATCGATGAGAAAGTGTAAAGATCGAGGAGAAAATTGAAACAGCAATAAAAACCTGACTACGAGATACAAATTTGGGGGCTCATAAAAGACTGCTTTTACAAAGAACCTAAGGAAATATAAGCCAATGTTTAAAGTTTAAACAGAGAGGTTGAGACGATATGTTGCAAACCCCAGAGAGATGAGAACGCCATGAAACAAAAACCCAGACAACAACTATTGAGAAACGAGCAACCAGACTACAAGTTAAGCCGCCAAGACACTCAACATCCATCAATACTTGACGACATGACACCCTTGTAAGACACCAACAACAATGACAAGACGCATAAGTAATTAAAAGGGCAAAATTCGGGATAAAATGAAATGGGGTAAGTAAGGGGGAGTAATGATAAACAAGAGAAAGCAACGGAACCAAATAGAGGAAGCCAGCGGTAATAGAATAAAACACAACAGGTAATGAGTAAAATAGTAATAGATAAAATAAATCAAAATATATTAAAGAGGTGAATGAATTTAGTTAATTAATATTTAGATAAATTTAAAGGGTAATTTGATAATTTTAGATGGAACCAACCAAAATCATAGAAAAACTAAAAGGGATTTTAAACATTGAAAATGACAATCTCGAGGAACTGATTAATAAACAAAAGTTAATTAAACGAGCTAAAGAGGATATATCAACGATTTCAAATCCGTACTCCGAGGAACATTGCATATTAGTAAAATTGATCGATATTGATAAAGATGTAACAACTGAGAGAATATATGAAATTCTATCTATGAGATTAGAGATAACCAAATTTGGGAAAAGCTGGTACAAGTTAATGGAAAAAGTTAAAAACATTGAGGACGAGATTACAACAACAATGAAGGAGCAGATTAAGGCTTATGTGGAGTGTTATGCGTGCAAAACAGAGGAAGCACGAGTAATGGTGATACCTTGCGGACACCTGAGTTATTGTCATGGATGCGCACAAGAGTCGCACTGTGTGTTATGCCAGCGAAAGATAAAGGAAAGACTAACGGTTTACTTTCCATGAATTGTTATGATGAAGTGAAATAAATGTATATTATGCATTACTTGAATTATTATTAGATAATATGCAATGTTTATAAATAATAAAACCACCTGACAATGCTAAACAAAGGTAATAGACCGAAAACATAAAAGCCGAATTAGGGAAATAATCAAAACACATGCACAGAGACACAAAATATTGGACGGAAAAATTTCGACAACCGAGTTTTCCTAGTGTATAATTCTTTTTGTTTATTGATATTATATCTATTGATATTATATTGAGATAGGACGAGGAAAATGGTTAAACCTGAGCTATCTAATGATAGTACGCTCACCCAAGGGAAACCCTGATCAACCCTACTGAGAAAGGAACTGGTAGGCCAAGTCGCGTATGTCAGCAAGTAACCGGCGAGAGATTGATCACCTCTTTTGGGGAGCTTGTTGATGCGATTACCACAAATTTTGAAGGGGGGAGTGAAGAGATAGACCAAAGGGTGAGAGAAAGAGTGCGCACGGAACAGAATAAATAGTAGAGTAAAGGTACCTAGAGATGACTTCTTTTTCCCTAGCTGGTGGTGAGGCACCAGAGGACAGCTACGGACTGTCGTGCTCAGGTTGTTATCAGCCAAGGGACTGATGACGCTGGGCCGTTCGATACAAAAACCCGGATCCCACACCGAGTATCGGACGATTCTTTTTTCGCTGGGAGGCACTCGATACAACAACCCGGATCCCACACCGAGTATCGGGGCCAAACGGTAGGTGAGATGTGAACTAACCGGTAAATGGTTCATACTCAAAATGTCCTACTAAAGCCAGATGAGAGCGCTCGAATCGAGCCGAGAAATCTGATGGAAGGAGCGGGTAGAGAATTGATAGTTTATTTTCCGCTCCCACTTTTGATCATTTCCTTTTCTTTTCACTATTCGGGAAATCAAGTAAACCGCTTTTGGAACTTGATTGAACGTCTAGGCATTTCCATACTTTTATATTCTTCGAGGTACACAACCCGGATCCCACACCGAGTACCGAGAGAATGTTTTTTTTATTGCCCAGCGAGGAGTTTGGTACAATAACCCGGATCCCACACCGAGTACCAAATATCCGAATGGCGGTGAGTAAAGCGTAACCGGAAGAATGCGCGGCCAAAAGACGCCATGGCTTGAGAGTCAGTGTGAGGCCTCAAACATACCCAAAAGTCACTAATTGAGCTCAAGTCCGATATAAGAGATAATATGAAATAGAGGGCCGGATGATTATAATCAGATACTTGAGGCAATAGAGGGCCGGATGATTATAATCAGATACTTGAGGCAATAGAGGGCTGGATGATCATGATCAGATACTTGAGGCAATAGAGGGCTGGATGATTATGATCAGATACTTGAGGCAATAGAGGGCCGGATGATTATGATCAGATACTGGAGGCCATAGAGTACCAGATAAGATATGATATGAGTAAAGATGAAATATGATTATGAATAGATATTAAGGTCACAGATGACCAGTAAAAGAGTTAAAGCCGAAGGCCGACGAGCCGACGGGAAATCATAGAGGGCATAGAGCGCCAGCGATTGAGGATTAAGTAAATGAATTTTTGGGAGACATAGGAAAAACAATTAATGGAATGAATGAAAGTATGAGTATGATGATTATTGATATTATGATATAGATAATTGATACGACTATATAGATAACTGATAAGACTATATAGATAATTGATACGAGATTAATAGATAATTATTACGAGGTATAGATAATTAAAAATGGACTTAAAATGAGGGGGGTGAGTCAGATAAAGAAGACCACCACGATAAATGCGAACAGGGGATGATAACAGATAGTATGGTAAACGGAGGAGAAATTAGTATAGAGTATAGAATATTGGAGTGTTATTTGTTTTTAGGAATCGATAGTCAAGCAAAGCAATCCAAGTCAAGTACAAAACAAAGCAAAGGAGAAAATATTTCAGAACAAACGACAAAGCAAGCGATAACAAAGGAATTTGAATAAACGAGCAGAAAAGATTTTGGAATAAACGTCAGAGTAGTTACGAGCAGATAAGCAATCAGAAGTTTCAAAGCAACCAAAGCAAGAGAAGAGAAACCAGTCGAGCAGACGAATAACCGTAAACATTGATAGCATCAGCAACCACACGAGAAGCAAAAGCCAAGAGAATAGAGAAAAAAGTTTATTAAAAGAGGAAGAAAAGAAAAAAGTTCGCAACAGTAGAAGCGTCAACATTAAAGTATCAACTGTAACCGGAACAGGCACAGATAGCGGATTGACCGATTTTGAATTTAATAGCAGCGAAGAGAACGAATTACGTAATATCGAAAACCAGTTGACAACGATAGAATCAGTATACGAAGAAGATCTGGACAACAATCCAAACATGACGACTTCAATAAACTCTTCAATTCCGGATGCAAATACAATGTTGAATAACAATAATGTGATGATAGGAGAATTCAGTGAAAAGTTTAGAGGAGAACCGTTTGACGGTAGTCTCAACAAATTGGATACATTCATAAAGGAATTCGAAGTGTATAAAAATATCTGTCACTGGACAGATCAAAAGGTAAAAGAGCGGCTACCCTTATATCTGAAAGGGAGCGCACAAGATGTATTTGTAGAAGAAGCGAGAGACGCAGCGAAATTGACAACGTGGACAGAGATTAAAGAGTTCTTAATAAAGATATTCGGGATAGAGAAAAAGGGGAATAGGAAGATACTGGACTTCCTACATCGAAAACAAAGACGAGATGAATCAAATGCAGTGTACGCATGCGAATTAAAGAAACTGTGTAAAGAAGCCTTCGGAGAACATGATTTGCCCGAAGATAAAATGGTAGACGTCTTCATAAGAGGAATTAAAAGGGAAGACATACGAGCCAACCTTGGATGTTTGGCACCAGAAACATTAGATAAAGCAGTAGCAATCGCAAAACAGATGTGAAGCCCATCTGGGACTGGGATATCAAGTGGCAGTATTGGCCACAGAACCAACAACATCAACAGTCAATGCCAACAATCAAAACAACAATACCAATCAGCCATGAATCAATTCATTCCAAGAGCACAACAGATGTTCAGCCACCACAACGAGAAATCAGAGGATAGAGGTAATAAACAAGTAAGTTATAATAATAATTCTCAGGAACAATCCAAATACAAATGAAAAATGCTCCATATGTCAAAGAATAGGACATCGGTCAGAGAATTGTTTCCGAAATTACACTTGTCAAAAATGTGGTAGACGAGGGCATACTGAGAAAATATGTAGACAACCTATTAACAAACATGTTACAATTGTGGACAACAAGGAATTTCGCAGCAATGTACATAAGAAAAGAAGAACCAAACCAGTCAAGATTAAAACAACTCTATGGTAAATCCAACAAATTAACGTTGATTGCAAGATTAGACATGCTACGAGAAACACTACAACGAATGCCCATGGGAATTAAAAGAGATGATGCATAACATGAGATGCCCGCCAATATACAAAACAACGAATCAACGTAATGAGAAACAATAGGAGATTCAAGAGCTTGAGAACTGAAATATCAAGAGCAAACAACGCTGAATGGCCAAAGACTACAAAACAGAGGAAGCTTCAGGAAATTCCAGCAAGATGGGAAAAATCGAAAACACAAACCCCAGAAAAGATTTTTTAATATTGATGAGAATGGAAATTCCAGATGAAACTCACACTGCGGAGCAGAAGGTTGAGAACCGAAAGGGGGGAGAAATATGATAAACTGATAAACGAGAAAACAGTAGAATTAAATACTATTGGAGAAAATTTAGAGGCCCATCAAAGAATTTACAGAGGAGGAAAAAACAAAGACGTCGACAGTTAAAAGAAACGGCTAATGGAGAAACCGACATGAACCGGAAAAACTAAAGAGATAACAAGCAGAAAATTGATGATAACGCGAGATCAAAACAACGGAAACATTAGTGTACGAGATCGATGAACTCGAAAAAAGAAATTATGACACAAAAAGACAGAGAAGTACACTCGAGAAAATAAAGCAAGGAAGCTTTAGAACAACGAGGAGGCATTCAATTTAAAAGAAAAAGAAGCAATCCTTGAAAACAAAGAGAAGCGAATTTAAGAAAGAAGGCATTAATATTAAAAATAGACGCGAGCGCTTGAAACATTTAGAACAAGAGCAAGCACTAGATCAAAAAATAGAAAAGTGATGCAAAGAAAGTTTGCCTATCTCAAGAAATGGGAAGAACCAAAATTAGAACTACAAAGAGATGGCAGGAAGCATCAACGTCACAAGCGGAAAAAGAAAAGATAATCAGAACCAAATAATAAACAAAACAAATCGAATCCACTCTCGATACTGCCTACAAAAAATAGAAACAAGAATCAGAAAAGAAAAAGCCCACGTGGAGTGAAGCTCAAATCGGAGAAAGAATAAAAGAGATATGGTTCCAAAACAAAAGGGCCAACAAACGATAATGAAAGAGGAGTAACAACACATATTAATATGATGAGACAAATACCCAGACGATCAAACAGATGAGGAATGACAAGCGAGCATAAGCAGTCTGCGGCGGAGAAAATATTCCAATTCATGCGGAGGAAAAAAAACCGAAATTAAAGATGATCAAAATCCGAATTGGAGGAAATGGAAAACAAACGTGCCAAGAGAAGACGAAACCGTGAGTGTAAAAGAAAATTTAATGAAATTGCTAGAAGAAGTAGATCGAACCTCAGAGATACCAACCGCATACAGCAGAGTAGTAATGAAATTAATTGCGAAAGGATTATCAAAACAGTTGATAATGGTACATCACACGCATCATGGAAAGATATGATAAAAAAAGTACAAGAGAATCTGAAAGAATATTGATTTAGAGAGAGTATTCAGGTAATTATTGATTTTCCCCAGAAATACCGAAGACAGATAATAGCAACCAAGAGGCGAAAGCACAAACGAGCTGTATGATTGGGAGTTAAAAAAAGCTAGGACCCAGCTATAAAAAAATAAAACTTATATTATTCAAGGAAGGAAAATAAGCGAGATATACACCTAGCGGATGCTTAAATCTGGCCAAAAGGAAATAAAATGTGGTAACATTAAACAAAAATTTGAAAGGCGAGGAAACGACATGGCAGAATATGGCAGAAAATTCAAATATTGTACACACAAAAAGAAATAAACCCCGGGATTTGAAAAAGAGAGACAAAAGATAATGAGGCAAAACCAGGATCAAAAATGACAGAACAAAGCGATTAGATCAGGCTAGAAAATATATTATCGATTATCGTTAACGAGACGATTTCAATTGAAAATATTTGTAGAAAGCTGTACGGGATACAGACATAATGAGATTCGATAAACCGACGCTGGAAGAACAGCATGAGTTGATAGCCAAAATATGGAGAGCACCAAGAGATATGAGAGGAGATTGAACCAATAAAGATAAGAATAAAGCTACCAAATGATGAAATAAAAGAAAATACTAGTAGATCCTGATTGTCAAATGCACGAATTATGATCGACGGATAAATCAGAAATTATTCAAACCAATAATCGAAAGTAGTGGACGGACGGTTATGGTGGAAGACGTGGCCAATAATGTATCACAAACGACAAATAAGTCCGCGAGAACGAACCCCGATATACGAGTTTAGGTTATATGGGAAGACGGACCAAATTATTAATATCATAGCCATGGATGAAACCAGAGAGAAAAATACGACAAAAAAACGCGGAACAACAGATCCAAGAATTTCAGAGGAAATGAAAAGAAAAAATGGACCAATATTTAACATCTACGCCAGTTATGGAGACAAGAATGCGAAATTTTAGCACAAAATTACAACCTATAGATGATTCGCCGATGCGATCAACACCATTGGGAAAAAGGGTGTATTGACGAAAGACAAAGGAGTGGAAATGGAAGATGTGAAATGAGAGAGACTGAAAGTCGCGCGAGTGAGAGAAATAAACTCTCAGGAGAAAGCGCCAGGAAGACGCAGCTAACGAAATAACCTTAGGAATTCATATTGAAAGATGAACGAATATGAAAATTTTACCAGCAGGAATGATAAAACGAAATGGAATGGCAACCAGAAGAAGACGAGGAAATAAACGATAAAAGCTCGACTAGCTCCATACACATTGGAAGATAGGTGGATGGGCTAAAAAAGTGAAATCGGCTGAAAGAAGGCAGGAGAAATCATCGGTATCAAAGTCATCCAATTCTAATACAGAGATCGGAGGATACCGGATGAATGAGGTATACCCAAACGGAGATGGGGTTAGGAAAGGAAAATATCTATCAGGTATTTTCTATTAGCAAGAGGCAGATTGACGCAAGTTAGATGTGGCCATTTAATCAGAAAATCACGATCTTCAATCGCCTAACACCGGAATGGGAAGAGCGACACAGCCCGAAAAACACTGCGGAGTGGACCCAAGATGGAATGATAAGTCAAAAGCCAAAATCCACTGAGAATGTAGCGGGAGGAGTACCACAATTTCTGTTGGAAAAAATATGTAACACCTCAATTCGTAAGGAAGATAATACGATATACATTACGATCGAAGTAGGAAACAGAACGAGAAATGAAATTACGAATCCAACAAAAACAAGCGAGACCGGCGAATCAAGTGTACTCGAGAAAACGCAAATACCAGGAACAAAATACTTGCCCACAGATATAGACGAACCCTTGGAGGAAAGGACATATACAAGATTAACCGGAAAACGCAAAATCGTTATAGAGATTAGCAGCGATAATTGAGAACTGGAGCAAAAGAATCAAAGACGAACCCGGTATAACAGATTTAGCAAAATGGATATCGATTTCTTGTAGCAGAGTAGAGATCACATACGCGAAACAGTAAAGGAAATAGAGGAGTATCGGAGATGTATTGCGTGGTACCCAGAACCAATTCCGAGAAATTATCGAAAAGAACATACTGAATGGGCAGCCGAAACGATAGAGATGTATAGTTTAAAAATTATGATTGCCAGATTTCGAAACCCAATTCGAAAGAGAATTTATATCACTGCCAAGTGTGAGTGAAGTGAAATAAGAGAATTACCGTATTGAACCGCCATTCCATTTACAATTACCCAATGACGATCATTAGACGACGACCTCGAAATCGGAAGTTAACGCAAATGCATTGGGATTAATAAATGTATTAACAGTAGCAAAGATCGCGGGTAGATGAACTCAATAAAAGAAAATCAGACGAAAAACGCCAATAGGCGACAAGAGAGTCTAAATCGCCAGAAAGTTCCACCTGCAGCAGATGATAGTAATCGTCATCACAACAGGAGACGAAGAGATATTAAATGATCTATGGATATTGTGGATGAGGAAACAACCCGGAGAATACCGGAATTCAAGAGATTTGTTCATGACAGAAGATGAAAAACGACCTGCATTAACAGAATGAACAGACGAGCTAGTTATGTGGTCAAAGACAGCCAGTCGAAATTATATTAGAAGCCCAGGACCCCGAGGAGGAAAATAAAAAGAAAGAGAGAGACGCCGAAACTCCACAGGAGACGAATGGATAATTGGATAAAATGAACGAGAGCTACAACATCAAAAGGAAAATAACAGACGAACAACCCAAACGAAAAAAACAGGTACGGCAATTGGGAAAAGAAATCCACGAGGACGGACCAAAAATTGATAACCAGCTCCAGAAAGAAAAAACGAAGAACAGAATGCAGATGGATCAATGACAACGAAATTGAACAAGCTTAGCCAAGTAACGAAGCAGTTACAAGGGAAAATTAAAAGGTCAAGAACAAGGAGCAAAATGGGATCAACAGATGATAACTGATATGCGGGATTAGCAAAATCCAGAAAATTAAACGAACGAAACTTTTTTTGAACTTAATATATCGGGACAGAAGCGAAAACGCTTTGGCAGCAATTAAAACCAATAATTAATAAAATCGATGGACATAAAGTGCGAACCAAACCAGAGGTATCCGAGGAATTACATCGTATTTTGATAATTAAATCATTTATTAAATCGATCTGAATCGACCCGAATAGATTATTGTGGTAAGGATGGCCTTTACCTGATTGTACAATACGATAGTAATATACAGAAGCGAACTCCAAGATACAATCCCAACGGATATGAATTGCAATAAACAGACATTATAGGGAAGGTAATCGAACCCTTCATTCCTGACTCAAGGTGGGATGGCAAGCCTTTATAAAGTTGGTAAGTAAAAGATGACCAGACCGAGATGATTGCAAAGCGAAGTTAAAAGAGTTATTAACGGAATTCGAAACAACGATTAATGCAAGCGATCCAAAAACAGCTAGAAAAGGTAATGAACACGATATCACTACAAATACTCATATGGATTGAGTGCCGTGAAAGGGGTAAGAACCGTTGTAGTATATGATTGTGACAACATAAAGGATTGGTGATAAAATACTCACTTTAAAAAGAAACGGAAGAGTGCAAAGCTGCAAACCCCGGTAAACTACAGACAACTGGCAACAGCAGTTATCATATAATGTATATCAGGAGGTTTAGACTTTATAAAAACGGAAATAAAAAAAGAATGCCGGATAACAAGGAAAACTTGTGCATTTCATTGCGGACATCACTCACACTCAACATTATAGAGAGCTGGGAACGGAAACAAACAGTGGCTCTGTTAACGCGCGAGCGAATGTGAAGAAGGATTTCACGACAGGACGTATCCAATAGCTGGAAGAGTAATGTAGCAGCCGAGGAAGGAAAAATAAAAACCACCCGAGTATACGCTGCGGGAAGAAAACGCTGGAGACCGGAACATCCAAGGAGGGAGATAACACCCTATTGAATCAACTAGTCAAAGGAGTAGTAGTTGATTTGAAAGTTTACCCAAGTAAAGTTGGAGAAATACAAGGATATTCGATTCCAGATACACAAAGCAATGAAAAAGTACCCTCCAATTGTCTAGGCAACAGATAGATCATGCAATAGCGGGAATGTCAACGATTCGTTATATTTATGCCGATACCAGGACATGGTAGACTCACCTTATTGAAAAGCGCAATATTTGATGAAGTCAAGGGCAAGTTGCACAGAGAAACAGGAGACTAACACACAAAAAGCGCATTAGATGAATTACGAAGAACCGGGAAGAATCGTGAAAACCCAACGATAACCACGGACTATCGGATCAGAGGTCACCGCCAACGGTAGTAATATCACAGATACTACAATCGGAATGAGGATTTATTACAAAGGAGGATTGGTGCAGCAAATGTGACGAAATGGTAGCTAGTACTAATTATAAAGGAATTTCTTATCACGAACAGCAATACCAACGCAAAAAAGCGCAAATAGATCCCAAGATGTTAAAATATATATCTGTATATAAATAACAGATGGACTTCTTAAATCAAAAGGATTGGCATCCAACAGAAAGAAAATTTATACTACGATTTTGTGTTAAAAAATGACTGTATCTTGAAACAGAGAAATATTTAAAAAACAAAATTGGCAATTGGCAATCACAAATCCGGATAATGCAATTCCATTACTACCACTCCAAGAAGGATATTTTGGAAGGAATCGTCGGAGAAGTTATGATACGTATAAAGCGAAAAGACAAGCGAAATGGCCAGAGAAATTCAACAATCCCCAGAGATAAATAGCATAAATGGAATTAGAAATAATGCATTTAAAGGAAAAATCACGATTCGCTCAACCAGTAAACAAGGATGGATAAACCCCGAAAATTATGTACCCAACAATGTTTCGAGTTGCAGTAATGTATTATGGACCGTATTCGAAATAAGAGATGGAATTTGGTTTACAGTTTCCAAGCCCGTAGTAACTAGTGCACCACCAAAAATATTTGGGACTAACAGAATGGCTAGCGAAGCAGAATTCAAACCATGGATATATCACAGAGTGGAATATACCAAACAAAAGATCTGGAACGGCCAAGAGAGAACATCTATTATTTTCCAGCACCAAAGGCAAGCAATATTATCCAACATGTAACTATATAACGGGAGCTGGTAACAACTATGGAGAGAAACCCAAACTACGGAATTGTTTATTATCACCAGACCATTTCAACACGCTTACAGCAAATATGATTTGAAAGCCATGTGGGGAATTCTTAATCTTCGGACAGATGATGGCAGGAATAGGAATAATCTTATCATCCAAATCGTAAGAGTATCATACACAAAATGTTAGCATGTTTCGATATCTATAAAAGAGAGAGGAAAATTAACTGGGAAAATGGCAATTGGATCTTACCGTTTTTTAGCTAAGACAATGGTTGTTACATGGAACTCAAGATATTCACAAGATAAAGAGACTAGTAGGAATTTCTAACGAAATGAATGGTACCGATTGAAGAGGTCGAACCGAAAATTTAAAGCCCATAATAGATTTGGAAGCAGAGAAAAAACCAGATTGAAAGGCGACAAAAAACGAAGCAAAACTGGAAACGATGGCATTAAATTTTCAGAGATGATAGTAAAACAGCGACAACGACCGAAAACCAAGGAGGAAGCAGATTGCTTAACTCAAGAACAACTCAAATACAATGGGAAAACCGAAAGACAAGACATAGTGGACATTTCAATCATCCACCACCAGGTATATGAATGTTTGTAAAGAAACAACATCATCGTTCAGAGAGAAACATGCCAATAGAAAGACACGTACCAATACCAAGATATCCAACAACATTTACGCAAATATTATTCCAGTACCATACGAACCACTTGGCAGATTTAGTACCCAAGAACTAGCGAAAGATCAAGGAGTGTGGATCAGGATCAGAAACTCGAACTATAGCTTGTTACAAACGTTAGCTGGACCAACATTAACGGTACCCAATAGAAAATAAATGGGGTAGAAATAAAAAGCAATGATTGATACGGAAGAGCGAAATCTCAGCTATAAAAATGGATAAAATACCGGAAAAGATTGTGGCCATGTATAGGAAGAAGCTAAAATGGATGTGATTAACTTGCAGCAAAAGAATCGGTAGCAGTTCATCGGAAAAATCTTGGTCGATAATAGAATATAAAATGAAAAATCAACACGTATTTAGCAGTTATCAGGAAACTGAGCGCAGATTGTATAAATTGGAACAGATCTCATGCCAGAATTACTAAAGAGATAATAATAGATCTAGGATCGATGAAAACTGTGAGAGATTAAAAAATTGGTACGAATATGTATGTTGAAATCAGAGTGAATGCTCCGAGAAAATAGAGTGCCCAGGGCGCAACCACAAAATGATTTGTTACGCTAAAAGTAAACGAGGAAACTAGAGGAGAAATGATTTTTGAACCCAAATCACAAAAATTTGAGAAAAAGAAGGAACTGCCATTAGCCAGAGAAATAGTGTATTGTAAATGATTAACAGTTGAAATTCAAATCACATTACAAAATTTCGATGAAGAAGATAAAGTCATTTACTGAAAACGAAAGACTGGGAAAGCTAACACCAATGATTGGACATTGAACTTCCAACCAGCAAAAACTCAAACTGAGGAAAACTGGACAATCGACAGTCAGCTACTAAACGAAAACGAGAAAGAAAACTACAAAAGCTCCTAATGGAATTTTAAAGATTATATTGCAGCATCCGACTTAGATCTCGGCACAAGCGAGTAACGCAAACAACACGATACCACTAACAGACGTTACCCAATAACACTGCGGCCATATCGATTGCAGAAGCTCTCAAAATCAGAAGCAGAAAAAGAAGTGCAAAAGATGCTAGGACGCAGGGAGTAATCGAACCACAAGTTGCTCGTCCATGGCAATTCCAGTTGGTCCTGGTTAAAGAAGAAAGACGGAACCACAACGGTTTGTATAGACTAATCGACGACTCAATGCGGTAACAAACGGGATAACATATCCGTTACCAGACATTAAATGAAGATGTTTTACCAAAACTCTACACGGAGCAGCTTATTTTACATCGCTAGATTTAAAAGTGGTATTGGCAAATAAAAGTCAAAGAGAGGACAGAAATAAAAAACTGCTTACTATCGGAAAAGATTTATACCAATTCAAGAAGATGCCTTTGACTAACCAACGCACCAGCTTCATTCCACAGATGTATGAATTTTGTAACTCACGGCATCAAACAGTGTATATGTATATATTGATGATTTATTAATTTTATTCTAAGCACCTGTCGATGCAACACTTAAAAGACATCCGTAATGTATTTCGTTCGGACTGAGACAATGGAAATGAATTGAATCTCTCCATCAAAATGCGATTGGGCAAGGAAAAAGTGACTTCTTAGGACACATTGTATCGGCTGAAAGGCAAAGAACCAGATCCAAGAAACATTTCGGAAGATAAAGAATTGTCCCTGCAACCAAAGTCAGTCACCAAG
Source organism: Schmidtea mediterranea (assembly GCA_022537955.1). Classification (NCBI taxonomy): domain Eukaryota; kingdom Metazoa; phylum Platyhelminthes; order Tricladida; family Dugesiidae; genus Schmidtea; species Schmidtea mediterranea. The sequence goes on along the minus strand of CM039679.1, from coordinate 211,990,359 downwards.
TCAGAGAGTTCTAGGCTTAGTGTGGATATTACCGATAAATTCATGCAAGGTTATGCAACATCGCGAAACCATACAAGAGTTAACCAAAAAAGATACCCGTTTAATATGGGAAGAGGAACAATCCAACAGCCTTGAAACACTCAGAGATAACTGATATCAGCACCAATACTAGTACAGCCCAATTTTTAAGAACGTTTTTGTTAGCAACAGACCGCAAGTGGATATGCATCTGGAGGCAGTTCTAGACAATGGGATGACGTGAGAAAGAGAACGAGTTATGATATTACAGGTCCGAACATCAAGAAAGCCGAAAACGAATTACTCGGTGACGAGAGAGAAGCATTAGCAATAATTCAGGCTATTAAACATTCATATTTACTATGGGTCACAAATATATATCACAGACTGATCATCACCATTAGTATGGTTGGCAACACAAGAAGCATTCGAGCAGATAATTGAGATGGCGATGCAGTGCAAGAATACTCACCGTATATAAATCAAATCAGGAAAACCCAATGCTACGCAGATTGCTATGTCAGATTTGTATTTTGAGGAACCTGAGGATCAGGATGTAAGAACACGCATGATGCATGATCACGCAGAAGTATATTGATCTTCAACAAAACTGAGAAATGAGGTCAGAAAGAAGACGAGGAGCTAAAACATAATTGGAATTCATAGAAACGAACGATAAAGAAATCTTCGATCAACAACAGTAAATTAAAGAGCACATGGTAAAAAACAGACACCGATATACCATGGAGAAGGGTGGTTATTGTTAATGACGGCAAGAATCGACTTATGTGCTTACCAGAGAGTAGACGAAAAGAGGTGCTAATGCAATATGCACGATGGAATAATCTTGGAGACACATTCGCAAAAAGCGAAGAAGACTAATGTCAAAAAATATTAGTGCCAAATATCGGAGAGGAACGTAAAAGGTGGATAAAAAATTTGTCTATATAATGCTGCACCAGAAAAAAGCACAGGAAGTAAATTGAAAGCCAATCCGTTCAAGCCAAATGCAATTCCACAGACCCATGACAATGTCGCATATGGATGTAGTAGGACATTAAGAAACCAACGATGGAAATATCTATATATTATAGTGGACAGATTATTTATCAAATCCCGGGAAGCATATTCCGCAATCCAGATCAAAGCTAGACAATAGGCGAGAATCCTAGTAGAAGAATATGTTGTAGATATGGAAACCAAACAGATCCTTAACTGACAAAAGGAACCACTTCTATGAGCGAATAGATAGAGGAAATCGAATTACTTCAGAATTGCGAAGCTGAGAACATCACCGTACTCCGCGAAACAAATGCAAACCGAACGATTCAAAGGTATACTAATAGATGATGTCAAATTATGTAAGCAGACACCAAAAGATTGGATATGTACATTAAATCTAATGCCTTATGTCTTTGAAGTGTCGAATACATTCGCAACAAAAATGAGTCGCATTCAAATTGATGTACCAGAGAATGTAACATACTCCGATTAGACTTAGAAATCAACCACCACATATCACAATATACTGGAAATTGATGATTATGTCACAGGATTCAAAGGAGGCGAATGATAAGAGATCTGGAAGACCAAGCAAGGTATGAATATTAGATTTTAATCAAGAAGCTATAAAGGAAATTGCACGATAAAAGAGAGGACGTAGCGTGAGCATAATTTCAAGTTGGAGACTGGGTAATAATCGACGCCAGAAATTATTCCAGCGAGAGCCAGAAAATTACAAAGATGTGGTCAGAAGGCCATATATCATAATTGACGTAAACGAGAACAATGGCGCGAGTTAAAGTGGTCAAATAACCACCAACTAGATACCTATCTACGTAACGTGAGTAGATGTTAAACGCGTACCGGAGAACAAATAACAAGAAAAAACCAGAAAATCGAGTATCAAACCAGATCGAACAAACTCAACAACTGAGTATACAACGGCTAACGATGAAGCCGAAAAATAGAAGCGCACTCAAACAATAATGTAGGAACCTAAACCAGATGAATCCAAAATTACGCTAAACGCGACCCAAGAAATGTAGACGATGGATATAATAGTAAAAGCTACTCAGAGGAGATAATGCAGAATGGGTTCGAGGAAAATGGAATGGATGAGAAATATAAACAAGCGGGAAAAATCGCAATGGATTCACGCCAGAAGGACTAGAAGCCCACAGAAACTGGACGCATTGAAAGAGAGTATACCTATGACTTCACTATGGCAGACTGTAGAAGCGGAACGTACCCTACATACTGCGAGTACACTACACAAGAATATGCAAAAGAATAATGGATATATTCAAAGCTTATGCCAGAAATCCGGACACGCCTCAAACTACCGCAACGAAGAGGGAAAACACCATTAATGGCGCATTGGCAGCAGATGCCTACAACAGTTCTTGAGAGAACAATAAAAACAGGATCATCGTTAAAGAGAAAGACAATGGAGAAAATAACATGTACTTACATTATACACTGAAGATCCAGACAGGCAAGTGCACATAAAATTTTATCAACCAGTAATTGCGACACAGCAGAAAGCGAAATGAATGGAAAAACAATTCAAACATTATGGGCAAGCTCCTCGATGCCCAACAAGACGAGCAGCAGCCAACCTGATCGATATGGACCTACGAAAGTTCTACCACTTAAAGTATTTTAATGTAATTATTGGTAAGAAACAGAAACGCTTAATTAAAAAACAAATACGCTCACTAATCCATTCCCAAAGGACAATAAAAAGCAATGTTAAATGGGAAGGAATAAAATTCCACAAGCCTCCAAAGAAGCATACGAATCGGAGATAGAAAGGGACACTATTGATGATAACATAGATGGCATCGAAAGCAAAATAAGAATTTCAAGGCTGCAGCAAACAAGAGATAAAAGAAGATGGACGATATAAGCAGAATAATAAACAGTATACGAAGGAAAAATAATTGAAATAATAAATGTCGAGGACGACATTTTTCAAAGGAAACCCGGATGGAAATAATAATGGGAGAACGGAGGAAGCTGACAACAGCAAAGCCAGAAGATCAAATACTCAGAGATGTAATAAGTCCGCACAACGAAGAGAAGATAAGGAATCTCTAACAAAGGAACGTTCAGAACGAACAAGCAGCATAACGAGGGAAAACGAACAGAGGGATGACGATACTAAAACAAAGAAAAAATCAAAACGCCGACCCTGCTACAAAAAAAATAATGATATGTATCACGTCCCATCAAGTTAACGGAAGCTCGACGGAAAACATCACCAGGAGATAAAATCGTTAGGACATAGGAACATAATGAGGAAGGAGCGCCAAGCAAAGAATTATCTTACAACTGAACGAATGATACAAGCATAAGTGTCAATCTTGCATTCCATATGGAAAACCAGAAGATAGAAATACGATCGACAAACTTATCATCATGCAAACCACCAAAAGATGTATGTAGAGATGCTACAGAGATAGAAACGTAAAACAATCCAAGTAAAGTCAGGATGGCAAATTCGAATAGTAAACAGGAGGAATCAAAACGATTGAACAAGTATGTATACAAACAAAATTATCGATTGTTGGAAAATGAATATGAAGCAAGGAAAGAAATGTGAATGGGATAGCCTATGAAGGGGAATGCGGAATATGTAATATGTGCCAACAATGAGTATACATATAACGTGCAATAGCCAAAACCCTGGGAGAACCCAATTCAAAACACAAAAGAAGAACCTTTCAACGGACGGAGCACGAGAAAGATAAAGAATAACGATAAAAGTAGAATCAGATCCAAAGTGGAGAAAGATTAATAGTCGAAAACGTGGGCAAAAAAGAACCCTACAAAAGTTTTGTGTATTCTGACTAAAAGAACGGAAACGATAAATGAGAGAATCAATGTCATCACAAAATGATGATATCGAAAAAACCCAAATATCGCATCCCAACTAAAAGCAAGCGTGGAAAGTTACATCAGTACACGTTCAGAAAGGAAGAGAATGATTACTGGAAGTCAATAACCAGAAAGCTACTAGAATCAATTATCGACAAGAACTCCGGAAAAGGAAACTAGAGAAAAACCGTACCACGACAGATCATGAGAAAGTGAAAGCGTAATAAATAAACATAGAGTCAAATCATGCAAATGAAGGAAATAGTAATGAGAATTACAAGTGAACCTATCACGAAAAATCTGCATATACGCCAGCTAAAGGAAACGAACGCAGTAATACAAAAGAATACAATGTGAGATAAGCAAAACTATAAGAACCAAAAGTATCGGCATATCACGATGAAAAGGAAACTGGGAAAAATCTGTAATAAATATCCAAAAAGGAACTCATGGACATTGGAGAATGATAACAAGGAAACCACTCAAATCAAATCGACAGATCAACCTATAATAAAACAATCCGAGGGAAAAACCAAGAAACGAAACTGGAAAAAGGAATGATCATGGACGACAGCACCTTCAAATCCACGAAGCATTACACTCCAGAAAGCACTTGAAAACGTGCAACCGAAAGAAAGGGTAGATGCGGAAACCAATGCAAGAAAAAATACAACCATGCGCCTATTTATAAAAAGAATTTACATGATTAAAATGAATCTGGATAAAACACATTAATAAGCAGCATACTGTAAATGCTGATAATACTTCAAACTAGCAAGAACTACCTAATTGCAAAAAGAAGCCAGCAAAGAAAAGATTATGGCCAGCATAAGGAAAATTCAATTATGATATCGAATTAGGACAATATGATGTAGAAAGAACTGAGGAATATGAATCATAGGAATTCTAGCGCAAGCGGACTCTGGATAAAAGAACGCCATTATCGAAGCACAACAATGGTCCAACGAATCTGATGTATACCAGATAATGAATGAAAAATACGGGGATATACGGACATTGCGTATAGAGTCCCCGGAGACGATGGTGTAAAACGAGAAAGAGACGTTGTATATAGTGTAAAATATTGTGTAGTATAATAGTAGTAATAGTATGCACGTATTTATAAATATTGTACAAAATGTGTTAGAAATAGTTAGCAAACAGAAATGAATACGACGAATTAATGATGTATTATAACCAACAGATGAATCCGAATAACGTAAATCAACCAAATCAAGTGAGAGTACCACCATTCACAGAAGCAATACAACAACCAGCAGCTGCCAATGTACCTATAGAGATTGTAGAATTAAATCAAGGAATATACCAAGATCAAGGAATCGAGGCAACGTGGAGACGACAATGCGAATTAATGACATTAATAACAAACAATGCGCAAACGCAGTGGACAAATACTCATCTAGTATTAACAGAAAGTGTGAACAGAGGGCTACAACAAGCCATAAGACTAGAAGAGCAACAGAGAACAATACTACAATTACAGAGAATAAACGAACAATTAACAGAGCAAGTTAGATGGCAAGCTGACGAAATTAGGAGACTACGTAACAATCAACAGCACGTAGATCCAGCAAGTTGGGTGGAATGGATAGCATCAATGCCAGAATTCACCCCGGAACCGGATTCAACAGTAGAGTAAAAATAAAGCGTACCGTGTAAATATGTATAAATAAAGCGATAGAAGTAAAGCAACGTCAAGTAATCAGAAAATTTTTGTAGATATGCAGACAATCATCGAGAGAATTAGAGGAAGCAAGAATCCATCCGAAACTACGAGACGAATAATGAAAAATAAGATTAGAACGGTGAACGATATCAAGGAAAGACTAAAGTGTTGTAAATGTAAAGAATTACTGATTGGAGCGAGACAGACGAAATGTGGATGCAGAATATGCACAGAGTGTACGATAGAAGTGATAGAAACACAAACAATAAAATGCCCTGGATGCGACGAGACGATTGAAAGAGATGAAGATCCGACAACAATGGATAAAGCCACCAACAAAGAGATCAATAATCTCCTAGTCCAATGCCAAGTAAAAGAATGTGAATGGAAAGGACTTATGAAGAAAGCCGAAAGTCACTCAAACGATTGCGAATATAACGAGATACTATGCGAAAAATGCCAAACGACCACGACAAAAAAGACGATGAAAGAACATCACCAAGTGTGTACCAAGAGAGAAGAGAAATGCGAATTCTGTGGAGTCATCGACGAATGGATAAAAATAGAAATGCAACATCGGAATCCAAAAGAGGAACAAATATGCGATCTATATGAAGGAATATGCGCAAACAACTGCGACAAGAAAGATAAAGTCAAATTAAAGGAACATTGGAACGAATGTAGCGGCAAACCAGTCAAATGTCCGTTAGAACTATTCAATTGTCGAGCGCAACTACCAATTGCGGAGATGCGAAAGCATATGACGGAAAATAGTATCGAACATACCGAAATTATGATGAAAACGATAGGAATGTTGGCATGGGAGGTAAAAAGCCTACGAACAGAAAATGATGCACAAAAGGCAATAATAAGAGAAATATTAGAATCCAGAAAGAATTTCGAGAGAAGCCAAGGAGACACGCTCAAGAAAATGATCGAAATGGAAAAGAAAACGCAACAGATGACCAACAGCATAAAGGAATTAGAAACCAACAATTCTATAGCCAGAAAACATCCTACAGCACCATTTATATGGAAAATAACCGAATTCGCAGAAAAACTCCAGAGAGCAAAAGATGGAACACAAAGAATTCTAGATAGTCCACCAATATACAGTTGGGAGAATGGATACAAATTGGGCATTAGATTATATCCGAATGGAGATGGGAATGCAACGGGCACCCACATCAGTGTCTTCATCAGAGTAGGAAGAGGAGATTACGACGAGCTATTAACATGGCCTTTTAAACAAAATATGATATTAACAATGAAAGGACAAGAGGATTATCGCAACCCAATCAGAACAGGAAATGAACCACAGATGGGAAGACCACCAACCGACTGGAATACAGCAATTGGAACACCACGTTTCTACCCACAACAACGATTGAGAGGAGAAGGATTCTTGCGAGAAGATAATCTGTATATAAAATTAGAAGTGGAGAGGCCAGACAAGACGTTGTAAAGAAAAACGGAAAGTGTAAATAAATGTAAATAAAATAATAAAAATCAAAATAAAAATCAAAAAATTACAAATAACTAGAAAAATCAGAAAAACAAAAATCCAAAAATAATGACAATATTTAGATGGCAAGCGGAATCAGTGAAGAGATAACGGTACAGATGAGAGAAGGACCAGATTCGATATGGACGAGACTATGGAAAAAACCAGAAGAGGAAGAGAAAATTAATACACTTGCAGCAGCAATTATATACTATAAAGACTACGACGGAACAAGACGGCCAACGCAAACCATAAAAGCGATATATTCACAAAGGAAAGTGAAAGACGAGGAACTGAGAAAAGAGGAACAGAGATATCTAACTTTTAAAGATAATAAAGTGTTTACCGACCGGCAAAGCAAAGAAATGGCTGCAGAAGGATTTTATTTTACGGGAACACCAGAACTACCAGATGAAGTTACCTGTATCTATTGTAAAGGAAAAACTCGCAAAATGGGAAAAGGGAGAGACAGCAAAACGAGAACACCTGAGAAAATTTTCAACCTGCCCATTTAGAATTAATATCGATGTGAGAAACCAAGCGATGAATAGATCAGAAGGACTTCGGCAATCAGAAATAGACAGTGATGAAAAGGGAGGCGAGAAAAAGATAACGATAATAAAGAATTTCGAAGATCCAGCAGAATTAATATGGGAAAAAGAGACTATAAATAGAACATTCGAAGAGAGAATTAAAACTTTCAAAGGAAATCCAAGAGCAGCAGAATTTGCGAGTCAAGGATATTGCCAAACAACCAGAGGAATAATGTGCGAAGGATGTAAAAATCAACAACCAATACCAGATCAGAACGTCACAAAACTAAAGCATAAAGGAAAGTGTATGTATAAACAAGAAAAAGAGTCAAAGAATATCGAAATAATAATTACCAACCAGCAAATAGAAGATATTTTGGATCGACCTAAAACGAGAACCATAATGCTATTATCAGGAGTAGATACTCAAAAAATGAGGAAAATAATCCAGGAAAGGTTAGCTAATAATTTAGAATGGTACGACTCGACACAAGCAATAATCCGAGCAATCAAGCGATATCAAGAAAAACCTAAAGAGAATCGAGACAAATCGATGATAAAAGAAGCTATTTTGGAGCAGTATCAGTGTGTAACATGTTGGCAAAAACATGTAGAAATAATTTATATGCCTTGTGGACATATGGTCACATGTGAAGCGTGCGGGACAAAAGTCAATATATGCCCAGTATGTAGAAAGCCGATCAACGGGGCGGATCAAAGGATTCCGTTTCGCTGATCAGTAGATAGAAAACGAAAACAATGTGTAAAAAATGTAAATAAAGATAAACGTAAAAACAAAAAATAATAAAAACTCAAAAACCACAAAAATACGAGATGATGTAAATTATGATAAAACTTTGAGATAATTGAAAAGAGAGAATAATCGATTATTAATATTTAGAAAACAATTATGAATCCCAAACGAGATAAAAGAAGTTGTAACAGAAGCTGAAGAGTCAAAACCGGCAATTAAGGATCAATCAGAATCAATAAAAGTAACAAGTGAAGAAGTAGAATTATGGAGACAAAGAACGTTACAATTAAAAGAAATGCTACTAACAGCAGAAGAGGAATTAGTACAAGAGACCCTAAAAACAAAAATGATGAGAGAAAAGTGGGAAAAGCAACTAGAACAAAAAATAATTTACCCGGAAGGAAAAGAGAAAACGTACCAAGAGCGAGAAGAGGAAATGATGAAGGAATTTATGCAGAACCAAACTAGAATCAAAAATCAAAGGAAAGAGATACAAACCCTAGAGCAAGAGAAGCAGGATCAACAAATTGAAATCGAAAGATTGCGAGAAGTGATAAAAGATAAAGAAGCAGAGATACGAGAAGAAGGAGAGGAGACGATAAAGATTATACAACAAATGCAGGAGGAAATTGGGCAAATTAGCACCCAATATCGAATAGAGAAGACAAAGAGAACCCATATGGAACAAGCCAAAGAATGGGCAAAAAGACAAGCGCGATATTGGAAAGCCAAATGGACAGAAGATAGAGAACAGTCAAGAAGCAATTGGGAATCGCGGATCAGACATTATATTCAGCAAATAGCCGAAGAGGAAGACAGAACCAGAGCGTACAAAGCTAAATGGGAAAATGCGAAAGAGGAAGTCAACAAGCTGAGAAACCAAGGGCCAAAACCATCAAAGAAAATTAGAGAGCCCAGAGACGATAGACAAGAAAGAATGCTGACCCAGATAACCGATCAAGTAAGAAAATGGCGAATAGAGTGTAGAATATTCGAAGACGCCAACGCAAAACAATCTAGCTATATAGTGAAGTTAGAGCAAGAAGTTGAGTATCAACAAACTAGAGTAAAAGAAATGCAAACCGAGCAGGACAAAGCTCACCGAAAAGAACAAAAACAACAATGGAAAACGGAGATAAAAAAAAAGCAATAAAAAGAGAAGCGAAAAAATGGAAAGAGCACTTTCAAGAAGCCAAGAAAGAGATAAGATTGTTACCCAAAAGGATACTAAATACGGAAGATTGGGAGCTATGGGAACAAGTGGAAGTGCAGAAAGAAACAATCGAGGAACTAAACGAGCAGGTCCAAAACTTAGAATTTCGGGAAAAAATCAGACAAGGCACAATAAGAAGGCTCAGGAGACACGAAAAAGAATATGAACAACAATCCAACGATATGGACAAGAGAGCAGCAGAAACGAGAAATCAACTAACTGATGAAAGACGGCAAAACCAACAATTAAACGAGAGGATAACAGAACTCCAACAGGAGGTGAACGGACACCGAGGAATTGCAGTATTTAAAGAAATCCAGTTGAGACACCAACATGAAGTCAACGAGCAGTTGAAAAAACAAGTTGAAGCAGAAATAAAAGCAATAAAGCAAGGATATGAGGAAAATGAGCAGAACCTGAGGAAGGAAATTGAAAAGTTAAAAGCATTGGAAAACACGCAGCGCTTGGAAACGCAAGTAGAAGAGTTAACAGAAAATACGGAATATCTTGCCTATCTCTTAGACGAAGAGATTCAAATATCAAATGCTTTACGTGCAGAGATAAATACCTTACAGAGCCGACCACCAATCCTGCTTATGCCGTTATATCCGACGGAAATGCTAACTCAAGTACCCGCCGAACCCGATGAAGGATTCGGGGGAGACGGACGAAACGATAGTGTAAACCTAAAGAGGAAACATTGTAAAAAGTGTAAAAAGATAATAAAAATAATAAAAACGACAAAAAACAAAAAATTGTAATCGATGTATATTTAGCATGAATTTGAACGAAGTAGAAATCCGAATGAATCCAGAAGACGGAGAATACGTACCAAGCCCAATTCAATTAGTAGAACCAATCGAGCAAGACCCACTGAGGTATTACAGTAAAAGATGGAGAGCAGAAAGAAAAGAACGGCAAGAATTAGTGGAGGAGCAAGATTCAGAAATCGTCCGGATAAATCACCAGTTAATACAATCTAAACAACTAACCAATATGATAAAACGAAAACTAACATCTAGCATGGGAGAGAACAGAAATCAAAAGAGAGAAAATGAACGATTGAGACGAGAATTGGCCGAAATAAAGACTCGCGTAATCCTGGAAGATTATTGGAAAACCGAAGCAGAACGAATGAGAGATAGCAGAAAGAGCGAACAGAGATATGTAATACAACTAGAAGACAGTTGTAAAGAAGCCAGAGAGATAAAAGAGAGCCACCAACAAGCTCAAGATGAAATTAAAACGCTGACCGAACAGCTCCAGGAAGCGAGACGAAAACTAGAAAAGCAAACAACTAAACGAATAAATAGTAAACGTCAACTTAAAAGAAAGCAAGCGAAGGAAATAAATCTTCAGATGAAAATAAATAACCAACAAAGAATAATCAAAGAAAACCAAAAGCAACTAAAAGAACTCCCAAAACTAACCGAGCGATTAATAAAAGCCCAAGTTCTGATAATGAGATTCTCAGAAAACAAAACTAAAGAGGAGTACGAGATACACTCAACCCCAGAAAAAGAAAAAGAGTAAAAAGGGCTAAACTCCACTGTAAATAAACGAAACAATCTTGTAAATAAATATAAAATTGATTGTGTATTCGAAAATAGAAGCTATGAACCCAAACCTGTGGATAATAATGATGATAATAACGAGAAAATGCAATACTGAAAACCCATTAGAAAAATGCGAGAAATCCCAACCCTTCAGAAGAGAGGATAGCACCTGTGCCGATTTCAAAGAAATTTGTAGTAACCCCAATAATGAGGAATGTCAACAGATAAACCTCCAATGTATGCAATGCCCCATGAAAGAAAACAAGGACGAGATAAAACAGAATATCGAGAAAACCCAAACAATGGTACAAACCCTACTAAAAAATAATGAAGAGATAGCTAATATAAAACATGAAAACCGAGAGATAAAGAAAACCTTAGAAACCCTCATCAGACAAATTCAAAGAAAAGCCAAAGCAAATCCCAATAATAAAATAATTCAAGAAATTCAAAGAATCGTCCTATCAATCAAAAGGCAACAAGGGAAACAAATCAAACAGAAAAATGAACCCCATGTAATGACAAGTCTATCAATCGAACTAATACTACCGATTAGTATAACATCTAACGTAATACTCCTAATATGTTGTCTCATCCTCGGCCTAACAAACAACAAGCAAAGGCAAAATACCCAAATCCAAAAAGTCAGAAGAATGTTCACCCAAATTCGAAAAACTACCAAACCCAACGAAATGACAAGACTCTCGCAGATTTCCATCAATCACCCTTCAAGATCAACCCAGCTTGAAAGTGAAACCCAAGCCGTCAGCGATTCATTCGAAAACAAATACAACTGAGTTACAGTAACTGATATTGATTCGAACTGATTTTCCTAACTCGAACTGATTTACATTGATTTGAACTGAATTTACTAACTCATACTGATCTACAGTGATTCGAACTAATATTGACCTACATTGATATTGAACTAAACAATTGATATTTGATTATGTAATGTAGCCGGACCTTAAGTCCATCTTTATCTTGATGATCAACTTTACCGTAGACATTTTTATGAATGTGAATATTGAAAACGGAATTGTATGTATTTTGAAATCAATTGAAATTGCGGGTCGCAATTTTACGGACCCCCGAGTGTTTTATGTTGGGCCAGAACGTCAACGGCCTTGAAGAATGTTTAAATGGATCAGAAACACACACGCAGACACAAACACGCAATTTAAAGCAAACCTGAAAACACCAAATAAACCCTATAAAATCTAAGAAATAAAAGAATTAAATATAAAATAATAAACATAAAAATAAAATTAAAATATTAACAAATGCACCAAGATCTGCACGATACCTACACAAATACAACAAGAAAACACGACAAATTCGACGAAATTAGAAAAAATCAATTAAAGTTCATTAAAGTGGAATTTAAATCGAAAAATTGAATTAGCAATAATTCAATAAAAATTTCAAATAAAAAATTATAAAAATAAATCAAGAAATATAAAAATTAAAAAATAGAATTTGCTAGAAAAGAACAAGGTCGAATTTTGTTTTACTGCATCAAATTTTACACGTCACACAATTAGGTATAAATACTGATCCATTTTCACATTTAACCACCATTTTTCCTTGAGAAAAAGAATCATTTTGAAAAGTGTTAAAACTTTAAAAACTATTTGGAAAATCTTCAACTACTTTTCAATTATTGTGAACTACTTCGAATCTATTTCAAATTTTTTAGGTGAGAATCATTTATGTCGGAACCCTCTTTCCACATCGCGACCTTGCATCTCAATGGAGCTCTGCTCGGCGTTGATGTGGGGAGAGAGGTATTTATGTGGTTTATGCTATTTTATGTTTTGATGTTTATGGAATAGTCAATGAAGGGTAATTTTGTTGAATTGTTGTACGATTAATAAATATTATTATCATATTTTACAAACCTATTTGTTTTATAACTTAAAATGTCGAAATTTTTCCGGCCCACAGCCGACACCTCACGCAAGTTAGTAAAATCAACATAGTGCAGATGCATGTAAGAGCGTGGAAAACCGCCAATGATATGCACCCGTGAAGACTCAGCGTGCGCAACGCAGCGGTCGTAACGTCAATATTTATCCCTATAGCTGAAGCGAGAAATAAGGAAGGAGTCTCTGGCTGCTTCCTCGTTTCTCAATTCTGTAAAATCGACCTAAAATTATCTTACAAACGGCTTAAAATCACCACACCGAGTAGTCCAGTGGGCACTCAATAAATATAATATAAACACAAAGGCGCTTAGGATCTATTAAAGGGAAAGGGCACGGGGATAAATTAACTGAAATCGTTGGTACAAATGTAATTGATATTTAACATTGATTTAACTAGTAGTAGAGTAGTTCATTAAAATCAAACATAAATATCGTAAATAGTTTGGCGAATCCCGTAAATTGAACTTATCCATCACGTTAATAGATCTTTTGTCATCATTAAAAATAAATATCCTATTAATTAAACTAGATTTTAATAAAATAATTATCGAAAATTTAGGTGATTACCGTTCCATCTAAGCTAACTCCTTGAGCAAAGCAAACGAGATAAAATGAACCAACTGAAACCACTGATAGAATTAAAACCCGTGAAATAATTTGTAGAATAATTTGGATGATTAGTTTAAACTCCTGGTACGGATTGATGGTTCGAGGCGATTAAACAACTCTAGGGATAATAATAGTGAACCAAACCCAATTTTAAATGAACTTGAATGCGAGAAATACCCACAATGCCAGTAAAGCTTTAACTAGTTAAACGCAGTGCAAACCAACTCCTGAGGTGAAATTTAAGAGAAAGTCACGGTAGCAAAGAGGAATTGTTAGTATTAATTCAGGGTGATAATCCAATGTCGACAGATGGGTTCACTAAGAAAGTAAATCAGATAAAAAGTTATTCATCGGAGTAAAGAAAATTAATAAAATTAGGTGAAATAAAATGAATTCCATGTTTAATACTGTAGGAAAATTCAGCAGAGCTTAGTTTAATGGTACTTTTCATGATAACCGAGTGAAATCCCTTCGCACCACCAACCCGAACCAGGAGATTAAGGAAATAAAATGTCGATGACCATAAAAGTATTGATGATTGACGAATACAAAGAAAACAAAAATCAAATGAACCGTTAATGTAGCAATTAAAATCCAACATAAATAAATCGACTGAATTGAGATCATAGGTCAAGTGTCCGAAATCAGTAATCATAGATGAAATATTTGACTGACCAAACAGGGGGTCGTGCGAGATACGAGGTCCATCAATACCCAAACAAGGAGGCACGACTTCTGATTAATGGCTCATGCGATTGAACAATCTGTCGACCAATGTTACCAAGGGCTAAGATGATCCCCAACCGATAACGCATAAATAGACCCAAATGAAGAGATCCACGGTAGGAGCGCGTGTGACACAAAAATTCTAAAATAAAAGTAGAGGGAACAACTAGAATGACAATTTACCTTAGTTAACCTGGCCAAGCTCGACAACAAAAATGGTTAAGATGAAAATAGTGAACGAGAGATGCGGATTGAATAAATTAGAATCAGTCAGTTCGCGTAATCAGTATGCATCCGAAATAGACATGGACGAAAAATGATCGACAGCACCGTTGATAAATAAACAAGTGCATTCCATAGCGAGATAATTAAAGTCAACATCGGAATTTGGTATTCTTAATTAACATCGCATTCATCATTTAATGGATACTTTTAATTAACATCGCATTCATCATTTAACGGATATTTTAAATAACCTTGCATTCATCATTTAATTGATAATTTTAATTAATATCGCAATCATTATTTAATCAGTTGACCCCTCAGTATCTCATTTATTAATAGCTAAAACTATCAATACAAGGTACATATAAAGGAATGTTTGTTAATTAGGAGGGATGCATGATCAAACCATCTAATAGGAAAGGTCGATCAAACCAGACATAATTGGGGGCGCAAAGGGTTAACAAGCACACCGTAACCCCTCCGTAACTCCTAAACCCCGATATTAACGTCAAGTCCAAATCCAACAATAAGTTTCGCCCAACATTAACGAATGACACTAAGTGATCGAACGCCAGTTTCCACTCATCTCAACAACGTAATATCGAACAATATGAAAGCCCAATAGTCATCCTCTAACCATCATGGAGTCGAATAACAAATCGCGCACACAGTTTAGATAATCCATTTTATTTTCTTCGTTATCCTAAACTAGTAACTGATCATACTACATTGTTTTCAGCCAAACAT
The DNA here is from genome assembly GCA_022537955.1 of Schmidtea mediterranea. Classification (NCBI taxonomy): domain Eukaryota; kingdom Metazoa; phylum Platyhelminthes; order Tricladida; family Dugesiidae; genus Schmidtea; species Schmidtea mediterranea. Next base: position 211,974,977 of record CM039679.1, on the reverse strand, counting down.
GCCGCTAGTTAAGACAGATTCCAGTTCATCTAACACGCCATCTAGGAAGGAGTCGCCCAGGAGAACAGGGGCAATCGGAAAAATACGTCGTCAATGGCCATACCCTGCCATTCGGAGGACACCTGATAACGACCCTGAGGAACTAATTCGACAGCAGTACCCAGCTGCCGAAATATTCGCTAACGCGCAGGACCTCCTCACCCAGTGGGAGCGGGTGCAGGAGCGGGTGGACTTACAAGTCGTCAAGGCAAGGATGTACCTTGCAAACGTGCTGGATGACATCCTTGCCGGGCGGATCGCCGTCGCCCATCCACCTCGTCCGGTTCGGGATACTAGGCGACCCTACACAGTGGAAGCCCTCAAGAAGAGTCTGGAACGATATTGTCCGGACGAATGACTAATAGACATTAATGTAGTGATTAGATAACAATTATAAGTAGAACTCTGTGTGTTTTCTTATTAAATAGAAAATGAGCTGTTGATTTGTTTGGATAAATTTAAACATTTAGCTCTATCATAAACCGACGTGTAATGACCCATTTAATTTCAGTAATGTCCTCTCTACGGATCCTGCAGACGGAACTAGATCGCGCGAGGCAGGCGAATGCCGAGTTACTTAGCCAAGTCCTGCAACTAACCCGCGAGATGCAGCAGATCAAAGCAACTTGCTTAGACCCCAAACGAACCAAAATCCTTTACCAACGGCTCACTGCAGCTCAAAAAGGCTGGGCCGAAGAACGCCAGCTAAATCGGAGTCTGCGTACGCAGGTCCGGGGACTCGAAGTGGCTTTAGCGGTATGCCGAGAAGGTGAAGCGGTAACTTACCCGCTCATCTTCGCGCCCACTCAAATGCCGCAGACAACTACCAAGCCAGCAGAGCAATCCAACCCTACAATCAGCAGTCGGCGACCGGGACGTAAGGAGCGTGCCCGACGTCGCGCAATTCAACTCCAACACCCCCAGCAGTAACTGTTGTATATAAATCGAATAAAATAGTTTAAATGTAGTCGAGTTATTAATTTAACGTAACCGTACACCAACACCATCAATTCGTTTCATAGTCAATTAAGCACTAATCATGGATAGTTAAGAGGGACCGAGCAAAGCGAGCATAGGTCTTCTATCGACAGCTCGTGAACCCGAGGTTTGTCCGAGCAACTATAGTACTAGCCAATGGTATTCAATTTTTGCGGACAATCCACCACTTGAACACATTTCCAACGTTGCTTAGCAACGGGTGCCAAGTGGGTAAGTATCATTTTGTATGGCGTTACTAGGGTCGCCAGGAAGATAAGCAAGATTTGAAACCCTGTAACCCACCATACAACAGTAAGATTTCAAAATAGTTTACAAACGATTTCAACTGGTTTGAAAAATGGTTTCAAAATGGTTTACAAATGGTTAAGTTAAATGTGAAAATGGATCAGTATATATACCTAATTTTATGGTGTGTGAACTTTGATGCAGTAAAACAAAATTCGACCTTGTTATTTTCTAGCAAATTCTATTATTTATTTTTATTATTTTTTGATTTATTTTTATAATTTTTTATTTAGAATTTTTATTGAATTATTACTAATTCAAATTTTTCGATTTAACTTTCATTTTAATGAACTTTTATTAATTTTTTCACTTTTGTCGAATTTGTTGTGTTTTCTTGTTGTATTTGTGTAGGTATCGTGCGGATCTTGGTGCATTTTGTTAATATTTTAATTTATTTTTATGTTTGTTAATTTATATTTAATTCTTTTATTTCTCAGATTTTATATGGTTTAATTGGTGTTTCAATAGGTTTATTTAAATTGCATGTTGTATTTGCGTGTGTGTTTCTGATCCATTTAAACATTTTCCAAGGCCGTTTACGTTCTGGCCCAACAGTAAGATTAGAATTTATTTTATATTCATTTTAATTTATTATTAGGTTACACAAATTACCCACATTTCATCCAAAATGATCCAAGTTATCAAAATTTAAGTAAGATTAGAATTTATTTTAAATTCATTTTAATTTATTATTAGGTTATCAACCAATACTAACAAATATCGAATCAAGTAATAATTTATTAAATTATCAATTGATTTAATATTTCTTTAGATAGAAGTTTGCCATTCTCTGATTCTGAAGGGAATATTGCAATTAATGTTGGAAAATGTAAGTTTTTTATTGGATTTTATTATATTTTATTTCATGTTATATATTTAATCATAATGAACAACTGATGCCCCTTTATTATTATTGATCAAAAATAAGGCCAGACCCCTTGATTTTTTTTTTGAATTTTAAAACATGTATTTTAGCAATAATGAAGGACAGATGCCCCTTTATTATTATTATTAATCAAAAATAAAGACAGACCCCCCTGATTTTTTTTTATTTAAAAACTGACCACTATATTTTATAAGAGAACAAGTTTTTGAATATAATTTGTCAATAATTATATCCTCTCAAAATTTTTTATTAAAATAATAGATACTCGAGGTAAACTTTTTTTTAAATGACGTGTTTACTATTAGTTACAAATTATAAAAATCAACAAAACTCAACTTTACAAAAGATAAAAAATTTATTCAACAACATTTAGAATTTTCCAAATAGGTTTGATAATAGAATTGTTAATCTTGACTCCTTTAATAATTATCCGAATTTTATATTTTTTATTATCTTGTACTTGATCCTTCAATTGACTTTCGCAATTAATAAATGAAAATTTTTCATTAAAAACAATTTCGTTATTCAACAAATGGAGAATATCTGAAATATTTTTTCGATCTTCCTTTTCAATATTTCCAATCATAATATTGTAATCATAAGCTTTTAAATTAACCGATTCCTAAAAAATAATTAATCAAATTAAATTAAAATAAACATTACTTTGAACGTATATGTAATAAGGAAATTTAAATAGTTCATACTGTATTGAAGGTATTGAACAGGAGGCTTAAATGTCATCCCAATAACAGCTGTACTGTTTTCTTCTAGGAGCATTTCATATACTTTTGACATTCTTACTTTTTCATCAAAAATATTTTTATTTATAGTAAATAAGCGATTTTTATTGGTTGCATACTTGCACATTTATTTTAATAATTTAATTAAATTTTTTTTTATTACTAGGTAAATTATACCACAATTATTGTCAATTAACTGTGCATAATAAAATAAAATGTCACAAAAAAATGGAAGAGTATTATGGTAAAAAATATCATAATACAATTTATTTTATATGTCCCGTATACATAACTTCCCAACCCATTCCTTATTTAGACTTTTATGACCATCATAAAAATCATTTGCGACAGTTTAATGTTAAAAAAATTAAATTATTTAAAAAATCAGGAGCAATTACATTAAGCAGCATCCAAATTACCCCTATAAGTGAACCCATTAGTGAACATACAACAGATTCTATAAATAGTATTTTGGAATCTGTAAATGATGATATTGGAATGGTGAATGAAACAATGGAATCAGCCGAAATTGTTGAAGCGGACGAAGATAATGAACCGGACGAAGATAACGGATCGATGGATTCAATGGTTAGAGCAGTTGAAGAGATTGAACATATCGGATCTATGGATTCATGGGATGGAGAGATGGAAGAGGTACAAATGGGACAAAATAACAATATACAAATAGGAGGAAATTTGCCTATAATCCAAAGTGACTTACGAGGTACACATAAAATAATTAGTATAGATACGACCAACTTGAACATTAAAGAAATTGTTTTTCCTATAGAGATAATAAACAAGTTAAGAGAGATAATAGATGAACTCAGATATGTAAAAATTCAATTTGGAATAGAAATTGAATTTGAGAAAGATGGAGAAATAAAATTAAATAATATTAGCAACAGCGCAAGACCACTTACCCAATCATTCTTTGACGATGGTATTCAAAAGATAAATGAAAAGATATCTTCAATAACAGAGTTAGGGAGTAGTTGGATTATTAGAAAAATAACTGAAATTTACTTTATAGTAACAAAAATAAGTAATATCAGTAGGTTAAGTGGTAGAAGTTATATAAAAACACCAAAACAATTGGCTAACAAAAAGTGTATAATTAATGTAAAAAATAGTAATAATTTATGTTTTATCTATAGCATATTGTCAATACTTAAAAAAGATGAGATTGTTAGTAGTCATAGAAAAGATAGTTGTAGTTACACTAGGTATCTAAATGAATTAAATTATGACTCAAATGATATGCCCATGAAATTAAATGGTATTCGAAAATTTGAGTCAAATAACGAAGGACTAATAAATTATATATTTAGTTATGATGAAACAGCTAAACCCGAACATGATGATTTTGTTTTAAAACATCCATTTTTAAACATAATTCATAGGTCCAAAGTTTCAGAAGGAACAATTATTAATTTATTGTTATTAAATAAAGGAGAACAATATCATTATGTAGGAATTACATTACTCAATAGGTTATTGAATTGTAAAGATAAAATAATAGAAAGAATTCGATCATTATGGTGTCATAGATGTTTGAATGGATTTAGAGATAAGAAATCAATGGACAAGCATGAGATGTTATGTATCAGAAATCAGTTAGGGACAACTTTATATACTTTCCCGGAAAATAAGTTTATTAAATTCACTGATTGGTCCAAAACTGTAACCCCACCATATGTTATATATGCAGATTTCGAATCTGTTTTGCCAAAGGATGACGTACACCATCAAATACATTTACCCATTTCGGCAGGACTTTTGTTAATAAATAATTTTGATGGGAGTACAATATACAAAGAATTTATAGGTGAAGATTGTGTGGAACAATTTTTAAAAACAGTTGAAAAAATAGCAAAATATACAGTATTACCGTATTATTATAAAATGGGAAATCAAACAATTAAAGATTTAACAACCTTACAACAGTTTCAATTTGATACATGTATAAAATGCTATCTTTGTTTGAAAGATATTGTGGATCCAGTGAGAGATCATGATCATTTTACTGGGGAATACTTGGGTGCTGCTTGCAATGACTGTAATATTAATAGAAAAATAAATAAAGTTTTACCAATTATTTTCCATAACTTATAGGGATATGATATGCATCATATATAAAAATATGGATTGAGTAAATTTAAAAATTGGGCTTTAGGATGTATTCCATTAACATCTGAAAAATTTATTTCTTTAATTGCTCACTTGGGAAAAATTAGTGTGAGATTTATTGATTCTTATCAATTTGTAAATGATTCTTTAGCAAAAGCGGTTAAAACTCTGACAACTTTATATTTGACTCGATCAGCTTTTACAGGGACTATAGTTGATGAAAAGGGGATCTTTCCATATAATTTTGCAACTAGTTTAGATGTTCTTCATGATACTTATGAATTACCCCCGATTTGGAAAGGTGTCACTGAGGCTGAATATGAAAAAGCTCTGCTTATTTGGGATGAAACTAATTGTAGGACTTTACTTGATTATATGAAAGTTTACCTGAAACTAGATTGTTTTCTTTTGGCAGACTTTTTTCAACAGTTTCGAGCGAAATCGATAGCACATAATAGATTAGAACCTTTAAATTATTTTGGAATTCCTGGAATGTCGTGATCTTCTGCTTTAATGTCATTGGATGAACCTATAGAATTAATTACAGAAAATGAAATGTTTTGCTTTTATGAGGGAGGTATTAGAGGTGGTCTTACTTTTGTTAATAAACACTATCTTAAAACCGACGAAAACATAGACTTACTATATATTGATATTAATAATTTATATGTTTTGGCTTTAAGTCAACCATTACCTTGTAGTGAATTTAATTGGATATTTGATGGATTTGATACAATATTATCTGATTGTTTGACTTTGAATCTTGAATCTTTGTCATATGGGTATACTCTTGAAGTTGATCTTGAGATTCCTTCTGAGCTTCATGTTAAGTTAGATGATTTTCCAATTGCAGCTGAGAAAATGAAACCTGAGGGTTCAAAGGTTGAAAAATTGTTGCTGACTCATTATCCTAAATATAACTATGTAATTCATTGGCGATTATTAAAATTATACATGTCTCTCGGTGTTAAAGTGACACATGTTAATCGCGGAGTAAGATACAAACAGTCTAATATTTTTAAAAAATACATTGATATAAACACTGAACTTCGAGCTAAAAGTACCAATACACAAGATAAAAATTATTATAAGTTGTTAAATAACAGTTTATATGGAAAAACTGTTGAAAATCTAAAAAAGAGAATGAATTTGCGTCTTTGCACAACTGATAAAAAACTAGTGACTAATACTTCGAAACCTACCTTTAAAAAATCAATAAAAATTGACAATGATCTTATAGCTGCGTTGTTAAATCCTGATTCGATATGTTTAGATCGACCAAGCTATATAGGACAATCAGTGCTTGACTTGTCGAAACTTAGAATGTATGAGCTTCAGTATAAGGACTTGCAAAAATATCGACAACAATTTAACTGTGAGATCAATATAGTTGCTGGAGATACAGACTCTTTCTTCTTGGAGATTAAAAATTGTAAACTAGATATTCATTTGTCTGAAATGGTTAAGGATAATCTTTTGGATACATCTAATTACCCTTCTACTCATCCACTTTATTCTAAAAAACTTGATTCGGTCATTGGAAAATTTAAAGACGAAAGTAAGGGAGAAGGTTATGACGAATGGGTTTTCCTTCGACCAAAATTTTACAGTTTGTTAGGTAAATCTTCTTGTCTAAAAGCTAAGGGTATATCGTTAAAGGATACCGATCTAACTCATAAATCTTATAAAGAGTGTTATGAGAAAAACTCAGTCTTTTCGGTACCACAATTTAGAATAGGAACAAAAAATCATCAACTTTATAGTTTTAAAAATAGTAAAGTAGCACTAACAAATAGAGATTATAAAAGGGTTTGGGTGGGTAAAAATAAAAGTTTAGCATACGGGCATATAAATGTATCTGGAGAAATTGACATTGATGAAGAAATTGTCGCTGTTGATGAAATTATTGGAGAAAATGCATCAGGTGACGAAATTACAACAAATGAAATTCATCAACCTAACTATGAGGAAGAACTAATACATATAGACGATATGCAGTTCACTGACGACGATGAAGAAGATGAAGATTTTTATTAAATAAACATTACAGTATAAATTTGTTTTTATTTGTTGATTTATTTTTATTACAAAGTTTAAAAATTTTGATCTTTTACGAGTTTATTTAATGTGTTTATAGTTTTTTTTTATAAATATTTAAATTGGATGAATTATTATTATTATTATTATTATTATTATTATTATTATTATTATTATTATTATTATTATTATTATTATTATTATTATTATTATTATTATTATTATTATTATTATTATTATTATTATTATTATTATTAGTATTTTATGTTAACAATATTTTTTTTTATTTAAATATAATTTTAAATCATTTAAAACATTATATATTTTATCATAAAAAATTTAATAATTATTTTGTTAAAAATTTTATTAAAAATTAATTCAAAAATCAAACTAAAATTTTCATATAAATTATTTTAATTAAAAATATGTAATACTTAAAAAATTAATTTCAAAACTTGAAAATAAATTTTAACTTAAAAATACACATTATCTTCTTAAAATACACTTAAAATTTAATCTTAAAAATACATTTTAAATTTTCGAAAAAAAATACACATTATCATTTAATTTTCGAAAAAAATACACAAAAATAAAAATTAATTGCACACAGAAAAAAAATAAATTTCACACAAAAAATTACATCATTAAGTAATAAATACACACAAAAAATAATCACGAGAAACCCCTCCCCCTCCTCTATATTATTATGCAATGGTGTGTGGTCCCAGAGTACCACTAACTACCTACTTATGTTGGGAAACAATACATCCAGTTTCATTTTTTTAATGATGTTTAGTAACTCAGTGGGCGAGAGAGATTTGTTTTGTATATTGGCATCATAAATTGATTTCAAATGGAGTATTTCTTCACCAAGATTATCGTCAAAATCATTTTCATATACTTTTTGTAATTTTTCGAACTTCGTGTGTATTTCTTCATCATTAAGGTTATGAAATAACCATAATACATTGAATAACGAATCAATTTCTTTAGCCGCATTAAATCATTAATCAATGAACGTCGTTAATCATTCTCGAAAATTATAAAATAAACGACAAGGAAAACAAAACAGAGCATTTTTCGATTTGCTCCAAGCAAGCCAATCTCGAGCAACAATTTCATTATTTTTTAAACGCAATTTTAACAAATTTACTGGAAATTGATTGCCCTGTTTATCAACAGGAAATGTTGCTGGATGTGATTCTAAACCTCGTTGAATAGCCTCTTCTACATCCTTTCTCATTAAATTTAATTTCAACAATCCAATGTCGATGTTTAGTAAATTCACATCCATAGATTCACTGGTGGATGCTTCTTCCATTTCACAGTTGGCCGATTCTTCAGACAAGGGAAATGTTGTTTCTTCGGTTCTTGAACTTGAAGGATCCGCAACATACGTAGACAAGGAAAGTGTAGGAATTCCATCAGATTCCTTTGCATTTATTGATTCGGAAGGGTTTTGTTTTTCATCTTGTTGGTATTTCGATAAAGTTATGAGACCCAAACTTTCCAATGTTCTTCTTCCTCTAGCATTTTCTTCAACTTCTTTTGTCGTTCTTTACGCTTTTCGCATCCGGATTTATAACTCTGACTCATTATCCCTGTCCATAAATTAATATCATTTATTAATTTTTTTAAAATTTAATTAATTTTTTTTAATGATGCTGCATGTCATTAAGCAAATTATCACTTTGCCAATAAGGACGACACGTTTCACGTTTCAATCATATAAATCAGTGGTGTCCACTAATTTTTGACCGATCGACATTTTGAAGATCGATTATAAAAATGTCTTGCCAAGATCGACTAAATGTGAAGACAAAAAAATCTTATTCTTCTTCCCACATATTTATTTCATTTAAAGGTTTAAAGTTTAAAGGCTTCGAGAGTGACCGGTCGATCGCGATCGACGTTATGGACACCACTGCGTGGCCAGTTGTGGGGCGTAAACTGACCGAAGTTCGCGTCCGCATGCACTGGCATGCAGGAAAGAGGTAGCGGGACGTATCCCCCAAAGTGCGACGATGGCCTTGGCAACTGCAACGTGGGACAGTTGCTTTTAAAGTCACGCGATCCCCACGATTTAAGATTTTAAGATTTATGTAAAGATTGAAACAGATTGAATTAAGAATAAACCAATTTTGATCCGTCCGTAATTGGTATCCTTTGGGTTTCTGCATATCTCGGCGTATATGCTACAGCTAATGTTGCATCGATTGATTGATTGTGGGATTTTTTGACATCTTTCTAAGGGATGCTAGGTTGTATATATGGGCTTATTACTGATATCTTTCTTCTCATCGCCAATATCATGCTGCTTCCGCTTTCCTGATTTTCATAACAATTATGGGTTTTTGATGATTATTTACAATTTTTTGACTATTACAACATATTTCGAGCCATTTTAATAGGACACGTTATCACTCTTCTTGATTTTAGGTAGTTGTTTGATTTCTGTTTCTCTTTCTTCTTTATCTCTGTTGCTTTTATTATCATATCTGGTTTCTCGTTTCTGTGATTGGTATTAACTTTATTTTTTTATCGTTTATCTTCTTTGTTTGCCTTTACTACCATTTGCAAGATTCTTTCGATACTTAATTTTAGTTGAGTGCATTTCGTAGTTCGGTCTCATCATCCTTTGTCTTGTCGTTTATTGGTATTGTCTTTTGTAATCTCTCTTTACTGATTCGATTTGTCTTTCTTGTTATCTGGTTTTTGATTTTTGAGTTGGTTTTGATTTGTTCTCTGATCCTTTCCTTATTCATATCCTAGTCTCTTCAACCCTTTTTTGTATTCATTTAGTTTTGTATATTGAGCTTTACTGGATCAATTCTTTGTCTTTTTCGTTTTTCCATTTAACTCAATGACCACAAATTTTATTTCGCAGTTAGCTGTCCTTTGTTGTTATTCGTCAGTTTCTCATAACTTGATTCAGTTTTTCGTCAAATTATTTTCCATCGTCTTTTTCATTGGCTTAATATTTCTATCATTTCTTCATTGCTTCCGTTTTGTTGGTAATTTCTTTACTGTTTTGCTGCTTTATTTTACTTCGATCGTGAGTTTGTTACCGTTGTTCCTCCTTTTCGTCTTTCATTTGATTGTACTGAATTTTCTAGGTTTTAATTTGCTCTCCAAGTCTACTCTTGTTTCTGATTTTCTTGATGGCTTCGGTATCTCTTAGTCGGTTTATTTCAATTTCTGATCCTGATCTGATCCTTGTTTTAAACTCGTCTATCTCTGCTTGTACATTTAGTTTTCGGATGTATGGCATAGTTGCTACAACTAAGCTTTACTGCTTGGTATATTTGATTGGCTTCCAATTGATTCGTTTCTCAATTTTAACGTGATATCGCATCACTTGTCTTTCTCATTCCGCTTTATTCTTTGTCACATCGTCTGATTTTTATATTTGTTTTCGCTCCTTGACTATAATATTTATACACTACTTTTATATACTATCGGATATTATTATACTCGTTCCATATAATATTTATACACTACTTTTATACATTACTATATAAACATATCTATTATATACATTGTATGTACACTCCTGACTATTTCTTACTGCGTTGTCTTCAAAGGGTCTACGCGCAAAGTGCGTATCCTTCCGCATCTCTCGTCAGTTACTTGATATATATATATATATATATATATATATATATATATATATATATATATATATATATATATCGATATCGCTTGGCCACTTGAGTGGTGCTATTAATGCCGGTGGTTGTCTTATTTCCTTGTATGCTACTGAATTTTTGCTTTTTATTACTATCTCGGTTTTCTCCCTCTTCGTTATCATCTCCTTTTTTCCTGTCTTTGTCCTCATCATCCTTTTTGTCCTGTTCTTTATAACATCGAGCATTCTCAATCTTGTTGTCCTCGACATTTATTTCTTTGATTATCTCTTCATACATCTTGATTATCGTTTTTCTTCCATTTCTGATGTCATCAATTTCTTGTTTTCTACCGCTAGATTTTCGTTGTATCCGGTGCCATTCTCCTACCAATATTTCTGATTAATTTATTTTCATTGCTTTCGAATTTGTTTACGTCTATGATTTCGTTGTCAGATTTTCTTTTTCTCCACTTGATCAGTTTTGCTGCTGCTACATCGTATCCTCTCTCGATTGCTTCAAGGATTGGGTTTAAATTTTGTCCTATTATTTTGATGTCATCTTGAATTGCATTTTTCGTAATGAAATCTATTGCACTTGCTTCTCGCGACATCATAACGTAATTTAACATCGTTTTTCCTTTATTGTCCTTCTCATTTAGAGTCGATCCTGTTTTTAATAACTCCCTCAGAATTTTCGTTAGCGTATCTTTTGACACTGCAATCATCATGGGTGTTGGTCCTTTCTCATTTCTGATATTTGTATGTTGTCCACATTGGTTCATTGCCTCGATAATTTTCATCGTTCGTTCTTCGTTTTCGCTTTCTATGGCATGGTGTAGTGGTGAATTACCCGCTATGTCAATTATTGTGAATAATATTGGAATTCTTTTCTTTAAGATGCTGATTGCTGCTGTTGGTTTTGAGCCTTTTGCGTAGTTCGTGATAATCTTTGTTACTCCTCCTAATATCTCGGTGATATTATTGTTTCTAGTCCATTTCGGCATTATTTCCTTAATTATTTTGATGATTGCTTCCATCTGTTTCCAGTAATTCATTCTACCATCGTGGATTTCGTTATATTCTCGTTTCTGTTTCGCCTGATTACTATAATATTTTGATTTTGTCTTTTTGCTGTTTACGACTCTGGTAACTTGTTTCGTTGTGTCTAATAGGTTTTTCTGTCTTCCAGTTGTCATGTCTTTTCCTGGTTCGTAGCTTGATTTGACACTTGTGTCATTTGCTGGCTTTATTCTGGTGTTGGTCTTGATCTCATTTGATTTCCTATTTCTTCCTCTCATTAGTCCCACTGTTCCGGATGGGTTCTGAGTCTGTTTATTTGGACAATTTCGAGTCATATGTCCACATTTTAGACAGTTAAAACATGTTCCGCGTCTTTTGTGACAAATGGTATTTACGTGGCCTCTTTTCCCGCATTGTTGGCATATTTGATGTCGATAGTAGTCGTTCTCTGTGTGTCCCGATTTTTGACATGTTTCACGATATTCTCTGATATTTACGTTGTTAGCTTTCGTATTGATTGTCCAGATATTTTCTTCGTTCGTTGTGGTTTTCCTAGTTTTGTTTTGTTGAGTATATTCATGCCGTATTGTAATTTTCCTTTCCACATGGGTTGTTTTGCTGAGTTCGTCAATTACGTCTTCTTTTGTCTCAATTATCAATTCACTGACTGTCTTTGATCTGTCTTGCATATTCAGATTTCTCGTTTGTTGTCTTTGGATTCTCTTTTCGATTAGTTCTTCCTCTGAAATTTTATTAACCATTAAAATATCTATTACCTCTTGTTCGATTGACGTCACTCTTATTTATATATTGTCTCCTGTTGTTTTTATAGATTTTGACTCCAATAGTTTACTTTCCACGTTTATTTGAAGTTCATCTTTATTGTCATTTTCATTATTGTTTAGCCCTTGTTGTAACATGTTTATTTTCGCTTTCCTTATCGATTCTCTTTTCGATTTTTGTAGTAGTACCCTCTGATTTTGATATTTTGTATTTTGTTTTTCTGATATCTTTTTATCACTGATTTTGTTGCTTTTTCGTCGTCTGTCGTTCTCTTTTATGGTGATCTCTTGAATTATCTTTATTTTTTCTTCGCTGCTCAATTCTTGCTCTGATTTTATTTTGTCCTCTTGAGTTTCATCTTTCTTAATTACTTCATTTTCTTTATCGTTATTCTTTCTTAATTGCTTCATTTTCTTTATCGTTATTTATTGTCATATTATCTTAGCTGTTGACAACACACTGCTCCGCAGTGTGGATTTCTTTTGTATTGACTATTCTCGACATATTGGATATTTTCTGGTTTATTGATATCTAACATCACTCATGTTTCTCCTCGTATTACTTCGTTGTATTTGATTGTTTGTTGTTATTCGTTGAATCATACCTCCTAATTGCTCAATCTCTTGTATTTGATCGCTTTGTGTACTTTGGCTATAATTGTTCGGTTTCGGTTGTCTCGATTTTCTCTCTATTGGACAATTTGCAGCTATATGTCCGTTTAGGTTGCAGTTGTAACAGGTTCTACTCTCGAATCTTGTGATTGTCCTCATTATGGTCATATTTCTTAAATGTCTAATCTCTTGTGTTGGGTTATTTTGTGGACATTTCTTGAATTGGTTTGGTTTTTGTTGACTTTGCATTCTTCTCATTCAACAATTCTTTGACATATGACCGCCTTGATTGCAATTAAAACAGATTATCATTTCTTCTCCTATGTTTCGTGTAGGGTTCATTAATATTGGTTGTTTGTTGATACTTTCTGTGCGAACTCTTCTATCACATCCTTGGTAATTCTTTAGTTGATAACATCGATCAGTTCGGCACCCTTCTTTTAAACAGATATTATATACTGGATTGTAGCTCGCGTTGTTAATCCTGAAATAATTATTATAATTTACAAATTTACCTCTACTGTCTTGAATCCTCTTAACTGGCGTATCGCAAATTCGTGATGGTTTTTTAATATATTGATTTGTTTGCGGGTGCATATCTTTCGTTTGTCTCGTTGTTTCCATCGCTACTTTTATTGGTTCTGATACTTGATCTTTTAACTCGGTTTGATCACTTTCTCATTCGACTTTTTCTTCAATTGTGGTTAATATTTTCTGTTCTCGTATGATTTCCGTTTTCCATATTTCAGCTACTTTTGTTTCAACTGTTTTCCTTTCCGAATTTCCAGTTTCCATTTCGTCATTTAAATCTTCTTCGTTGCATTTTCTTTCCGGATGCATCTCCTGCACATTCCTCTTTAAACTTGAAGATATTGGTTCTCGGCTCCTCATTTCCGGTTCATCGCGTGCGATTTCATACATTGTTGATTTTCTCAAATATATTTCTGTTTCATCCGTGTTTTTACTTGGCAACTCTTGGTTAATTTCCTCTCGAAGTTTTTTTTCGTCTCTTTACTTGTACTTGTTTTCAACTGAATTGCAATTTTTGGTTCGGGTAATTTCACGTTGTTTCCTTTGTCAGTTAACTTTTCATTTAATTTATCGCAATCTTCGGCTTCTGTTTCCCAACTTTTGAATTTGACTGTAGTCATCTGCTTTTCACTTTTTCTGATTTCTAAAAAAATGGTTTATTTTCTTTATCCTTGTTCTCTGTTCGTTTTAGTATATTCTCAGTTTCTCCACTCAATGGTTTCCTTGATTCCGGTTTCTCGTTACTTGTTTTCTTGATTTATCTCTAGTTTATCGGCTCTATTATTCGTCGTTTATTGACCTCTTTATTTCTTTGGTTTACTTGATCTCTTTATTCTTTGTCAATTATCTAAAAATAAATAACACCTCTAGTACATATTATTCTACATAAATTTCCGCATTAATTTCATCGTATTATTCTCATTGCTTCTCCTTATTTTAATTCTTTTCGCTGCGTCAACTTCTTTATATTTCTAATTTTTGTTTTTTTATTTTAAGTTTATTTTAAATTATCTATAACTCGTATCAAGTATCTTTTGCTTCGTCTAAATTATCCTTATAGTTGCATCAATTATCTATCTCGTCGTATCAATAAACTATTTTAATCAAATACATCATCACCATCATATCAACAATCGTCTCGTTAACTATTATCCTTTATCTCTTTATCATGGTTCCAAAAATGTTTCTTAATCTCTAGGCGCTATGGGCCTTTTTACTTAATTCCTCTTGTCTTTTTTCCTTAAACTTTATTCGCTGTTTTTCTATGGTCCTGTTTATTTAAATCCTCTTGTCTTTTTCCTTAAACTTTATTCGCTGTGATCGTTTTCCTTTTGATTCATCTCCCTTCATTTAAAATCTATTTTAAATTATCCATTTCTCGTATCAATTATCTATCATCCTCGTATTAATCTCGTATCAATTATCTATCATCCTCGTATTAATCTCGTAGCAATTATCTATCATCCTCGAGTTAATCTCGTATCAATTATTTATCATCCTCGTATTAATCTCGTATCAATTGTATATCATCCTCGTATTACTTATCTATATAGTCTTATCGGTTATCTACATAGTCGTATCAATTATCTATATTTTTATCAAATAAAATCGCTATAATCATATCGTCATTCAATCCATTAATTATCTTTCCTATGTCTCCGTGATTTACTAAAAATCGTTTACTTAATCCTCAATCGCTGGCGCTCTATGGCCCTTAATATCTAATCTTATTTCAACTGGCACTCTATGGCCTTTAATATCTAATCGGAGTCGAGTTTTCGTCAGTGTCTGTTGGGTAACTTGTTTGGTGGAGAAGTGTGAGGCCTCACACTGACGCTCAATCCATGGTCGTCTGTTGGTAGCGCTTTTGTCCGGTTACGCTTACCTCACCGCCCCTCGGATATTTGGTACTCAGTGTGGGATCCGGGTTGTGTACCTCGGAGAATATAAAAGAATGGAAATGCCTAGACGTTCAACCAAGTTCCAAAAACGGTTTACTTGGTTTCCCGAATAGTGAAAAGAAAAAGAAGCGATCTATGGGCGCGGTAATTCTTAATATCTCTATCAACTATCCGCCCGCTCCCGTCAGATTCCAGCTCTACTTGGCTATATAAATTCTGACCTTAGTAGTCCTTTTAAGTATGAACCATTTACCGGTTAGTTCACATCTCACCTACTGCTTGGGTCCTCAATACTCGGTGTGGGATCCGGGCTGTGTATCAAGTCCTTGTCCAGCGTAAAAAAAAATCTCGGTCGATACTCGGTGTGATATCCGGGTTGTGTATCGAACGGTTCAGCGCTATCAGTCCCTTGGCTGATAACATCCTGAACTCAAGAGTTCGCCGCTGTCCTCTGGTGCCTCACCACCAGCTAAGGAAAAAATATGTCTAGGTACCTTTAACGTCTAAATCATGCGCATCTTTTCAATTTTTATTTTTATTTTCGGTTTCCCCTTCACTTTCCCAATTCAAAAATTGTAGTAATCGCGTTGGTTGTTCCCCAGATAGGTAATCAATCTCTCGCCAGAGACTCCCCAACCTTTGCGACGGATCCTACTACCCTCTCTCCTCGGGTTGATCAAGGTTCCCCATCGGAATAAGCGTACTATCGTTATGAGAGCTCGGTTTTAAATCTTACTTTCCAGTATTATTTCCATATAATATAATATAAATAACATTACAAAATATACTAAAAAATGAGATGCATCGAAACTTTTACCGTACCTTATGTTTGATTTTTCAGCTTTCGCTGTTTAAGTTGTGTTTTACTTGTCCACTCAGAATTTATTTAACGACTTTCTTGAAGTGTTCGGCTTTTTCCGTATGTCTTACACCTTTCGGTTGCTATTGTTGTCTCATTCATTATTAAAATAAATCTCAACTCATCGTGCTCGTTTTCGTTCATCATTTTCCTCTGGTTGCTGACTATTATTCTCATAATTTATTATTATCTCTAATCCTTTATTTTCATTTATAACAAGCATCATCATTTTATTCATCTACGCTCATTTCTTACTATTCATTTCATTTACACCTGAACATTTCCTTTTATCTACGCCTAAGTTTCTCCATCATCTGAATTATCTTTTCGTCAATTTCTCTAACTTTACCGGCTATCTCTTTCTCATTTACTATCTAATTTGGCTTCGTTTAGCCTCATGTCTTTTGAAATTCACTCAACCGATCGTTCGTTATTTCCGCTGCAATTTATCAGCTCATAGTAGTTGGGGTTCGAAATCGTTGCAACCTTTTTTTTATGAGTTTACGTTAATAATTTTGATCTTTAACTTAATTACTTTTAATCAATCGTTTATTGCGTTTAAATTATTTTAACTGACTTGGTGATCCCGTCTTATTTCAAACAATACTAATCCGGCAATTTCTATTTTTCCAATTATCCGGTATTCTAACCTCTATTCTCATACTTATCTAATTATTATTTATATGGTTCTGTAATTTATTTATACAATATTTTCACGAGCCTCAGTTTTATGGTTTCCCATTTTCTAATCACTTTAACACTCGTGATTTCCACCTTTTCCCTGTTTTTATTATTTTTATTTTATTTTATTATTTATATTTTTATATTTTTATTCTTACTTCTACGGTTTTTCGATGATATTTACATGATGATTTCCATTGATTTATACAACCTACCCATAATTTATTTCGGTTTATGGTTTCTTGTTTCCTTGATTTCTGTTTTACAAATATTGATAATCTTATCCCCACTTTCCTGTTGAATCGTTTCATTTTTGAAATATTTGTGTATCTAATATTTTAATTTATTTACATATATTGATATTTTCCTCTCTTATTACAATACTCGTCATTCATGAGTTTTCTAAACTGTTGTTTTGTTTCATCATATTGTCAGATTTTGCATTTTCTAATTACTTTCTTCATTCCTCCATTTTGATCAACTATGCTCATGTATTTTCCTAGGTTATATATTATTTTATTATCTGTTATGATTTTGTTATTCCCTTTTGCAAGTTTATTTCATATTATTAGAACCTCTAAGATACCTTCTATCTTTCCTAATTTATTTTATCTACTTTTCTTCTGTTGATTTTTCTCCATATTTTGCCAGCAACCTTGACGGTGTTCCTGTCCCTCATATCACTTACATTCTGGTTGCTCTTAAGTGAATTTATGTTCTACCGTTTCTAAAAATTCATACTCAGTGTTTCTATTTTCCATGTAGACAGACCGGTCATTTTTCAAAGTTTCTGTCAATATTTTCCAGTTGTTATCTGTCTGTGTTTCGGTGAAATTCCATCCCAACATTTATGGTTTTTTGATCATTATTTGTTTCATTTAGAACGTCATTCATGATAAGTTGAGTGTGCCCTTGAGAATATTTGTAGTTTCTTAATTTTCCTTGTCATTTTTTTTCCGTTGTAAAAAAAATCATTAGATCTCAGCTTCAGATGATCAAACATAGTTTTTCGATTCTTATTCCGCACTGGTCTCTTATTTCTGTATTCCTTTCACTCGTTAGTTTGCTTTCCATGTAGATAAGTTGGTCGTTTTTCATAGGTTTTGTTTTATTTCCTTCTATTTATTTCTTCCTGCAATTGTCTGAAATGCCGTCTTGACGTTTCCTTACTTGTTATTGTTTCTAACAGAAATTTGTATATTGTTCTCTTTGTTCGTTGCTGAGTCCCAAACTTTGTACTTGTCGAGTCATTTGTTTCATTTCGTTTTGTAGACAAATCCATCGTTTTCCTTAACTTTCCGTGAATCTCTCTTTTCTTATTGTCTCCAGATTTGTACCTGGTGTCTAGTCATTTATTTCATTGCATTGTTTTTCTTATTTTGTAGCCAATTTGATCGTTATCCATCGTTTGCTATTAAGCTCTATTCTTTGGCAAAATGTTGTCCCGACATTTTCTGTTTAATAACTCGATTTTTGCATCTTGTATCCTCTGGTCACTTTCTATTGTTTCTTAACTTTATTGTTTTGATTCTTCTCAAAAACGAGGCTGAACCTCAAATTTATATTTGGTGGTCCAGTCATTTGTTTCATCACCATATTCTCTCGCTTTGTAGAGATATCCATCGTTTTTCACAATACTTTCCCTTTTCACATTGTTGTCTCTCTGGAGTTCAGTAAAATGTTGTCCCGACATTTTCTTTGTTTGATTATTAGATTCTTACTTCGGTTTTCTTTGTTTACTTTTTAAACAAAATCATTTCTTCCCGGCTAAGGGTGTACTGACAAACTCGCTGTTATTTCTAGACTTGATGATTCTGATCTTTCGAAATAATGAAGCTTTATGCTAAGCCCCAAATTTGTACTTGGTGGGCTAGTCATTTGTTTCATTAATATATTTTCTCATTTTATAGTCTGGTTAATCGTTTTTTATCGTTCTTTATTAAGTTCCATTCTTGTTCGACATTTTCTGCTTGATAATAGATTCTTATTTCGGTCTACTTTGGTTGTTTGGCTAAACAAATCATTTCATTCAAGGCTGAGGGTGTACTGACAAACTCTCTGTTATTTCTTGACTTTGCTGTGTTGATCTTTTTAAATAACGAAGCTTATATCCCGGCTGAGCCCCCAAATTTGTATGGTGGGTTTCTGTGTGTTGATATTTTGAACTATATGGTTGTTACCCAGACAACCCCATACAAATATTTTTCGCTTACCACTCAGCATCCGTTGCTAAGCAACGTTGGAACTGTGTTCCAGTGGGTAGATCGTCCGCAAAAAGTGAGCGCTATTGCTAATGTTATAATTGACCGAACGATTCATGGGTCCAACGAGCTGTCGATAGAAGGCCTATGCTCGATTTCGATTTTTAGGTACCATTATTCTCCTATCCTTTTCAAAGGTTAACCTATACTCTCATATCATTCATTGTTATGTCCATTCTCATAGTCCTTCTTATCGTCGTCCGTGTTGATGATTATTCTATGGCATATATACCCTTTGTTATGTTAAATATTCACACAGTATCTCTCTTACCCTTATCTCTATTACAACCACAATGTTCTCTATTATTGATACTAGCATTATCATTGTTACTATTATATGTATTACCTTTATTAATTGTTACTACTATTACATTTATTGTTATTCTTATTACTATAATTACCATTACATTTATTATTATCACTATTATTATTATTATTATTATTATTATTATTATTATCAAGTTTTTGTAGGGATTTGTCCTTATTCCTCAAGTTTATAAAAATATTTTACTCATATAACAATTTAGCCTTACTCCATCCTTATTCTACAGTTTCCGACAAAGTATTTTTATTTATTCTGAAAATTTTAGCAGCGTTCCGCCCATATTTTATGTTCTCAATTCAATATAATTTATTTAATCCTTACATACCATTTAAAACATTATTTTCCATGATTTTAGTTGTTCGGATTAATCTTTTTCCGATGGCTATTCATTTTAACTGTTGCAACGATTTCGCAATTTTTCCCCGCTACCCATTCCATCTCTTTGTCCTTATGATCTATTTATGTTCATATTATATCTAATAAGTGCCCACTGGACTACTCGGTGTTAGTGACTTTGAGCCGATTACTGTTAAAGATTTTTGGTCTATTTTTCAGGAAACGGATGGCGAAGGAGCAGCCAAAACTACCTCCCCACCTCCCAATTTCCCCTATAAATGGACAATATTGACGTTCCGGCTACTGAGCTCTCACGCCGTAGCCTTCACGGGCACGAACTATTGGCGATTATACACGCACTTACACAGTTCAATAGATTATGTGTAATTTTAATTACTTGCAGTTTGTTTTTGGCTTTGGGCCGAAAAATAAAATAAAAAAAATTAAATGTTACCACCTATATTCGATAAAATTTTCGAGGCAAAAACGTATATTCTTCATATAAATTCTTCATTCATATCATAAAATTCCATAACCGTAGGCAATTGAAAAATACTACAGGAAAGTAATACCACAAATCGAAAACGGTAATTTAAAATCAATCTGACCAGCTACAGTTAACAGTAGAATTAAATTTGTCTTTCTGCACACAGCCTGTTAATTTTAATCTGATCTTGTCTGGTCAATTTGGCTGTACACAGTCTGTCAATTTGGTTGAATTTGGTTGTCAATTTTGTGCTGAAAATTTGTGAAAACATATCAGTATATATACCTACAATTCGACCTCAACCTTGCGTGTTATTTTTATTGCGATTAAACAAATTTTACCTTGAAGTTATTTGTGTTATCTAAATTAAATTTTTATTAATTTCTTAATTTAAATTGGTAATTTATTTTTACATTTTTAAATAAATTTATTCAACCAAAAAATATTTTATTTTTAATCATTTAATTCATTAATTTTTACTTTTATATAAATGGTCATTTTACGGTCAAATTTTTCTTGTTATTATGTTATTATGTTTTATGTAGATTTCGTGCGGTTCTTGATGCATTTTGTATTTATTTTATTTTACTTTTATGTTTTTTGATTTTATATTTATTTATATTCTCTCAGATTTTAAAGTGTTTAGTTGGTGTTGTATATTGTATTTTAAGTTATCTTGGTGCTGGGTTTTTGTGCTGTATTACTGATGCATTTAAACAATTCTCAAGGCCGTATGTGTTCTGGCCCAACAATTTGGTTAATTGATGTTTATGTTCATGATTTTGAATTCTCTCGGTGCGCCCGGTTTTAGTGTTGTATTACCATGTATTTTGAAATATCCCTCGGCATGTTTGGTTTTTATCCAAATTGAAGCAATTCCCAAGCCATCTCAGTTTACGTCCAACAACGGTACACTTTATAGTTAATTAATAATTTACACTTTATAATTAATTTAATTTTCTTTTTGTTTGATTTTATAATATTCTGGTTTACCTCAGATTTTAAGGTGAGTGATTGGTGTTATATATATTAGAATTATGACAGCTTGGTGCCTGGTTTTATTGTGTAAATGATCCGTTTTAATAAACTTTAAAAGCCCTTTGTTTTGGCCCAACACAACTGTGGTTTACCCAACACTAACACAAGAATGTTATGGTATTGTGTTTGATATTATTTATTTTGTTTATATAGAATTTCCGAAAATACAAAGCAGAAATCTTATTACTTTCTGAGAACTTTTAAAAAACCCTTGTTTTATTATTTCAATAAATATTAAAGTACGTTCATAGATCTCACTTTTCAATTGAAAATGTCCAATAGTTTTGAAAATTATAATCGTCTTTCTAACTTTTTAAAATCGAAAAAAGTATTTAATTGGATTTCTAACGAATTATTTTATTCAGAAATCGATAAGTAATTCAATTACTTATATTAAATTTTGATTTTTTTAGATCTATATTTTTGGGTAACAATAAATTACAACTATATATTTCATCGTATTTACCAAATCTGAAAACGAAAAAACTAAACATATCTCAATGGCGTATTATTAAGAAATGCTTTGGTAAACCAATTCGAATGAGCAAGCAATATTTTATTAAAAAACGCAAAATGCTCTCAGAATATAGAAAAAATGTGCGATTTGTTTATCAAATATTCGATTGTCGAATAAATAAAGATTATGAATTTTTAAAAAATCTTAAATGTGCCCTGAAACACTTGCCAAATAATTTAGTTGTCAATTCTTTCTCTTATAAAAAGACAAAAAATATAATTATGTTTGTTTAATTATTTTTTTGTTGTTAACTACTTGATGTAGGTCATACAAAGATAAAGTTGCTCAGTTTAACGATGGAGTTTTGAATGATAAATACAAAGGATTATATTTTGTTGAGTTAATAGATAATGATTCAAATTTTCCCAAACGGCTATATACAATTAATGATACTAACCTCTCGCTTATTCGTGATTGTGAAAGTAATTCAAAATTTTCAGTTAAAATAATTAATAAAGCCTGCCAGTCAATTTTATCGTCAAATATAAGTTAGTTTTTTTTAAATTAAGCAGATTTAAAATTTGTATAGAGAAATTAGCTTACAATTTCAATGATTTTATCAAAATATTTGAAGATGAACGCTTTAATTCGAAAATATTTGATTTTTCTAATGACAATGAGATTAATCCTTTAATTTCTCACTTGTCTAAGCAGTCGGTTTGTTTTATTTTAAAATTTCATTATATATATATATATATATATATGGATTTCATGTTTTTATGAAAAATAATAATATTGACAAAAATGGAGTTACACGACTAAGGTGTCACAAATTTGTGGCAGAGGAGGTTTGATAATATTGCTTTACATCAAGCATAACGTTGTTAATCTATTGATTATTTATATATTTAGCATTCAATGTCATATTTTAGTCATTCTGATAGTTTTTTGGAGGGACCAGAACTTTGGTGTAATGTGACGTTTATATTGAAAATCAAAATTAGTGTAAAATTCAATGTAAATTATGCATTTATACGACTGAAATAAGTCGGGTAACGATTTCATCGATTTATTACAGTGACAAAAAAATCATATTTTTCCGTAACAATTAGCTAAAAAATTCATATTACAAATTTATAAATGATGTTCGACAAATTGGCTTTTTAGCTGGTATTAGTAACTTATTTTGTAATCGCCTAACCGATTCTTTGATATGTTTCGGTTGAAGAGACCCGCTTTCTTTTAGACTGTCCCGATAATCTAAGGCTAAATTATTGTTATATAGCATATGAATATTAAAAATAACCTTCTTCTATTATTTCTCCTATAAAAACTTTTGCACTACCAGACATGGCTATAATAACGTTTTGGGTAATGGCCGACGATGTCACTGATTGCATTAACTGAAAAACTCAAAGGAAAATATAAATTTGTAAAATTACCCTTTTAACTGTAGCTTTGGCAAAAGTAGCACGGCGATACATTTCAAATCTGTTTAATTGTTCTTCATTAAAATGAGCAATTAGAGCAACTTGTTTTCTATCTTCCACTCTTTTTAGTTCTTTATTAACAGTACTAAAATCATCTTTTAAGGCAGTAAAATCATCTTCATCATCTTCAATTTCTTCATCTCCTTTAAATGATTCACTCAATTCTGACGTATTTAAATCTTCAATCTGAATATATTTCACATAACCTACATTAAAATTTGAATAAATAATCACTTTAATAGCCTTTTTTATAGGAGAATTATTTTCATCATCATCTTGTTTCTTAATTTTTCTTTTATTATTCAACGTTTTCAATTTATTAGGAGAAATATCATTCAAAGATTCATTCATAATTAATATAGTATTTAACCTAAATTTGAAACGATGTTAAGCATAATGTTTTAAAATAATTTAATTAAACAACTTCAATGTATTGTATATTTTGAATAACTATAAATTTTTTAACAATATATAATTATTAGAAGAACAAATCATGTTTTTTCAAAAACTTTTGAGGCTTAATTTTTTGTTTATTAATTTTCATATATTTATAATTTTTTGTTTTAAAATATTATATATATTTATAAAATGCATTATATATAATTATATAGCTTTCATACTCTTAAAATATTCAAATTAATTAATAAAATCGACTTATAGATTTGATATTTTCTTTTTTAAAAATATTGTTATGAAATTAAGGATATTCGCAAAATTAATATGCACATAAGAAGTAAAATATTTTGCACACCTTGATTACATTACACAGTTCTTTTAGCTCACAGAAGTAAGATAAACAATTTCCAACATATTAACATTTTTACTAAAGGAAAATTTTCAACAAAATATTTCACGTCAGTGATAAAAAAATAAATCCTTAAATGAAAATGATTCATTAAAATCAAGTTCGGGTTTATAGGTGCTATATTCGATGCATGATTTGAGAAGCACTTCTAGGCAGTTGGTATCCGGGTTGGTATCTTTGGTTAACCCAATAAAAATTGATTCGTATCAGGAGTAATCACAATTTGGTTTCGAGGTTGAAAATATAAACAAACATTTATTGATTCTTTTCTTGAAAATTTACATTTCATTGCCTGATTTTAGTGTTTAATAAATTTGTTATGCAAAAACTCATTGCCAATAGATTTAAATATTCATTAAAAGAAAGGAAATCATAGAATTGGCAATAAATGGCCTTCTAAATGGAAGATCATTGGTATCTTTTATTGGAATTTCACATCTTAACGAGAAATATTTAAATCTCATATTTTCATTTGGAGTAACCAACACGTATTTCAATAATTTAAAATAAATACTAGACGTTAAGAAGAATCTTATAAGCCTTTAATTTTGACCTCTACATAATGATTCGTGACCAAGAATTTCTTCTTAAGAAAGATCTTCATTTATAAGAATATCATTAAATTAACTATCTTATTTGAATATTTGG
Source organism: Schmidtea mediterranea (assembly GCA_022537955.1). Taxonomy (NCBI): domain Eukaryota; kingdom Metazoa; phylum Platyhelminthes; order Tricladida; family Dugesiidae; genus Schmidtea; species Schmidtea mediterranea. The sequence continues at coordinate 211,950,000 of CM039679.1, read as the reverse complement.
TTATTGCATAAACTAGTTACATTTTTTTTATCACGAGAACAATTTTTCCTAACTAGACTAAATTGGTTTTACATTAAAATTCGTTTGGACTGATGAATTAACTGTAAAGCCATATCTTTTCAATGTCATAATATTTAGATGTTTAAAATTCAAAAAATATATTCAGCTTAATAAAATTTGTTTTAAAAACAATGCCTTTATTTCTAATTTTTTCATAAATAAACGAAAAACACTACATTCCAAATTTCTAGTATAAAATATTTTATCATTCTCTGAGATTTCCATCTGTTGGGCCAGCACACAAATATCCTTGAGAATTGTTTAAATGCATCAGTAATACAGCACGAAAACCCAGCACCAAGATAACTTAAAATACAATATACAATACCAATTAAACATTTTAAAATCTGAGAGAATATAAATAAATATAAAATTAAAAACATAAAAGTAAAATAAATACAAAATGCATCAAGAACCGCACAAAATTTACATAAAAAATAGCATAATAACAAGAAAATTTGACCGTAAAATGACCATTTATATAAAAGTAAAAATTAATGAATTAAATGAATAAAAATAAAAATTTTTGGCTGAATGGCTGTCGCCTCTGAGCTTGGTGCGGCACTATCAGCGACGCGTTGACTCGGTAGTTGGGAAGGGGCGAAGATGAGCGGATACGTTACCGCTTCCCCTTCCCGACAGGCTGCTAGGGCAACCTCTAAACCCCTGACTTGTGTGCGCAGACTCCGATTGAGTTGGCGTTCTCCGGCCCAGCCTTTTTGAGCTGCGGTAAGTCGTTGATAGAGTATCTTCGTCCGTTTAGGGTCTAAACAGGTCGCCTTGACCTGCTGCACCTCGCGGGTTAATTGCAGGACCTGACTGAGTAACTCTGCATTCGTCTGCCTCGCGCGGTCTAGTTCGGTCTGTAGGATCCTTAGAGAGGACATCACTGTAATTAAATGGGTTAATGCAACTTCAATTTATGATTGGTCTAGTTGAGCAATCTTAATTTTATCAAACAAATCAAAAGTTAATCCCAGTTATATGAGAGAGAAGAAAACGCACAAATTCTATTATTATTCATCAATCATTACATTATGTTGTTTCTGTTATCTTAGTTGTCTGGGCCATACCGCTTGAGGGCTTCCACCGTGTATGGGCGCCTGGTGTCTCGAACTGGGCGGTGTGGATAGGCGACTGCGATTCGCCCGGCAAGGATGTCCTCCATCACGTTTGCAATATACATCCTTGCCTTGACTACTTGCAAATCCACCCGCTCCTGCACTCGCTCCCACTGGGTGAGGAGGTCCCGTGCGTTAGAAAATATTTCGGCGGCTGGATACTGTTGTCTTTCGGTTTCGTGCATGTTACTACTCGGATCCCGTGCTTTCCAAGGGATAGGATAAGGCCACTGTGACCGGGGTCCGACTATTGCGTCTGCAGCTCGTAGTATCACTCTTGAGCGCTTTTTCCCAGTTGATTGTACGGTCGTCTGATTGAGGGACATGTTCTGAAACAATGGGGAATTAAATCATGAACATAATATTATGAGGAGGAATTTCTCTGTATCGGTTATAATGCGTTTATGTATGCGGGTCCAAGATTTGGCGTGCTTACGGTTAAGTGTGATGTCGGCTAACATTGAGGGTTCTTCTTGACTCGGTTTAATTGTGGGACTTTTAATGGGTATCAATCAAAAAGTAGCATGACTTGGTAACTTGACTTGACGTTTGGGGATGTCGCTATCGGCTCTGGGAGTCATGAAGGGCTAATTTGTTGAGAATTAGTTACCCAATTTAATTTATGCGGGGTTCTTATTTATCGGGTAAAATGGTATTTTAAATTGATGAGTTTGATGAGTTCCATCACTTCTAACGCATGACGATGGAAAAATCGATTTTAGTTTATCATTGTGCACTTCATGTCGACGGTCGAACGGATATTCAGTAGTCTGGTCAACTTTTGGAATTGATAATCATGTTTTGTTTATGTTACTTAAGTCGACTTAATTTTATTGACATGTCTGACTTAGTTAATTTAAAACCGGTTCATGCTACATTTAATTAATCTTGGACTTTTATCTGATTTAAAGTTTTTATTAGGTTGTCGATATAGAGGTCATTGTCAAATTGAATCCATCACATCTATTTCGTCTCATTTGATGAAATAATCGGTTTTGGTTAACGCGGTACCTCTCTTGTTGGAAGATTATTTTAACCTTATCGAAACGCAGTATGATAATTTAATTTAAGAAAACTATTATCATTATCCTAATACGATCACTTAGATCGAGATTTACCCTCATCCAATAACTATTTTAACCTTTTAGTCACGAAACTCTTTATTTGTTCATCACTTATCATCCATTGTTATTATAGTTCTTGAATTAACGTCTTGTTGATTTAATGTTAGCAATCGGTTTTATTGAATCTCAGTTAAAACATGATTTTAGTACTTAATTTAGTTCAAACCCAAGTTTAACCAACTTTATTCATTTGATTTACGTTAAATCGAAAAATCTTTGTCTAATTTATTACAACATGGTTTAATTTATTGGTCATCATAAACTTCATCTAAGTTATTTAAAACGTAATTCTAATTTATAGGTAATCATAAACTTTATCTAATTTATTTACAACATAGTTTTAATTTATTGTTAATCATAGACCTTGTCGAATCTATTTAAAATAGGGTTTTATTTCATTGGTAATCATAAACTGTATCGAATTTATTTAAAAACAGGGTTTTATTTTATTGTTAATCATAAACTTTATCGAATTTATTTAAAAACAGAGTTTTATTTTTATTGTTAATCATAAACTTTATCGAATTTATTTAAAACAGGGTTTTATTTTATTGTTAATCATAAACTTTATCTAATTTATTTAAACATGGTTTTACTTTTCAAACTTTATCTGATTTACCTTACAGTATTAACACGAAAGTGGTTATATCAGCGATTTCAATTTACTTTATCCCCGTACCCTTTTCCTTTAATAGACCTTAAGGGCATAGTATGTTCATATTATATTTATTGAGTGCCCACTGGACTACTCGGTGTGGTGATTTTAAGCCGTATGTGATATGATTTTAGGTCGATTTTACAGAACTGAGAAACGAGGAAGCAGCCAGAGACTTCTTCCTTATTCCTCGATTCAGCTATAGGGATGAATATTGACGTTACGACCGCTGCGTTGCGCACGCTGAGTCTTCACGGGTACATATCATTGGCGATTTTCCACGCACTTACATGCATCTGCACTGTGTAGATTTTATTTACTTGCGTTGTGTGTCGGCTGTGGGCCGGAAAAATTTCGACATTTTAATTTATAAAGACATATAAAATAAGTTATATATATTAATAATGTTTATTAATTATAAAAACAACATAATTACCCATTTTAACCATTCCATAAATTGAAAAAACTTCATAGCATAACATAAAATAACATCAATACCTCTCTCCCCACGCCAACGCCGAGCAGAGCTCCATTGAGATGCAGGGACGTGACGTGGAAAGAGGGTTCCACCATAAATAATTCTCACCTAAAAATTCTGTTGCTGAAAAATTCAAGATAAAGTTGAACTACAATTTCAAATGGATTTCACGAAATAATTTTAAAGTATTTAAACTAGATCCAAATAGTTTGAAAAATGGTTTGTTTCGAAAAACGGTTAACTTTAATGTGAAAATGGATCAGTATATATACCTATTTTTCTCGCATGTGAAATTTGATGTAGTAAAACAAAATTCGACCTTGTTCTTTTCTAGCAAATTCTATTTTTTAATTTTTATATTTTTTGATTTATTTTTATAATTTTTTATTTATAATTTTTATTAAATTATTGCTAATTCAAATTTTTCGATTTAAATTTCACTTAAATGAACTTTAATTGATTTTTTCAATTTCGTCGAATTTGTTGTGTTTTCTTGTTGTATTTGTGTAGGTATCGTGCGGATCTTGGTGCATTTTGTTAATAATTTAATTTATTTTGGTGTTTATTAATTTATATTTAATTCTTTTATTTCTCAGATTTTATATGGTTTACTTGATGTTTCAGTGGGTTTATTTAAATTGCATGTTATTTTTGCGTGTGTGTTTCTGATCCATTTAAACATTTTTCAAGGCCGTTTACGTTCTGGCCCAACATAAAACACTCGGGGGTCCGTAAAATTGCGACCCGCAATTTCAATTGATTTCAAAATAATCCATACATTTTCCACATTCACATTCATAAAAATATCTACGGTAGGTTAATCATCAAGATAAAGATGGACTTAAGGTCCTGCTACGATACGTAATCAAATAGAATCAGATAGTTCAGTTTTAATATCAGTGCAAGTTTTATAATATCAGTTCAAATCAATATCAGTTACTGTAACTCAGTTATATTTGTTTTCGAATGAATCGCTGACGGCTTGAGTTTCGCTTTCGAGCTGGGTTGATCTTGAAGGGTGATTGATGGAAATCTGCGAGAGTCTTGTCGTTTCGTTGGTTTTGTCAATTTTTCGAATTTGGGTGAACATTCTTCTGAATTTTTGAATTTGGGTATTTTGCCTTTGCTTGTTTTTTGTTAGGCCGAGGATGAGACAGCATATTAGAAGTATCATGTTAGAGGTTATACTAATCGGTAGTATAAGTTCGATTGATAGACTTGTTGTACTGGGTTCATTTTTAATTTGTTTTCCTTGTTGCCTTTTGATTGATAGGGCGATTTTTTGAATTTCTTGGATTGGTTTGTTATTGGGATTTGCTTTGGCTTTTCTTTGAATTTGTTTGATGATATTCTCTAGGGTTTTTTTCGTCTCTCGATTCTCATTTTTTATATTAGTTATCTCTTCATTATTTTTCAGTAGGGTTTGTACCATTGTTTGGGTTTTCGCGATATTCTGTTTTATCTCGTCCTTATTTTCTTTCATGGGGCATTGTATACATTGTAGGTTTATTTGTTGGCATTCTTCATTATCGGGATTACTACAAATTTCTTTGAAATCGGCACAGGTGCTGTCTTCTCTTCTGAAGGGTTGGGATTTCTCGCATTTTTCCAATGGATTTTCAGTATTACACTTTCTCATCATTATCATCATTATTATCCACAGGTTTGGGTTCATGCTTTCTATTTTTATACATAGTCAATTTTTATTTATTTACAAGATTGTTTCGTTTATTTACAGTGGAGTTTTAGCCCTTTTTATCCTTTCTCTTTTTCTGGGGTTGAGTGTATCTCGCACTCCTCTTTAGTTTTGTTTTCTGAGAATCTCATTATCAGGACTTGGGATTTTATTAATCGCTCGGTTAGTTTTGGGAGTTCTTTTAGTCGCTCTTTGTTTTCTTTGATTATTCTTTGTTGGTTATAGATTTTCATCTGAAGATTTCTTTCTTTTGTTTGTTTTCTCTTGAGTTGACGTTTATAATTGACTCGTTCGGTTTTCTGTCTTTCCAGCTTTCGTTTTGTCTCTTGAAGTTGTTCTGTCAATGTTTTAATTTCGTCCTGAGTTTGTTGATGACTTTCTTTTATCTTTCTGGCTTCTTTGCAACTGTCTTCTAGTTGTATTACATATCTTTGTTCGCTTTTTCTGCTATCTCGCATTCGTTCTGCTTCGGTTTTCCAATAATCTTCTAAGATTACACGGGTTTTTTATTTCTGCTAATTCTTGTCTCAATTGCTCATTTTCTCTCTTTTGATTTCTGTTTTCTCCCATGCTGGATGTTAGTTTTCGTTTTATCATATTGACTAACTGTTTAGATTGTATTAACTGATGATTTATCCGGGCGATTTCTGAATCTTGTTCCTCCACTAGCTCTTGCCATTCCTTTCTTTCGGCTCTCCATCTTTTACTGTAATATCTCAGTGGGTCTTGCTCGATTGGTTCTACTAATTGAATTGGGCTTGGTACGTATTCTCCGTCTTCTAGATTCATTCGGATTTCTACTTCATTCAAATTCATGCTAAATATACATCGATTACTAATTTTCTGTTTTTATTATTTTTCTTTATTTTTTCTTATTTTTACACTTTTTACAATTTTCTCTTTTAGGTTTATATTGCCGCTTCGTCCGTCTCCCCGAATCCTTCATCGGGTTCGGCGGGTACTTGGGTTAGAATTTCAGTTGGGTATAACGGCATAAGCAGGATTGGTGGTCGGTTCTGCAAGGTATTTATCTCTTCACGCAAGGCGTTTGATATTTGTATCTCTTCGTCTAAGAGATAGGCAAGATATTCTGTATTTTCTGTTAACTCCTCTATTTGCATTTCTAATCGATGCGTGTTTTCTAACGCTTTTAGTTTTTCGATCTCTTTTCTCAGGTTCTGCTCGTTTTCCTCGTATCCTTGCTTTATCGTTTTTATCTCCGCTTCTACTTGTTCTTTCAGCTGTTCGTTGACTTCGTGTTGGTGTCTCAACTGAATCTCTTTGAATACTGCGACTCCTCGGTGTCCGTTCACCTCCTGTTGGAGTTCTGTTATCCTCTCGTTTAATTGTTGGTTTTGTCTTCTTTCGTCAGTTTGTTCATTTAAGGTTTCCAGTATCTTCTGATTTAATTGATCAATCCATTTTCTGTGGGCCTTTTCGGTTTTTCTGAGCCTGTCTATTGTATTCTTTCTGATTCGTTCGTTGAATTCTAATGTTCGTATTTGGTTACTGTAATCGTCGAGTGTATGTTTCTGCTCTTCAATCTGCTCCCATAGCTCCCAATCTTCGGTATTCAGCAATTTCTTGGGTAATCGTCTTATCTCTTTTTTGGCTTCCTGATACTGGTCCTTCCATTTTCCTGCTTCTAATTTAATCCAACTTTCTTTCTTTTCCGTTTTGATTCGTTGTATTCGTCTTTGTCGGTGAGCGTCGTCCTGCTCGATCTGCATCTCTTTTATTCTGGTCTGTTTATGCGCAATTTCCTGCTCTAATTTCACTATATAGTTAGATTGTTTTGCGTTGGCGTCTTCAAATATTCTACACTCTATTCGCCATTTTCTTGCTTGATCAGTTATCTGAGTCAGCATTCTTTCCTGTCTATCGTCTCTGGGCTCTCTTATTTTCTTTACTGGTTTTGGCCCTTGGTTTCTCAGTTTATTGATCTCAATCTTTGCGTTTTCCCATTTAGCTTTATAAGCTCTTGTTCTATCTTCTTCTTCGGCTATTTGCTGAATATAATGTCTGATCCGTGATTCCCAATTGCTTCTTGACTGTTCTCTATCTTCTGTCCATTTGATTTTCCAATATCGCGCTTGTCTTTTTGCCCATTCTTTGGCTTGTTCCAAATGGGGTTCTCTTTGTTTTCTCTATTCGGTATTGGGTGCTAATTTGCCCAATTTCCTCCTGCATTTGCTGTATGATTTTTATCGTCTCCTCTCCTTCTTCTCGTATCTCTGCTTCTTTATCTTTTATCACTTCTCGCAATCTTTCGATTTCGCTTTGTTGATCCTGCTTCTCTTGCTCTAACATTCTGATCTCCTTTCTTTGGTTTATGATTCTAGTTTGGTTCTGCATGGATTCCTTTACTAACTCCTCTTCTCGTTTTTGATATGGTTCATTACTTCCTTCGGGATTTTTTTTCTGTTGTTCTAATTCTTCTCTTATCATCTTTATCTTTAACGGATCTCTCAGTAGCTCTCCTTCTACTGATGTTAATATTTCTTTTAATCTCATCGACCTTTGTTGCCATCCCTCTTTAATCTCTTTTAGCTGTTCGGATTGGTTTTCGGTTTTTGACTCTTTGTCCTCTGTTACAGTTTTCTCTATCTTTTGGTTCATCATCTCGTTTTGGTTCATTGTAATTCTGAATATTAATAATTGATTATTTTCTCTTTTCAATCATCTCAAAATTTTATCATAATTTACATCGTCTCGTATTTTTGTGATTTTCGGGATTTTATAATTTTTTGTTTTTACGTTTATCTTTATTTACATTTTTACACATTGCTTTCGTTTTCTATCTACTGATCAGCGAAACGGAATCCTTTGATCCGCCCGTTGATCGGCTTTCTACATACTGGACATATATTGACTTTTAACCCACATGCTTCACATGTGACCATATGTCCACAAGGCATATAAATTATTTCAACATGTTTCTGCCAACATTTCACACATTGATACTGCTTCAAAATAGCTTCCTTTATCATTGATTTGTCACGATTTTCTTTAGGTTTCTCTTGGTATCGCTTGATTGCTCGGATTACTGCTTGTGTCGAGTCGTACCATTCTAAATTATTAGCTAGCCTTTCTTTGATTATTTTCCTCATTTTTTGAGTATCTACTCCTGATAATAGCATTATGGTTCTCGTTTTAGGTCGATCCAAAATATCTTCTATTTGCTGGTTGGTAATTATTATTTCGATATTCTTTGACTCTTTTTCTTGTTTATACATACGTTTTCCTTTATGCTTTAGTTTTGTGACGTTCTGATCTGGTATTGGCTGTTGATTTTTACATCCTTCGCACATTATTCCTCTGGCTGTTTGGCAATATCCTTGACTTGCAAATTCTGCTGCTCTTGGATTTCCTTTGAAAGTTTTAATTCTCTCTTCGAATGTTCTATTTATGGTTTCTTTTTCCCAGATTAGTTCTGTTGGATCTTCGAAACTCTTTATTATCGTTATCTTTTTCTCACCTCCTTTTTCATCTTGGTCTAATTCTGATTGTCTGAGTCCTTCTAATCTGTTCATTGCTTGGTTTCTGACATCTAAATTTAACATAAATGGACATCTCGGGAGTTTTTCTCGATGTTCCCGTTTTGCTGTTTCTCCTTTTTTCCATTGTGCGAGTTTTCCTTGGCAAAAGATGCATGTTACTTCGTCTGGTCGTTCTGGCGTTCCCGTAAAGTAAAATCCTTGTGCGGCCATTTCTTGGCTTTGCTGGTCGGTGAATACTTTATTATCTTTAAACGTTAGATATCTTTGTTCCTCTTTTCTCATGTTTTCGTCTTTTACTCTCATTGGTGGATAAACTTTTGTTCTAATTTGTTGTGGTCTTTCCTCCACGTCAAAATCCGCATAGTATGTTATTGCTGCTGTTAGTATATTGGTTTTTTCCTCCTCTTCTGGTTTTTTCCATAATCTCGTCCATATCGAATCTGGTCCTTCTCTCATCTGTATTGTTATCTCTTCGTTGATTCCGCTTGTCATCTAAATATCGTCATTATTTTTGAATTTTTATTTTTCTGATTTTTCTGGTTATTTGTAATTTTTTTGATTTTTATTTGGTTTTTTATTATTTTATTTACATTTATTTACACTTTCTTTTTCTCTTTACAACGTCTTGTCTGGCTTCTCTACTTCTAATTTTATATACAGATTGTCTTCTCGCAAGAATCCTTCTCCTCTCAATCGTTGTTGTGGATAGAAACGTGGTGTCCCAATTGCTGTATTCCAGTCGGTTGTTGGTCTTCCCATCTGTGGTTCATTTCCTGTTCTGATTGGGTTACGATAATCCTCTTGTCCCTTTCATCGTTAATATCATATTTTGTTTAAAAGGCCATGTTAATAATTCATCATAATCTCCTCTTCCTACTCTGATGAAGACACTGATATGGGTGCCCGTTGCATTCCCATCTCCATTTGGATATAGTCTAATGCCCAATTTGTATCCATTTTCCCAACTGTATATTGGTGGACTGTCTAGAATTCTTTGTGTTCCATCTTTTGCTCTCTGGAGTTTCTCTGCGAATTCGGTTATTTTCCATATAATTGGTGCTGTAGGATGTTTTCTGACTATCGAACTGTTGGTTTCTAGTTCCTTTAGGCTGTTGGTCATCTGTTGCATTTTCTTTTCCATTTCGGCCATTTTCTTGAGGGTATTTCCTTGGCTCTTTTCGAAGTTCTTTCTGGATTCTAATATTTCTCTTATTATTGCCTTTTGTGCATCATTTTCTGTTCTTAGACTTTTTACTTCCCATGCCAACATACCTATTGTTTTCATCATGATTTCGGTATGCTCGATGCTGTTTTCCGTCATGTGCTTTTGCATTTCCGCAATTGGTAATTGTGCTTGGCAATTAAATAATTCTTACGGACATTTGACTGGTTTTCCGATACATTCGTTCCAATGTTCTTTTAATTTGACTTTATCTCTCCTGTCGCAATTGTTTGCGCATATTCCTTCGTACAGGTCGCATACTTGTTCATCTTTTGGATTCCGATGTTCTATTTCTATTTTTATCCATTCGTCGATGACTCCACAGAATTCGCATTTTTCCTCTCTCTTGATGCATACTTTGTGATGTTCTCTCATAGTCTTTTTCGTTGTGGTAGTTTGACATTTTTCGCATAGTATCTCGTTATATTCACATTCGTTTGCGTGACTTTCGGCTTCCTTCATAAGTCCTTTCCATTCGCATTCTTTTACTCGGCATTGGACTAATAGATTGTTGATTTCTTTGTTGGTGGCTTTATCCATTGTTGTAGGATCTTCATCTCTTTCAATCGTCTCGTCGCATCCAGGGCATTTTATTGCTTTTGTTTTTATCACCTCTATCGTACAACCTGTGCATATTCTGCATCCGCATTTCGTCTGTCTTGCTCCAATTAATAATTCTTTGCATTTGCAACATTTTAGTCTTTCTTCTATATCGTTCACCACTTTGATTTTTTCTTTCATTATTCGTCTCGTAGTTTCGGATGGATTCTCGCTTCCTCTTATTCTCTCGATAATTGTCTGCATATCTACAAAAATTTTCTGATTACTCGACGTTGCTTTACTTCTATCGTTTTATTTTTACATATTTACAAGGTACGCTTTATTTTTACTCTACTGTTGAATCCGGTTCTGGGGTGAATTCTGGCATCGATGCTATCCATTCCACCCAACTTGCTGGATCTACGTGCTGTTGATTGTTACGTAGTCTTCTAATTTCATCAGCTTGCCATCTAACTTGATCTGCTAATTGTTCATTTATTCTTTGTAATTGCAGTATTGTTCTCTGTTGCTCTTCTAGTCTTATGGCTTGTTGTAGACCTCTGTTCACGCTTTCCGTTAATACTAGATGAGTATTTGTCCACTGAGTTTGTGCATTGTTTGTTATTAATGTCATTAATTCGCATTGTCGTCTCCACGTTGCCTCGATTCCTTGATCTTGGTATATTCCTTGATTTAACTCTACAATCTCTATAGGTACATTGGCGGCTGCTGGTTGTTGTGTTCCTTCTACGAACGGTGGTATTCTAACTTGGTTTTGTTGATTTACGTTATTCGGATTCATCTGTTGATTATAATACATCATTAATTCATCTGCATTCTCTCTGTTTGCGTATTGTCTCTAACGCATTTTGTACGGTATTTACATATAGATATACATATTATTACTACTAATATACTACATAATATTTTACACTATATACAATGTCTTTTCTTTGTCTTACACCATCGTCTCCGGGGACTCTATACGCAATGTCCGTACATCCCCGTATTTCTCATTCGTTATCTGATATATGTCGCATTCATTTGACCATTGTTGTGCTTCGATAATGGGCGGTTCTTTTAACCAGAGTCCGCTTGTGCTAGAATTTCCTATGATTTCATATTCCTCAGTTCTTTCTGCATCGTATTGTCCTAATTCGATATCATAATTGAATTTTTCTACTGCTGGCCATAATCTTCTCTTTGTTGACTTCTTTCTGCATTTGGTAGTTCTTACTAATTGAATTATTATCAGCATTACTACGCTGCTTATTACTGCTGTTGTTATCCAGGTCATGCTTATCATATAATTCTTTTCATCAGGTTGCATGGTTGTATTTTCTCTTGCATTAGTTGTCTCCATTATTCCTTCTTTTGGTTGTACATTTTTGAGTGCTTTCTGGAGTTGTAATGCTTCGTGAATGATCCGTATAGAGGGAAAATTGGAGGGTAAATGAGTAGTCATTTGGCTGCTTCTTCATCATCCGTTCCCTGAAAAATTGACATAAATTTTTAAAAACAATCGGCTCAAAATATCTAACACCGAGTAGTCCAGTGGGCACTCATTAAATATGAAATGAACATACATGGATCTTAAGGATAAAGAGAAGGAATGGGTAGCCGGGAAAATTGCGAAATCGTTGCAACAGTTAAAATGAATAGCCATCGGAAAAAGATTAATCCGAACGACCAAAATCATGAAAAATAATGTTTTTAAATAATATATAAGAATTAAATAAATTATGTCAAATTGAAGCGGAAAATATGGGCGGAACGCTGCTCAAATTTTCCGAATCAATTAAAATACTTATTGAAAATAGTAAAATAAAAGTGAAATGCGGCTCAACTGTTGGTATAAGATTATTATGAAACTGTAAAATAAGGGCAGAATGCTGCTCAAATTTTCAGAATCAATTCAAATACTTAACAAAGATAGTAAAGTAAAAATAGAACGCATAAAATAAGGGCGGAACTTTGCTCAAATTTTCCAAACCGATGAAAATACTTTATCGAAAACTGCAGAATAAAGTTAAACCGTAAAATAAGGGCGGGACGCTGCTAAAATTTTTCGAATTAACAAAAATACTTTATCGAAACCGGAAGATACAGATGGATTACCCCTAAATCTTTATATGAGAAAAATATTTTATAAAGCTGGAAACAAGTAAGGATCCCTACTAAAAATTTTATAATAATAATGATAATAGTAATGACAATGGTAATAATAATAATAATAATAATTAATAGTAGTGATAATAATAAATATAACGGTAATTATAGTAATAAGAATAATAATAAATGTAATACTAGTAACAATTAATAAGAGTAATACAGGTAATGGCAACAATGATAATGCTAGTGATGATGATAGTGAGCATAGTAGTTATAATAGGGATAAGAGTAAGAGAGATACTGTGAGGATATTTAACATAGCAATGATTTTACAGGCCATAGAAAAATCATCAATACGGACAACGATAAGAAGGACTAAGCGAATGGACACAAAGCTAAATGATATAACAGTATGACCAACATTTGAAGGAGATACGAGAATAATGGGACCTAAGAATCGAAATCGAGCATAGGCCTTCTATCGGCAGCTCGTTGGACCCATGGATCGTTCGGTCAATTATAGCATTAGCAATAGCGCTCACTTTTTGCGAACGATCTACCCACTCGAACACAGTTCCAACGTTGCTTATCAACGGGTGCCGAGTGGTAAGCGAAAGAATATTTGTATGGGGTTGTCTGGGTAACGACCATATAGTTTAAAAATATCAACACCTAGAAACCCACCACATCTCTAATTTTCTTACATTTAACTATTAATTTTTTTTACTTATATTTATTTAATTTTTAATAGTAGTGTTGGGCCAAGACTAGGTTTTGTTTAAGTGAATCGGAAACAACATCCAAACAACCATTCAAAATCAAACTTATACTCACCAACTAAACATCCTAAAATATGAGAAAAAATATAATTAAATATAAAAACGAAGAACATAAAAATAAATTAAAATATAAAAAATTTGCAACAAGATCCGCACAAAATTTACACAAATATAACATGATAAAATAAAATTTGACCGAAAAATGACAATTTATAAAAAAATAAAGAATTGTTGAATAAAATAAGGGGAAAATGGAATGTTTTTAGTAGAAAATATCTAATTATAAAAATATACTGTTCATTTAATGAAAGAAAAATAATAAAATTATTTTTGATAATACAAATAAACCCAAGGTCAAATTTTGTTTTAACTTATCAAACTTTACAAGCAAGGTTAGGGTCACAGAATATATATATATACCGATTCATTTTTACAGAATTTTATCACTTTTTCATTGTAAAAACTCAGACTGATTTTTACCAGCAAAAACTACTATTGTTCACTGACAAAGACATTAGCCAGCAAAACTACGTTTTTGTGAAACATTTGACAGAACTCTAGCAATTGACATTTTAAGTAAGAGTGAGGATTTAATGAAGGATCTATGAACGTGGAGCGATGATGAAAAAATGTAATGTCTGATGATTCAAATTGAACAAAAATTGACTTCTGAACTGTTTCAAAGTTTTTCTGGCCCACAGCCAAAACACACCGCAAGATAGTAAAATCTACATACTAGTCTAGAAGTTTAAGAGCAGGTATATCCGCCAATATCTCGTGTCCATGAAGGTCCAGTTGTTCGTAACGGGGATCCAAACGTCAATTATGAAAATTATAGGGTAGAAGGAAGACAGAGGACCAGTCGTTTCGCTGACCCTCGGTCATCCACCTCCCGAAAAATCGACCTAAAATCACTTAAACATATCGGCTAAAACATCTTACATCGAGTAGTCCAGTAGGCACTCATAAAATCTTAATTTCGACATATTTCTGTATCCTTAGGATTAAATAACCAAAGAGGTAAGTTGGAAAATCTTGCGAAATCTTTCCAACGATCATAAAAAGAATGAAAATACGATCTAAACTAATAATAGAAAATGTTTGTTAGCTGTAAAATTAAAAAAATGATCAAATTCCTAAAGTAATAATGAAAAATGATGTATAGGCCCTAAGATAATAATATAAAATAAGATATTACCCTTAGACTAATAATGTAAAATGATCGATAACCCTTTAAGTTAGTACCCTAAAGTGATTTATTGATAATATAGGGCAATTTATTGTCCTAAATTCACAAGGAAAATTAAGTACATTATTATCGAAAATGATTTATATCCAAAATCCTGTGATTTAAAGTTGGTAACCTAGGGTCAGGTGTAAAAATGATGACGAAAAACCCAAATTAATAACCAAAAATCAAGTATAGGGTGGTTTTAACTGAGAACAAACGAAACCGATCGATAGTATGAACACCGTTGTGAAAGGACTTAGTACGATAAGTTAAAGTCATAGATAACATAATTAATCGTAAATAATCCAATTTGATCGAGTATGATTATTACTAGTTTAACATCATGTACCAAATGGGTTTTAAATCTGAGATCTCCATGGGACTATTTAGCTAATACCGAACTCCAAGATTTGTAATAATAAAGTTTTTTAAAGAATAAAAGTCGCCAGCAACTCTGACAATCATTATACACATTCATCAAAACGAAAAAGGTACCAAATCCTTTATTTCGTATGACAAATTAAAATGGCATAGTTGGAATATTAATTGAGTTTATAGATTAAGATTAAATCTAAAAGAGGAAATAGACAGGTAAAATCACTAAATAACTAACTTCCAGAGATTAATAGAAACCGTCGACCTAACGGATAGTCAAGTCTTCTTCTACATTCTCACATGCCATAATAATGGACTACGACCTAAACCTGACGGAATAAGACTGCTCGTAAGAATAATCGTATGGTTCCGGTAACAAAGTGAACCACTCTATTTACAAGAAAAATTTATGCTTTCCGTCATAATTGATTGTTGAACTTAAAGCCAAAATTAAAAAAAAATTAAAATGTGAATTAAAAACAAAAAATAAAAATAAGGAAAATCGTCACTGTACATACACATAAACCACAAGCAGAAACATAAAATAAAAACACCAAATAAACAAATTAAAATATAACAAAATTAATTAAAACATATATAAATAAAATCGATTAACGCATACAGAGGCAAAAAGAAACATATGAAATAAAATAAACTGCCAAAATCTTGCAAAATAAGGTTTAGAAAATACATAGGCAGAAGCGGCGACCAAGAAACAAAATTTAAAGGGCTAAAAAGAACATTGTATAAAAATTACAATAAGAATAGATTTAATAACAATAAAATTAATATCAAAAAATGAAGAAAAATATAAAAAATATTTTAAAATAATAAAAACCCCTTAAAATGGCGAAAAATCGCCTATTGGTCGCACACATGCATAAAATTACTTTATAAACAGTGACCAAATTCATTATTTTTAACACTACTACTTTTATAACTCTAAAAATAATTATCATTAGTTAATCAAATTCCGATCAGTTAATTGTGAAAGTAAGGATTGTAATTTTTATTTTTTATTGTCGTAATATTTTATGTTAATGTAAAATTTCGAACTTAATAAACTAGTTTGGATGCTCGTTATTATGTTTTCGTTTTTAAATCATATGAAGAGGTCCCTATGAGTACTTCATATTTATGTATTGCAATAGATCTCAAGAGGATAGATCGGCGATCCGGCTAACGAGTTAGCTTTAGTTAGTTGTGGTTGCAGGCCGTACACTCTTGAAAACTCGGTTGTTCGCGGCGAGGCCTGGTCGTAAGACGCAGGACTTTACCCGTAGGGCACCGTTTATCACTCGTAACGGCTGATGGAAACGTCGGTCGACACGAGCAGGAACTAAAATCACGGGAAGAGCGTTATTAGTTAAGGGAATTAAGGGAAATCGCTGGCCGATCATTAAGCAAAATTTTATTAACCCTCTTCAATTATATTACGACGGGTTAGCTAGGGATAGGAGGTAACTAGCATAGTTAAATGCCTTGTTGTAAAAGTGATTGTAGGAAGGTATCAACCAAAGAGCATAATATAGGAAAAAACTAAACTACATGCATGTTATTGATTAAGTACCAAACAATACTCACAATTAGGAATACCTAGTAGTGGAGTAATTGGCAAAGAACCCCACTAATGATATGAGTCAGTGAAATTCTACAGCGTTTTAGATAGGTACTAGTAAAGATACGAATAAAGATCACACTAGACACTGATAAAAATTGTCACACCCAATATGGAACTAACAAAACTATTACGAATAAGTTCAGCATACCTTAAGTCTAGTAATACCAATAACTAGAGAGCATCATAAAAATCTCCGCCGTTAGGCTGTATGACCAAATCTTTACAAACGGTACGGCAATTTCCATTCAGATGAACATCGAGATTCACGAGTATAAATCCATCCATCCGATGTCAATGACTAAATAAAAATCCCAATAACACCAGTCAAAAATTTCAACAAGTGGCGTAAAATAACTTAGTGTTCAATTTAGATATTCTGACATTTTCAAATTTAATTCTTCATAGGTCATGTAGCATTTTATCATTCGTGATCCAAAATATTTAAATAAATTTCTTTCCATTATTAATTCTAAATTATGTGTAAAATATCAATTAATATCAGTTTCGTATGAAACATTAGTAAGTGTAATCACGAGTTTAGAATGCCAACAGAAAATAACTTGTATTTCTGTACGCATGAATTGTCTCAATTTATTGATTTTAAGAGGCGCAGGGCCGAAAATGCCCTGTTACAGGAGAATTTGCACCATGACTGACCTTCGGAAACGACCGAATTTCGAGATACGTCTCATGAGGAGGATAATCGTCGCACATCGGATTTGGAAATAATATATGCGCTGGTTCAACCTTTCTTCTCGCACCCCTCCTCAACACAGATCACCATTAGTACGTCGGGCATCGAGTCCCCCACTCAGCTAAACATCTCCACGATGCTAAACCACCCGAAGCTGAACCGACAAGCGGAAGCTCACCGCCACTTATTATTTCGTTGTTGAGCCGATGATCACACAACGAGGAGAACCTAGGCGATCGACCCTAAATCCGCACTCAAGATGCCCCAAGCGTCGTTGTCTGCCCGTGGACATTGACGGGGACGAGTGATTAGGTTTCCTTACGACCATGGATGTTTTGGTGTGAACTTCGAAGACGTTATTACAAATTTTTCTTGTTATTGATGTTGTTATCACTTGTAATTTTACCATTTAAATAGATCGTATATTAGTTTGTTTCCCAAATTAAATATTAGTAATTTAAATTTTGAATTATGTGCTAGTCTATTACGTGAATTAAATATTATCGATTTCAAATTTATTATAATTGTATAATAAGGATTGTATAGACCTCAGTAACAGAGTAAAGTAAATTAATATGTAAACTATCTTATCGTATTAACGAATGGTAAAATAAAAATACCGATTTAATTCCATTACGCTATAGTCTGCGGTTAAAATTTATAAGTCGACTGTTATCATTGATATTCGATACCCTCCTAATCATTTTCATTACTCAGACTTGAGGAACCAGGTATATATCGTAATTAAGGGAACATAAAATAATGCATAGGACCTTCTAGCAGCCGCTTGAACCTGAAACGAAGGTTATTCGAGGAGTAATATTGGTAAGAGTGCTCACTTGCTCAAATAGCATTCAGCTACCATACACATTACCAACATGGCTTCCACCATGGGTTTATGATAGTAATCCGTAAATTGTGTGGTGTGCGAGGGAAATTGAACCCTAGAGTAGGAGAGGCATGTGATTTAGCGAAAGATATTAGTCAATGGTAATAAAGTTTTCCCAGTACAACAACATGATAAAGAGAACTTATCCTCCATGGAGTGCTTAATCTAAATCAACTGCTACCTATAATAATAATTTCCTAAATGACGAATAACTGAACAATCCACAGAATATAATTGGCGTCAGTAGAATTCCTGGAGAAAAAATCAGAAATACGAAAATAGACCGATTAGTTAAAAATTTACCAACTGAAGAGATAATGTCAAATTAACAACCTAAGAAACCAGCAGAAACCAGCCCCAATTCTCTCGTAATCCTCAGGTGACGAGAGTGACTAGCTGGCGTGTAATGCTGATTAATTGGCGGACTAATTAACAGAATTGGACAATTTCCCCAGAAGATTGAAAATTAGATGAAAATTAAAATAGAGATTTAGAATAGTCATCAAATTCATTAAGTTCTAAATTATTGGATATTTACCATATGCGACTAAGTCATTCACCGTCACTATAAATATTAGTGCGGACAACAACAAAAAATAATACTTCATAATGAGATCTACCCACATGAATAGAGAAGGAGCAGCGACGAAGGAGTCTCCTAAGACCTTGCTGATGGATCAAGTTCGCGAAAATTCCGCACGCATAGGGAATAATCGCAGAATAGGATAGTACACTGAAACTCGAAATTGACAGGTTAGGAGATGTTTTGTTTTAAAATGTTTAAACGATATTACCTTTCTATAAGGGAAAATTCAAATAAGACAAGCTAAAAGCCTAATCACTTGTACCCACGATTTTTCAAGAAAGTATGATGATTGCTAGAAAATAGCAGCCAAAGGACTGGAAGCCTACGTAGTAAACATGGCAGTACGATGTGGTAGCGTGACTAAAGAAGTTGACTAGTGTAGTACTTGGCCAAGCAATCATCCTATCCGGATTTGAGAGCAGCATGTATGTGAGACTGCGATGACTGCCAGGATGCTCAGATTTCAGTATATTTGCGAAATCAGTAACATCGTGTTGTAATGCATCATAAAGTGATAGAAACAGATATTGCTTGGCATGTAAAATATTCGAAGTATCTAGAAATTGAAATGTGGAACTACTCTTGTTCTTAGAAGTAATCAGCGTGAAATTGATTTAATGTTTTTTCTTTATCTTGTTGAAATGGTCAACTTAAATTTTCCAATATTATAACTAGTGATATTCTATTCAATATGACAAATTAAACTAAAGCAAGGATTGTGAAATAAAATTAATGTTTTGAAATGGTTAATATAAAATTCGAAATCTTATAGTTAATGAGATTCCGTTAAATATGACGAGTTCAACCAGTGTACTATTATGTAATTTTTGTGGATATGAGCCGATTTAGCATCATATTTCGGTAGAAACATTGTTGTTTGGATCTGATGAGTTGTCCGATGGTAGCAAACCTGCCGTTTTTAGTTCGTAATGATGAATCAATCGCGAAGGTACCCTAACGAGGATAGTTTCATTTTGAAATTATTCTAAGACTACAACATGGTAATGGAATAGTGGAAGGAATAATGAAGCGGTCCGATTATTTAGTTTTAAACTCACTCATAAAACTGTACGTTCGGATCAGAAATCCGACAATTATGCGCTAACGAACTATTACTTTTTGCTATGATTTTATCTATTTTGTAATTCAGCGGATGATACACAAAAATGGATGGATTCTGAAATAATGACTTCAGGATTACAGTTAGATTCCAAGCTGGAGCCGCTGCCCGGTGCTGCCAAGCGTTGTGGGACGCTGGCTATACTGTGTCATCAGCAGGAGAATCCAGTTGGCCGATACACTCAAGTAGTCGGAATGATGAAGTGGAACTGCCTAGTGTGGCAATAAAGCGGGAACCTGGAAGGAACCCGGCACGGGAAACTTGACAGAGGGCCGGATATACACTGACCAGGCTGGAAGAATTAAACCGAAAGACAAAATAGCAAATAATCATGGCGCGACGCCATCTTATCCGGATAAATGCGGATATCGTGTCGGGTCGTATTCTAAGTACGGACGGTTACGCCCCCAGCTATGGGATATCATTCGAGCTGGATGATCCAGCATTGATGGAAATGGAGGCACCGATAAACGTAGTGGTACCAAGGCGCATTATTTGGCCGCCGACTATGGACTGAATAATCATTCAACACCGGAATAAGGAGCATACATACTCTAGACAACGACCCACGGAAGACTCGGATTTCCAATATTACGACAACCGAAGCAAATTTAGACGTGCGTCAATTTTGTTATAACTTAAATAAAATATGGTGTAGAAGATTTCTTTTCAATTATAATAAAATTAAATAACTCATTATGGATCAACCTAAGCTTTAATTAGATGAAAGACTTGAACAAAAATAATTAAAAATTAAAATCTCCTCCTTAGTTAACTAAATCAAAGAAACCATGAGAAAGATAGAAAAACAAAAAACGATGAATCTCATAACTAAAATCAAAAACCAAATGTATTAAAAACAGCCTCTGATGGGGCTACTATTCGGAATTTTGCGAAATTATTTTTTTACGATTATATTAAATACATGCATAAAATATTAGACAATTCAAATTCTATCTTACTTGTAGATCTGGATACCATCCGTATGCTAGAAAAAGAGTTAGTCAAAGTGCGGCGAGAAAACGCGGAACTGCTACAAATGAGTCGGGAGATTCAGAAAATAAATGCAACTTGTTTATCGACTAGTAAAGTATCAAGGAAAGAAATTGACGTAGAATTTGAATTAGTTTAAAAGGGACCGGAACTGTAAATCGAGCATAGGCCTTCTATCGGTAGCTCGTTGAACCCAACATGAGGCCGGGCCTTAGCAATTCTGGAAATAGAATCTCACCTTTGGCGGTCTACTAAGCAGTGGTTGCATTACTAACGTTGCCTAAAAACTGGTAACCATTGGAGGGAGATGACAGTTGTATGTGGGGGTTAGACCACTCATATCTATCTCTTCAGCTGGATCAACGGCATTATTTAATTCCTACGGGCAAACTCTTGTTATTTGACTTAGTTTGGTAAAATTTATTAAGATAAATGTTTATAATTTATGGTGTTGTAATTTATTTTAATGATGTAATAATTTTTTCAAATAATTTTTAATCGATGAATAACGTGAATTTTAACAAATATGTATAATATTGATGTGTTGGAACCCAAAAATAGTAATGAAAAGTATGCCAAAGTTTAAGGTTAAATATACAAGCACCGAAAGCAGAAAACAAATGAAATTTCACTAAGTAAGTCGCACGTATAAAACCGTCAAGTAGATGTTGGTTAAAATTATAATAAATAGAAAATTGGGAAAGTAAAATAAATAATTAAAAATGGTATATGCCGATGCTAATTGACGAGAAGAGTACGAAAATAATAATATAAAATTTATTTGGGACCCTTAGAAAAAGTTAATACAAATTAATTAATTAATTAAAATGCCAAAAATAAATAACTTAAATTTTGGAAAAATTATCGATTTTGATAAATTTAATTTTAAAGAGAACTAATTATTTCCAAATGTTATTGGCGTTGGAAATTTCTTCCGGGGAATGGCCGAAGCGACTGAAAGATAATACAAATCAATCCACTAGCTCCCAGGGAGCCCAATCAAAATTTTAATAAATTCAATTAGTTGTTGAATAGAGATTTCCTATACAAAGGAATCTTGAATCACAAATTTGCCATAAGATTGAACCACCGAATTGAGAAAAAATAATTGAAAAAAGTTACTAGTTTTGCGAGAGTGAAACAGAAATATACTATAAAAAGAAAGGGTCAGAAACTAGTCATACTGGTGTCGAGGACATTTTTAGAGATCTAATATAATATAAATTAAATGGTGGGTTCTCATAGAGATCCCTGCGAGTGTTAATTGATTTGAAAGTGTGAATCGTTGTGCAATTTTTGTATCAATAAAGGATATTCTTGTGTTGAGTTATTTCAATGGTATTTAAAGAGCACGTGGAGTCAGAGGAAACAGTTCCTACCGAACCATTTACAATATTAACTCAACATAGATAATTAAAACAATTATTATAAAACCTCGGTAAAATCCAGACCAAAGGGTATAAAAGAAACAAAAAAGAAATTAAAACCAAATGGCGACTGAATTAGTCGCGAAATGCATGTTGGATAATTTAGAATATTTAATTATAAAATTAATTGATACAAAATTCATCAATGTAAAAACAAGAAAATTACCAATTAAAAATTAATTCATCTATTAATAAATGATTGATTACACAAGGTAACAAAAAGTTTTATGGTGTTTGAAATATCAGAAGTGATTTCGTATAATTTTGATTCAATGAATTCGAAAATAACATCAGATTTTATGCCCCATGTCCTTTTTTCTTGCTACGCTTATCATACCTTGGGAATGATATTCCGAAAGACAACAAAACAATACGACAAGCACAGCTTTTATCCAATAAAAATTATATTACCGTTCTAACAAAAAATTGGCTACAAAATGAAAATTGTTAATGGTTCGGTAAAATTTATGCCTTTTGCTTTTTCTTTGTGCTGGGAGTTCGGATATTCATGTTTAATTGTCCATCATTTTGGCGTCCATTCTTCCTTGATATCTAAATAACAATTTCATTATATGAGCAATATTAATGCTATTTTGAAATAAATATTTTATATAGTTTGTTCCTACCTTTCTTCAATGATTTTTATTTCTTTATGGAAATGTTCATTTTGTTCTACACCTACATGACCAAGGGTTTCAGGAAAGTGATCTAAACGGCTGTAAAGAAAGTGAATCTTGATGCTCATGCTAACTTAAATATCTTTAAAACTCGATAGCATGTTGTTAACTATATCCATCTATCTTTCCTACTATCACTAATGGAGCATTGCAAGAGCTCTTACAACGCCGAATTAAATTTGCATCTATTAGTTCTTTTATCAGATCTTCAATTCTTTTCTCCGTGTGCATTGGTTTACACCGTGAACGTTGCATTATTGAACCTACTGACTTCCGCATCTCGTGTCGTACTAAATTAGTAAATATTAAACCAAATTTTGATGCCATGGAAATTCCACGTATTTCTTAATCATTCCTTCAATGTCTTTATTCTTCTCACCTGTCAACGCTATCAAAGCTTTGTTTATTCTTTCATCTGTCTGAATTTTATTTATCTTCATCAATTTTATTCTAAACTTTTCAATTGTATCAATACCACCGATGAATTCGGGCTTAATCTCTTTTACAACAACCACTGCAATAATATTGGTTACCTGGTTCAATATGGCTGGTATAGCCATAAATCACATTGATTCTTCTCTTCCAGTTGAAAATACCCCACATAATAGTGTAGCACTAAGTTGAAGGTTTGGGTTGCCTATTTTCTCCCATAAAATCTTACTCATAGATGTTGCTGACGCTCCTGTATCCCATAAAATATCTACTTCTGTATTATTCAAAGTTATTTTAATTCCACCTCTTCCATTTTTCGTCTAAAACATCTTTTCTTTTCGTCGCACATTTTTTATTTCACAATTCATTGTCTTGACTCCATAAACGAAATGAAACCCATGGAGTCGCTGATGTTTTTCTGTCTTCTCTCATAGTTGATATCCTTATATTCGTTGGGCTAAAACCATGATTTGTTTAAATGAATCGGAAATTTGCTGTTAAATCGCGATTATATTTTAGTGTTTCTATTTAATCATTTAATGATTTCTTAAGGCGATCTCAATTCACAATAACATATCATTATAAAAATAAATTCAAATCAAAATTTAGACGTCTTATGATTCTGTTTTCTTATGCTTTTTTTATTTTTAGATGGAATTTAAAAGAAGTCTTAATAATAAACAAAATTGGATACGTCAAATTAGTGAAATTCATACATTATTTGAAGTGAGAAAATATTTCTTTTAATAATTGCCATTTATCTGTTATATATTTTAAAAGATGAAATTTTTAAAATGTTTTTTTTTTGATTATAAACAAATTTTAAATTTTGATATAGCGCTTAATATAAATATAAAGACATTTTAGAATAATATCAAAAAAATATTTTAATTTTAAAAAGTAAAAAGATAAGAAACAATAAATTTATTCGAAAACATGCCTTGCACTTGCTCTTTCTAACCATTTCCCCCCTCTCTAAACCATCCTTCAAAATTTATTTCTTTATCGTTCAATAACGTTGTAATCTCTTGCGTTCTAGACCTTGCATCTAAATATTTTGCTTTAAAATGAGAAAAGTATTGTTCTATAGAATTTAGACGTGGAGAAGAAGCTGGTAAATAAAGATAATTTATACAATTCTGTTGCAGTAATTGTTTATACCAGAACAATGATAGAACATGCAGTTATCTATCATAAGAATCGCATTTGTGTTATACCGAAATGGTGGTAACAAGCTTTTATTTATACAATTTATCAGCCCGTTTCCATCAATTAACTTTTAAAATATCCTTGACAAGTCTGACTAGTTCTTTTTCAATCTCACGAATCTTTTTAACTTTTTTGTTACTCGCAATTTTTCAAAATTATTTGTGTCTCCGTTGTTTATTTGAGACTCCTTTATATAGGGAATCTCTCCTCAAACAACTAATCTGATTTACGGCAATTTACATTGGACTCCCGGGGAACTAGTTAGACAATTTGCTTTTATCTTTTGACCGCTTCGGCCGTTCCCCGGGAGAAGACTACGAAATAAATCACATTAGGGAATAATCAGTTCCCTTCTTAATTAAATTTATTGAATTCCGAGAATTTCTCTGTAATTTAATTTATTTGTTTTCGTCCTTTTAATAGATTAATTAATTTGTATTTTTTCAATAACTTTTTCTAGGGGTCCCGAATTAATTATATATTATTATTTTCGTACTCGTCTCGTCAATTGGCAACGGCACATACCCATTTCCCCCGGAAAATATTGATTTTAATTTTTTGATTATTTTTAATTAATTATTTAGTTTTCCCAAATTTTTTTACTTATTATAATAATTTTTGAAAATCACCAAACCCCAAAATTTATATTATTTTAAAAGGTGTAATTTTGTAATTATGCCTTTAATAAGTTTATGACAAACAAAAGAACCTTGATTTTAGCGACGAGAACTTTCCGATATTTATTTTTGGCTAGCATTTCTGGTCTTAAACAAAATAATTTTAAATTATGCCTCACTGAAATTGCAACATAAAAACCACAATTAAAATTTAAATGACCGTAAACCGATAAAAGAAAACATCCAAACGATAACAAATATACCGATATTAAATAATATATAAAAGCAGTGGCGTACCTAGGATAAATGGCGCCTATGACAAACACCGATCTTGCGTTCCTCTCCGACGATAGGTTACTTACGTTTTATTTTCTAAAAAACTGCTTTAGAATTGGGTAAAAAAAATCACACTAGTTAACTCTATTAACACATTACAAATTTATCTTTCTTGCTTTAGCTGACGCAAGTTGTTTAATTATATCATCAAAGTCAATTTCTTCGGTCATTTCTCGTTCTATGCTAAGTAAAGAAAGATCACATAATCGACTTTGCCCATCGAGGCTCTCAAATATGAAAGCATCCATTTTAATTTGCTAAATGATCTTTCGCAACTGGCAATAGAAACTGCGATTGTCAGCAATACACATTTATATCTATAAAAATATTTTTTTATTTTCATATTCGTATTTATACGTTAGGCGCTTTTTCGCGCTCCCTTCAGTTGGCGCCCATAGCACACGCAATGCCTGCTATCCCCTAGTTACGCCTCTATATAAAAGAGAAGAGAAAAATACATAAAATGGAAATAAATGATAAAAATTAAAACAACCTATATATACACAATAATTAAAAAAATTAATATAACAGTTGCAAAGAATTAAATTTAAAATAAATTTTAATTCTGTACAAATTCCCATTGTCCTTACACTGCATTTAATTCTTTAATATGCGGATCTATTGTTCTGTTAATAAATAAAACATATTATATATCTATTAAAATATGTTTATTGCCACCATTTTATAAATTTTAATATTGATTTATTTCCATATAAAGGATAATTCAAATTATGCTGATCAAGAAATAAAAGAAAAATATGCCAAATTATTAATAGCACTTAGTTCAGAGAATTTAATTATGAAAAATATAATGGAAATAATATTAATTAATACGCACAAGGTAATTTAAATTTTATATGCATTCTAAAGGTAGTTTTTAAATTTTATTTTCAATTTTAATAATCAAATAAAGGATTAAGCATCTTTTACTTTGAAAATATTTATTTGAAAGTAGTACTATTTTGTATGATACGATAATGTTAAATATGATTTGATTTTAATTTTAGTTTTGATAAGTATAATATTTTTTAGATAATTCAATTTTTTGGTCAACAATTAACCAATATAAAATGTGTACAATACTAAAGAAATTATATACATAAATATATATATCAAAATATCCATTCACAACCGTGGATTAAATAAAATTTGATAAGACCAGCAATTTTTTCTTAATAGTTGGCTATCTAGATATTTTACGGCAGCATTTTTTCCACAAAATCTTTAAATAAAATATTAATATTGATTATAAAAATAATATTAATAATAATAATGAAATATGAGTACAACTGACTTTTACGTGAGTAAATTATTATTCTATACAATACTTTCAATTTTCAAATGAATCTCAAAAGCAATTCGATACTATGTGGGTTTCTGGATCAATACACTTCTTCATAAGGGACAGTATTGTTTCTGCGCGACAATCTGGAACATAATAGAGAAAACATTCCGCACTGCCTCTTATATTATAAACAATGATATTATTAAAATTGTACAAAAATATATTTAATTAAAGAATTAGGATTAGAATATTCGACTAAATACGTTTAGCATCTCAATTTGTACTAATCCACACCTCCCAGTTTGCAAATGATTGTCACACACAATTTTCAAATTTTTTAGGAAATGCCTATGTTCAAAATTATTAAATTTACAGTGCGATAAAGTCTATTTTAATAACGTTTTCACGATTAGCGCATCTGACGATAATAGAATCCGATCTGAGACTATTTCAGATACCAAGTCAAACTGAAGCATATCGAAGCCTAAATTATTAAAATTGTTATTAATGAAATTCTGGGGTTTCAATCGTGAAGGTTTATGCTCGTAAATAATAGAATGCAAAGGAATTTCGACAATTAATATTTTCTGATATCTTATCACTGTAGACCGATTTTAAAGAACTAATTTGCAAATAATCTGCAGCTACTTAAGTTTCTTCACGTTGATCATTTGTGACAAATAAACCACGTTTCAATTTGTAAATGAAATTTAAATAGTTTCTTATTCCATTGGCAGAAACGATTTCGCTAAGATTTATTTCTTTGGCATTTGAATTAAAATTAATAGTGACCGACAAAATGGTACGGGCAAAGCAGTATAGCTATTTAAATGGAAAAACAAGGTAATTATTTTAATACATACAGCAAAAATACATAATAGTGAGCTCACTCGCTTGTTATGAGTTATCGCACCCCTAACCCTCGGAAGCGATAATATATTACACAATTTATTTTAACTTTCGCGAAAAAATTTTTAAAGTGCAATTTTATTACATTTAAAAGCCCTTTTCTATTTTTGACTATAGTCTGGGAATTTTTAAATAGAGTGCTCTTTGTATCTATATAACTAATTATCAAATCTAGGTTATAACAATAGGTGATTGCTAAAATAGTAAACTATGATTTGAAATTTCAAATATTCAATCATTAATATTATTTTGTGCTTTTTTCCTAGAACCAAATTAAGAAATCCTCTGGAAAATTCTGATCAAGAATATAAAATGCGTTTATGGCAAGAGAAAACATTTTCATTTATTTTTATTGAAATTCAGTGAATAATTTATTTTCATTCATAAAGAAAATTCAATTCTTTCAAATTAATTTAACTTAATTTACAATTTACAAACTTAAAATTTACATATTTCCATTATTTATTCAAAATTAGAATATTCAAACACTTACAAAAAGTTGTTAGAAAAACAAAAGATAAAAGGAAAAAGACAAAATTAAAAAATATTAACATTATTCTTCTATTTTATTACAACCTACACACAATTTACTAAGTCCCCTAATACATATGCCCGCCCAAAGGAGGACTATGTGGTGGCGCTGATTTAGTGTTCTAGTAAATCTTTCTGCTATTTAATGTATGACAGCGGCTACAGGCAAGACTACCTCTATACAACGGTAGATAAAGGTTATGATAGTATTCATAGTTGTCCTGTAACAGCCAGTTGAAGTTTGAATTGCTTATAAATGCAGAAGAAAATTCATACTTTGCAGGGTTAAAATTGTGATCACTTAATTTTGATGGAAGTAGACATATCCTAATATATTTAATATATATTTTCATAATTTTCTTATGCACCTGACTATGTTTTTAATAACCTTGTGCTTACATGCAATAGAATTTGGAAAATCTGTATATTTAGTAACTTTCGGATTTTGAATAATAGACAAAATAATTTTTAATCATCATTTTTGCACGTTACGATATAAAAGCAATAATTACTAAAATAAAATATCAAAAATTTTGTTTCTAATAATAATTAATAAATTTAATTTAGTTATCCTCAAGTTACAATATGAAAAGTATTAGACTTTTATCAACAAATGTAGTGCAGAAATCACTCGATTCTTCTGCTGATTTATTATTGAATATAATGAACGAAGAAGTATTTATTTATAAAATTAAGCGAATAGTATTGTTATTCTAAATTTAAGGGAATCAAAATAAACAATCGATTAATCTTAGAATTCATTTCTAAAATAATTGGATCTTTAATTATTATTCAGGTAAAATATTAAAAATATTTATTGGTTATTTAAATGTTAATTTTGTAATAATGACATGATAATTATAATATATCATTGTTCAGAATGTAAGTTCAGTGTAAGTTCAGAACACACGTTTTTAGAATTTTAATAAAGTTTATTGATACATCAGTTATTATAAATTATTTGCAATATTGTATTTTATATAAAAAAATGGTAAGTGATGATTAAATTAAAATAAGATTAATAAAATAAATGACATTAAACTAATTAAAGTAGAATAGAATATAATTATGTTGCTTTATTACATAATATGTAAAATTTACATTTCTCAAAGGTTGTGCATAAATTCATATCAAATATATTTTTCAATCAAATCAAAAGTATTAACTTGTGATAAAAATTCTTCAAAGATCTTTAGGACCTTTCAATATTCTGTGTATGGATATTACGTTATTAAAATTAAAAAATTATTTTTTATGATTTACTTAAAAATGAATATAACTAAAATTCCGTAATCTAGTTATAACCTTTCCAGTCACCGGCACAGATTATTGAATTTTCATTCCTTAATTAAACCTAATGCGTTTTGCACTACTTTGGTAATTCTATCAATAGCACATAAAACCCAGTATGCATCCGTCAATATGCGACCTCTGTCATTTTTCATGAAATAAGCCTCTGAGCCTCTTTATTGTAACACCTTCAAATTCAATCAATTGAAAGTCTCATTTTATCAGTTAAAAATCTCATTATATGGGAACATTTAATTCAGATGACTTTTGGTCTTTAAACAAGTTGTATTAAATTCATCAGGTACCAAAAATAAATAAATCTTTATTTGATTAATATATATATATATATATATTATTGTGCATAACGTAATGTAATATTATTTATTTTTAACTTGTTTTAATTCATTTTTTATATTTTAATTTAAATTTAATAAGTGTGGCCGCTAAAATGGCGTTAGATACCTGAAAAATAATAAAATTATTTATAGAAAACAAATACATTTGATAAATTATGGACAAAAATTAAGGAAATTTACTATGGAAAAGCAGTAAAATAATTTTGTTAAGAAAAATTAAATACACATACACACACACTACACAAAATCATATTATAAAAATTACACGAGGGTTAAATTTCATGGAAAAAATAATTTATGCAATTTGCCGATATTTCAAACATTTTATTACATTTCACCTTTCCATGTGTACGATATGAGCGAAGATGAGTGATATAGATTTAAATTTATTAAATAAAATCCTAATTTTATATCTTTTAAGAAATTTTGAATATGATAATAGACTACCCGGAAGTATGAAAAATGTAGAAAAATGCATTCACAGCATAATTTTTTAATGAAATAATAATTTTAAGGTTATTATTATTTATTGTTTGTTGTTGTTAGATCTACCGACATAAAAATCCGATTTAGAAACCAAAAAATCATTTTATCTATGTATATTATTGTAATTTAATCGCTTCCTATTGTTTCTTGATACTCAAGACTGTTAAAATAAAAAAAACAATGAAATCGATTTCAAATTAATTGTAGTAAATTAATTGCAGAAAGATTTTATTTTCCAATATTATAAAAAAATACGTGACGCGAATTAAAAGTCCTGGGGCTCGTGCAGAAATAAATTAATAAATCCATAAAATTTGAAACACAAAACAATGAATATATATAGATAAATATTATTGAATTTGTTTATACATAGTGAACGTCTAGTGATATGAGGTATTATGTGTTTTTAAATGTACCAGCAATTTGGATTTCTCAGCGTTATCCGTGTTTGAGTTTTGAAGAAGACAGCTGCATGAAGTATATATTAAAGAAGCACCATGAAAGACTACTTTTTATTGGGGGGTTTTCCTGTGGCAAGAACAATGTGTTTGTTGAAGAAACAATTGACAAAGAGAAATTCGAAAAATGGAAGATTATTGTGAAAGAAGAGAGAAATATCAGCGAGACTTAATGTAAGCAAGAAGATTGTACAGAACATGCTAAATACTATTGGAATTAAAAAAGTTCTTGACATTTCTTGACAGCAGAAATGCGAAAAAAACGATTTTACCGATGTCAAAAAATTTGGCTTTCATGCTCTAAGGCAGAATATTTTTAGGAATATTATAGCAGAATGCGAAACACCATTGAATCTTTATGTTCCATAAAGTAAGTGTGAGTCTCATCGAAAGTATCATGCTGTGTTTTAGAATTTTTGGAACTTTACTCTGTGAAACATAGACTCTCACTACTACTGTGAACTGGTTAGTGATCTAAGAAAGTTTTGAAAAAAGTCCACGAATCAAGATCTCTCTTGAATGAAAACACACCAGTTCACAACTCTCACAAAACTGAAAAAATCGCCAAAATGGGGTTGGTACTGGTTTCACAACAACCGTATAGCGCTGGGGTTTATTCACTTGAAGAAGCATTTCAAGCTCAGAGAATCGAGTCCAAAGATGCTGATGCAATATTGCCTCAATGAAAAGTTTTTTTCGCTGGTTTATCGCTTGGTTTTTGCCTTTTAGTTGCCTCCACTTAAGGAGCATTCATTAAAGACGTCCTCTAAGAAGTGTGGAAGTAGTATTCTCAAAAGGGACAAATGGGGACAATAGGAAAGGACAGAAAGGGACAAGGGAAGGGTAAAAAATTGCTTATTTCGGGTGGGACGTCCTTAATGGATGCTTTCTTATTGTAAATAAAAAGTTTAGGTTTAAATGCAATAAACTACGCGCAATTAAAAATTAATAAAAAATTGATTAAAAATTGATAAGCATTTATTTAAAAAGCGTATATTCTTGAAGTATTCTTATACATTAATTAAACCAATCACTTCGCATGGTCTTTTTAAAGACAGAAACTTTAAACAACTTTAATATTTCATTGATGTTCCCGATATTTGTTCCTTTTTTTCTCAAATATCTTTTCATAATACTCCAAAAGCCTTCAACTATCTGGGTATATTAGCTCCAGTAACAGGATCTAGATAAAGCATACTATGGTTAACTGTTTGATGGGTATAGTCAAAAACTTTTAAAATGGAAACCAAACCTCTATACCCACGCCATTCGTCCGTTACAATGGTAGTTCTTAATCGTACTCTGCTCCTTATAACGTCGAACAAGAACCTCATTGATCTATGCTCGACTTGCTCAACAAAATATTCATTTACATTTCCTCTCACAACACCTCCTATAACCCATTTTTGGTTTCTTAAACTTCTGCCTCTCCTGTATTTTATTTTACAAAGCAAGCACCCATCGATCTCAACTGTTGTGCCTGGTCCGCCGATCATGTTACTTTCGTTAAAATTAATATAATGAAAAACTAAATCGTTAAATTTTTCGTACCAACGTGTAATTGTACTACAGTTTTTCTTTATATCTAATGCAACTAAAACTGCGGACGCATCTTTTCTCCATTCGTTTAATATATAAAAACCTTCATGTAAGCTCAATTTTGCATGCCTAAATATTGTTCCATTTAATATTGATTTCGAAGTATTGCATCGAATAAGATCACGCGTATTGAAACAACGATAAACCGTGGCAACTTGTTTTGACTTCTGCATGTATCTGTTACACTTATAGCATACTGGAACAAATAAAATTGAATTTTCAATCAAAAAATTGACAATCCAATTGTCATTTAGAGATTTATAAAGAAAGGTTGTTATTTCTATATGCCAAAAAATAAATTCAAACTATTATTTATTAATCAATTTCTTATCAATTTTTAATTGCGCTTAGTTTATTGCATTTTAACCAAAGTTTATATTTATGTATGAGCTTAAGGACTTTTTATTCACACCGCGTGCTAAAATATTTATTTATGGTTAAATTAATTTGTTTATTAGTAATATGCTATTTTAATTAAATAGGTGTAAATATTGTTCCATTTATATAAATAGTTAAATGCAAAAAATTGGTTTATAATTTCAGGCATCAAATGAATTGACTAATCTCGAAATCGGGAATTTAATATCAAGCATTTTTAAATCATGGGGTTCAAAATATCGGAAGTATTTTTATTTTTCTTTATTTAATGATCATTTAGCGTCTAGAAGCCTGAAATTTAATTAAATTAATTGTAATTATTTTTTTTAAAACTTCTATTTACGCGCGTTAACACAATTGATGTGTAAATTTTTGTAAATTGTCAATGAGTTACAAGTAATGCATGTAGCACTGAACATGTTTTTTTCACCTGGTAGAATTTTGTTATGTAAAATAGATTTGATACGACGATTTAGAATGTCGGATGACTGACAGTAATATAAAATCAATACAATCTTTGTGATAACTCGTGCAAATTTCAATATTAGACTAGTTTTTGAGCAGGAAACATGAAAATTTCTCTTCGCGCCAAATAAGAATACGACAAAATGCAATCAACTTTATTGTATATTTTTTCTAGTACACTGGAAATTATATCACTTGCTATGTTGGTAATAGAAAATCAAATAATTAAAAACCGGCCAAATAATTATAAAAACAGAGATGGAATTTTATTTTAAATTACTTATAGAATCTGAGTTAATTAATAAAAATTTAAAAACAAGCTCATATTCTAATAGATTTTAACTTAAACATAACAATGACACCGATATAAATTTTATAAAACGTTATCAAAATATTTCTAAAAAATCACAAAACAAATTATTTATTTATTTTAAAATTTAAATATAAAACATTTTTAATAAAATTTAATATTTTTTTTCATTTTTTCATCATACATTCTTATCATTTTACATATGTATCCATATACCGAGCCTCATTTTTCTAGCTTTAAATACAAGACTATTGGCGACTACTGTCATATCATTTGTTTTCAACGTTGGTTATAAAGATAGGTGACTTGACATCATTACACCGAACGTAGTTCCTCAATCATAGTTCGTGTTAAAGTACAAATTAGCTAAGGTGAACTGACTTTATAATGTCGAAAAAGCTGTTTGAAAATAATGGTGATATTAACCCATTCAGGATTATTATGCTATCAAACCTGTGTATTCATGATACGTTCCATATTGGTTCTGTACACAGTATTCGAAAATTCATAAGCAGATGATGTTTCCTAGACTATTTGCCGATTGAGATTTGTATTTGAGAATGAAACAAATGCAAGTCTCTGGATTTATCATCAGGAAATCTAACGACTTTCGCATCGATCAATTGCCCAAATTGATTAAGTCCTTCTTTCAGCATCGGTTCATCTACATCAAAGCCAATGTCACCAACAAATGTCTGTGCTGAATCTCTATAGTCAATTTTAACAGATGTTATAGCTGCAGGTCCTAGTATCTTACTAGATCCATTTGCCCAGTTAACTTTAATTTGATCATTCCACATATAAATTCCATCTACTGTCGATGAAGATAAACTTCGAGAAACTTGGTAAGTTCATTCGATAAACGCATATGGGTTTGATTGGCAACGAAAATCTCTTGTAATATGACAACTAATAGATTGACCAATATTTCCAAATATTATGTTTAATAGATAATCATAAATTCATAATAAATCCTGATTTTGACAAGTTCACAATCTTGCGTTGATAAGTAATACATTAGGAAAATTGACGATCAAAAATTCAAAATATTATAAAATTTATTTTAAAATCAAATTTCAACTCCAAAAGACCAACAAAATTGATCCATCAAAACAAACCACAAAAATTCAAAATTTTCTCAAATGTAATTTTTTAAAATTAAATAAATTTACATTTTAACTGGCCGAAACCAGTGATCGATATTTCTAAAACTACCTTCATTTTTGGGTGCTTGACTGTCGATAGGTCTTAAGGTAACTGGAGAACTTCCATCTTACCTTAGATCTTCTGATAATGGTGCCAATTACGAAAAAATTAATTTAATGTCGTTATAATACTTTTAACATTTGCTTATACGATTGACTTATTGTATAGATTAATCTTGTGACCAAGCTCATTTTGTTTCCTTGAGAAAGTTGGTTTATTGCGTCTAAAACACCTCTGTGTCCCATTCAGTTACTATTCTTAATTCATACTGTAAAGGTTTGAACTAAAGTTTTCAGATTCGTTTAATTGACAAAACCTTTCATCATCTAAACCATCATAATTTTTTCCTCTCATCCTAACGTTTAAAAAAACAGATAACAAGTTTGAGGTAAAAAGTGCCCACTATTTTCCTTACTTAAAATGATATCTTACTATTCACTATCAACTTTACCATACATTACTGTTAGGTTACGACGGTCAACTGCCTTCTTGTTCATCCCATGGCTTATTTTGTCCCTTATTTGGTTTTTATTTTATTTACTTTAAATTATATTGCATTAGTATTTTCCGAATTGCATTAAATTATTGCTTTTATTTTTATAATTATGGTGTTTTTTATGACTTTCGCGATTCCGTACTGCATTTGATTTAATATCAAGAAATATAGTTTCAAGTGGATTTGGTTCCAAAACTCTACAAATTCTTTCTTTCGTCGGAATCCTTGTTTCAGTTTTTAATTGTTCACAATTATAAATGTTAAAACCCACTTGTATGCAATTTCTAATTCCAAATTTTTGATTCACAGTTCTCGACTTTCACAGGTTCCGCGTGACAGTTTTAGTTAGATTTTTAATAAATTGTGTACTTCGATCATTGGGTATCAACATAGATGGTGCTCGCACCACTACTGGCTTGCATTGCGATATATCAGATTCTAATTGGAATCTTGAAGATATAAACAAATATTAAGATAATACATGTGTGCATCATTACAATTTATTAATAATTTTCGATACCGGGAAACCGTCTTCACGTGGCTCATGAAATGGTTGAAGTCTTGATGAACACTTAAGTTAACTGTAAGACAAGTTTTTTGCAAAAATTGATATATTTTCAATTTTATATATATCCATTTTATGTTTATAAAAAATTAAAAAATCTAATTTTAAATCCAGTCTCACAAAAGTTTACACATGCCCTATGTAAAACTATCGACAATAGAATCTTTTAAAATAGTAAAAACTGAAAATTTGTATTAAGCAGTATTGATAAGCATAAAAAAAACTTTCATTTTTAAAATCTCGCGTCTGGAGCGGTTGAATTTTATTTTTAATCAAATACTATGATTACATTTTTTCAGGGACTTTCTCTTTATGCTGGAATACTTTATAAATCTCATCAATAGAAAATGATAAAATACGGAATTTTGTTCAATAAAGTTTAATCAAAAATTCTTATTGTTTTATTAAATATAAAATATAGGTATTGGTTCAAAATATATTAGTCTTTCAATATTTATTAGTAATTACAGTTCATTTTACTGTAAATAAGAAACAAATAATACAAAGTAATACAATAGGTACATGGAAATAAATTGAATTTGAATAAAAATCATGAAGACTTTTTAATATATTTATTTTCTTGTAATGTTTCTTCTTTGATTAAAAATTTCATATGGTCTCTAAAATAAAATTAAAACCTATTACAAAATTACAAATATATATACATCATTCCTATAGGTAAATCTTTAAATGACTGTAAATTTTTGAGGATAAATTGTGGATATCTTGGTGACTTTTTCCAGACATAATAAAAGAAAATCAACTCCCAGAATTGTCGGTTTTTAAACTAAACAATAATTAAAACATTTTTAAAAACAAAGACAAACTATTTCGTTTGATTCTAAATAACATTTGAATTTTTTGTTATGTTTCAAGAAGTTCTTTTCGAATTCACGACATTCAACCACAGATAATTTCTTGGGTTCTTTGGATATCTTAGCTGTTAAAAGCTTATCAAATTTAAAATTTACTGTAATTTAAAAATACATTTTACTAATTTTGGTTGCAGATAGGTACTCAATATTTTTATTTGTTAATTATATTATTATTATTATTATTATTATTATTATTATTATTATTATTATTAAATGAATTGAATGAAATTCAAAAATAAATAATTTTTATTCTTAGACATGAATGCCAGAAGTACAATAAGTAAACTACATTACAAAACAAATTCTAGTGAGAGAGCATATTTTTACACATACTGATTTATATTTGGTAAATTATTTACTTTGTTTATGTTGATTTCATAATGTTATGATAACAAATCTTTGCATTTAAATACAATACACATTATGGAGTATCCATTAAGGACAACCGTAATTATGGGGGTCTTCGCAAAATGTACAAATTGGGACACTAGTGGAGGGTTCAAATGCTTAGGACATGGATTTTATCACTATTTTTCCCATTTGATCATTTCAATTATGCATGCAAGTTTTTTCTTTATTTTATAATCATTGTATGCGAGAAAATAAAAAATTTTGTAAGGCTAGCATATTTAATCTCCACTTGAGTCGAATAGCATATAGTTCCATATATTCATACAGATTATTTGCATGACTTATATGCGTTGGTGCATTAACACAATTATTTATTTTGTGTAGGTATGTTCGTGTAGGTATTTATTATATATTATACAATGTTGTAATTATTTGGATCGTGTTAGGCTAGAACTAGCGTGATAGGTTGATTGTTTATATAAAAAAAATGAGTCACTATAAATTTGAGTAAAATACCAAGTAAACATAAAAATAAGCATTAGGTATGAAAAGTAAAATAAAGAAATTCAAAGTTAAAAGAAAAAAAACATTTCATATAATTGTTACAATTTAAAACAGCGGAAACGACGAAAAATATACAAAAACTTTGCAGGCGGGTTAATAGCTGAATTAAGAAAATTGATAAAAAATCGCGCATGACCACTTCATCCTAGTTCCACTATATAAGTAACAAAAAAAATAGACGACAATCAGAATCGATCAATTTTTAATTATATTTTTAATTTTGTGAAAACTTGACATGTAATTCTTGCTAATAATTGGATGAAGTTAATTTGGAAAATTTTTTGGTGGCGTAAAGTATTTGAATATCAGAGGTCTTCGTTGCTACAGATATGGGCGATAGCAGATTCTGCTATTCGTCGATCTCATGTGTAATTTTCAAGGTAAACGATCGTCATGATGGCCTGGCTTTCATCGAGAATATTGAAGGATAAAATATGTAATTAATTACCTCATCCCATATTATTTGCTAACTACACCAAAGAAGATTGTGTTCTCAATTATGGCATATTTTCGCGAAGTGTATGCATGCCGTAAATCTCTAGTTTGGTGACAGACCATTTCGACAATTATTCTATGGCAGTTGATAACGTTTTTACTATCTATTTGACTCCAAAAAACACTCGTTACTTTGTAGTAAAGATAACACATGTGGCACACGTGTCAAAACTGTATTTCTAATTATATTTTTATTTTTGCTTAACTTATTGAACTTGAAGACCTTCGGCAAGTGTCAATTGCATATCTGTTACACGAATGGATAAGTAACTCACTCAACAACATATCAATACTTAAACCGAGGTTTGAAATGTTTATGCGAATTAAAAAGCTTTTTTCTGATGTGGGTTTTAGCAATGCCAGGTTTTGAAACAGTTTACAAATTAATAAGCTTTGAATGTTCTAATCAAACGGCAAAGATTGCCAAGTTTAAATATCGGCTATACGAAGTTTTTGGGCCATCATATGTAATGTTTAAATTTTTAGCTTTGTTTTAATATAAAATTAGTATTAAACATTTTCAATCAACAAAGAATTTAATGCAATGGTTATTATTATTTACCAGCCTGTAATCCGTCATAAATGACGTAAGTAAAATACACATTAGGCTTTTTAATTCGAATTTAAAAAAAAAGACATTACGAAAATGATAATATATAATATATTTATTTGTTGAAACTGAACGCGTTTCAAATGATGGAAATTTAAGATACGAAAAAAAATATTTTAAAGACTATTTAATAAATACGATTAAAATCTTAAGATTATATTTAAGCATAGTAAATGAATAATGATGTGCATAAAAACATTACTTTAATAATCTAAAACATATATTATTTCAAGAGTTTAAAACATTCAAATTTCCTTTTTGGGTTTAAAACAGGTTTACACGGACTTCCGCCTCAAAACTTAACTGAGCGGGGTTTGTCTAGTTGTTTGTAATCATATAACATTATATATTTTTAGCGTTACACTTAAACAAACACCACCGGGCAATGGCATTGTTTTCAAAGTTAATAATTTATTGTGAAACTTTACAGTAATTAATTTGGAATATTATGTTACATAGTTAATTAATTACCTTAGCAGCTTATTTAGTCCTAATATTTAAAATTCCGTGAAAATTAAATGGTGAATTTCATTAATTTATGACAAAAAGCTGTTCTTCAAAACTTAATTTTTCATCACTACAATTCGACTTTGCTACCACCCAATGAAATTTACTCGCGTAAACTTTTTCTATGGACAAAATGCCATTTTCAAGTCTAAATGTTTGAAATACGACTTCGATTAAAAAACTCTGAAATGGCCAAAGTACTTAAATAAAAGTTCGACAGAAGAAATTTGAAAAAACAGAAATCAAAATAAATTACGAATGAATTTAAAATTTATAAAGAAACATTTCAATTAAATTCAATTGTTTCAAACAATCCAAGGACAAAAATAAAAACGCCATGCTCTCATACATTCTACTTATTTGGTGGATTGTATTGGAATTTAAACATTTTTTATTTAATGAGATATTAAATTTGTATAAAAAGGGGAAATTCAATAAATAAAAAATCTGATCATTTATAGGAGTGATAGGCAACCTAAATGAACTAAAGAGCCAATAATAGGAAATTTTTAATTTAAGAAAACTTAAATTGTTTATTAATAGTCATATAATTGAATATTAGAATTGAGTAGTATTTTTTTAATTTCTAAGAATAATCATTTGGCAATCTAATTTAATTAATAATAATCACAAATAATTTTAATTAACAACATTCATTATTTTAGCCATTAATCATATTCGTTAAAATGATATAAATCGTTTAAACTTAAAGAGAATAAAACAATAAAAAAAATACAAAATGACTGAAAATAATACTGAAAATAGTAGTTCATCTTTGCTATTATCAAAGGGCTTTGATGATATTCTGGATGCATCAGATATTGTTAGTTTAGATGAAATTGTACAAACAAGAAAGTACAAATAATCCTGACTAAATTTACAAAATAATACATAAGGGAAAAAATGAGATTTTTGCTGTTCAACTTCACATTATTGCAAAATGGAGTGTCATAAAAACAAAAGACAAACATCCACAGGCTGCTCAGTAAACATTTATCGCAATAGTTATTTGATATCCATATAATGACAAAGGCGCACTGGGGGGAATTATGAACTAAATGGATAATTTTAGTAGCATTTACATATTGCAACAAACATTTATTTATTATATGATTTCTTTAAAAAATAAAAATTCAACTCCAATGATTTTTAATGTAAGAACTGGCAAAATAGTTACTTTTCTTGCTCATCATCAGTAGTAAATGCATGATTATTAAATATAATGTTAAGCTAGAATTCAGAGCCTGAGAAGTTTGTCAAAATTTCAATTAAGAAAAATTATTCAAATTAACGAAAAACATGAATTGTTCATCAAACAAAAACAGCAAGAATTGTCTAACTGAAACATCAATATATTTTTTAATATGCAACGTTTATGCTATAGGAAATGAACATACAAATTGCTGTAAATTAGCACACATGGAATGTAAATTAATGATTTGAATTTAGTGTGAAAATGCTCTTCATTTATCATCATGAAGTAGAGATTATCCGGAAACAGATTGACAAAACTAAAGTTTATTAATTAGATAAGTTTTACCACGTACACGAGTTAATAAAGCAAATACTCCGATTAACCAAGACTCGCGATGTGTTTATCGAAAGTTGAGTACCTGATAAACGAATAGAGCCATGTTCTCATGAAATATATTTTCCGCGACAGAATTGTGTAGACGAGTTCCTAATTTTTGAGATTCCTGAGAGTGGAAATATAATACCGACGCATCATGTCATAGCTGGTGATTCGTGGAGAATGATACTAAAAGAATTTTTTTTAACAATTCATTGTAATTGTGTTAAATGTATTGTGATTGTATTAAAGTTTTGAATTAATAAATGCTTATATCATTAATTAACTTTGGTTTTATCACGAATAGTTAAAGCGAATCCGATATTGAATTATTTCCCTATATAGAACATAAAGCGCATAAACATGATTACGGAGAGTAAAGGTAATTTGAGTAAAACGATATGAATAAGAAGATGGCGTGAATGAGAGGTAATGCTTACAAGTGGACACACTAATAGTCATGTCTTTTAGCAATGTAATTCATCTGAGAAATGTTGTCACATATAAACCAGAAATAGGTAACCCCTAAGCGTTAACATTGATATATTTACAACTGTATTGCATCAGCCCTATCACAAAGGTATATTTCCGAGTAAAAAATATGGAAAACACAGTCGATAATCGTATTTATCCAAATTCTTTATAAGATTCCTAAAGTAAACTAAAGTCAGAAAATGCGGTGTTTACAGCAAACATAATCTAATTAAAGAAAATTCAAATTATTGCAACGATTGAAATTTTCCTTTTTGGCATTGCTAATATAAAAATAATCCGACATGAAAGAGCTAATCTTTTAAATATTAAAATTTTGTGCTAGACGATTTCCTTACTTGATTCCATCCACATTAATAAAAGTGTTCCTCTTTACAATATCAAAGCTGTCCAGCTTTAATCCCAATCTGCTAATTTCTTGTATACTCAACCACAAAATAAAACGAAACCCAGTTTTGCATTTGAGTGGATTTAATGCTGTGGAGATATGCTATTGCCATTATGTTCAAACCGACATCGAGCAACAATGGGGTTTTTTGAATCATTTATTCTGACACGTACAAGAGCAGATTTCTTCGCAACAACTACTCCAAGTCAATTTTTATTTAAAATTAAATTATCTATTAAAATTATTCCACTTATTGAATAAATACATATGCTATTCTACAGCGCGTATTGAGATACAAAAATTTCTACTGTTTTCTACCATTTCACTCCATTCCAAATAGAGTTTATTATTGAAAATTTTCGTACATTTAAAATTTTTATAATTACAAAGTTAAAAAAGAAATTGTTCTTTTCAATATTAAAATTTCGAAATTTTAACATTGTAAAATAACAATTACACATTCTTAATTTAATATAAGCTAGAACATTTTATGGCAGATAATAAAATAAATATTCTAATTGATTTATTTAAAAGTAATATAATATTCTAAATTTTAGTTTTACAATATTATAATAAATATATATTTTAAACACTCAGAAAATGGATGCCACAGTGAATAATTAGGATTGCTGGAAATATTTTGGAAAGAAATAGTAAAATGTAAAATCTGTCGAAGCGCATGTCAAGCGCAAATAATTCTCCATAACAGCATCTGGAACCGGTACATTCATTAAGATTGAAATAAAAATAATTGCAATTTATAACAAAACGCTTTGAAGAAAATTAAAAAGCCAATCATTAATGAAATAATTTCCAAATCGACTACAGTAGATCGCTTGACCGTTAGTGGATTCATTCGAAAAATATTTCAATGACTCCAATGGTTATTGTTTTTTCATTTGTACCCCTTTTTTTATTCCGCATTTTGGGCAATATAAATATTTTGATAATATTATATAATATGGATAAATATAATAATAATAATTTTTAAAATTTTAATTTTTTATTGTAGAGATATTGAAAGAAAAGAATATGAAACAGTTAAACAAAATATTGATTAGAAGATTGGAAATAAAACGGCATGAAAGCGTAAAAAGGATTTGAAAATTATGATGATTAATTGGACGTGTCTATTATTATTACTATTATTATGAATTTTGATAACACATACAAGCCCACATTAATTAAACGTAACACAACAAACACTCCCAGACTGTCACAATACCTTTTTACATGAGACTCAACTGGGCTCGTATATAAAAAAGTAACTGTTAGCCGCAAGGCCGCGCTATAACAATATTATATATTATTAACATAGAAACCAAGAGAAAATATGAAATTCATAATGAACTATTACGACAAATTTTAAGCAAATATCATTCAAACAAGGACAGATTATTTAATATGAGAAATTTATTGAATTTACAAACTGATTTTAGTGATAACTATTAGGAGAATTTCAGTTTAGTTAAAATCAATTATATCTGCCCATAGGAAATTTTGATTAAATCAAAGGATGAGAGAGGCTTGCAACAGCTAGATTAAGCTTTGAAAAGGATCTTGCTGTTACTATGAGTGATAATGAGAGTCTTATATTGGAATTTCAATTCTACCTGATGATGACAGTGAGCCGGCTGAAATGTATTGCAGTATCAGCTATGTTCGAGTGGAGTTTTCTAATATTTACATCTGCACCATTGTTATGTGTTTGTTATCATTAATTGTTACGCAACAAATATCGTCGTAATTGATATAGATACGATTAATGCTTTTACTGACATAAACTCAAGAATTTTAATAATTACATAGTTTTTAATTTATGCATTGCCCACGAGCAGCAAAGACGGCATTAGACAAGCAGCTAGGATGACTACAGATCCAGAACAATTACTCCAGGAGGCTTCAAAACGATTGGAAAATTCGTCAAAACCTTGAAGGGCAATCGCAATTTTGGAACTGACGAAAAAATCAAAAATTATTTATCCAGAAAGCTCAATTGCAAGTCATTTATTACAAATTTCTGATAACAATTTAATGTAATTCCCACATACATTCATTTTGTGGCCGATACGCTTATTGGAACTCATTCAAGACCGCCTTTCCTAGGTTTGCCAAAAATTCTTTCATGTATAGAAAATAGAAGTTTCAACTATCATAATCATGGTCAACCCCCCCCCCCCTTCCCATTGACTAAAAAATCATCTTAATTATGTCAGCAATAAATTTACTAATTAAAAAATAAATTGAATACCTATTTGAGTGGATGTATTAGAATTAATTGTCAATTGCACAAGTGATTTTTCGACATTGTATTTATTTTTCATCAAAAGATACAGTGCCTGGAGAGAAATCATTTCAGAATTGTTAAACTAATAATTTACATCTTCATCATCAGCCGGCTTTGAAACTTGATATCCACATTTGTTTCCGTACTTTTTCAAATATATTTTAATATCATTTTTTTTCAACTTAAATGGTTTCC
This sequence comes from Schmidtea mediterranea, assembly GCA_022537955.1. Classification (NCBI taxonomy): domain Eukaryota; kingdom Metazoa; phylum Platyhelminthes; order Tricladida; family Dugesiidae; genus Schmidtea; species Schmidtea mediterranea. Next base: position 211,905,838 of record CM039679.1, on the reverse strand, counting down.
ACAATAAAATTCCGTTTGACTTCTTGTCAGCATAATATAGTTTTGGTTTAACACTTATTAATAAATTGGATACTGCAGCTTGATATTCTTCTCCAATTCTTGACTGAATACAATATTAATTTCCATAATTCAAAAAATAATTTGAATACTGAAAAATTACACGATTCAACATTGTTTAAAAAATTATTTGATTTATAAGAATTTAATAGGGAAGATCTTCCTTAACATAAAAAGTTCAATAATAGTGTTTATTTAATATAAATTACTTTTCAAAAAGTGGAATGCATTGCTTTGATTATTTTTTTCTTTAGGACTAACACTACAATCAATATCAATCACCAATTTGCTAGAAACACTGTCGATATCTGAATTATCATCCATTGTAAAAATTGTTATTTAAAATTTAATGTCAGAATTTTAAATAAATAAATTATTGCGTCAACTTAATTAGCAATTTTAAACAAGTATTTCAACAATTTCCTTGATAGTACACTAGAGCCTCGAGTTGCGTTGTATTTTTAAAATTATAATAAATTAATTTATTATAAAATAAATAGCCTCTTAAATTTTTAAATTTGGGTTGTAAAATCACTTGTTCAAAAGCATTAAACATTTTATTTATGGCAACAATAAATCAGATAAATTAAATTACTAACATTAAACCATACGTGGTTGATTCTTAGAAAGAGTTGAGAATTTCTTAGGAGCCGCTAGTTAGGAAATCACGAACTCTCATAAATTGTTATTATCCATTGTTGGACCAGAACACATATGGCCTTGGAAAATGTTTAAATGGATCGGTAACACACATGCAAATATAACATGCAAATTTAAATAAACCTATTGAAACATCAATTAAACCCTATCAAATATGAGAAAAAAGAGAATTAAATATAAAATAATAAACATAAAAATAAATTAAAATAATAACAAAACGCACCAAGATTCGCACGATACCAACACAAACATAACAAGAAAACACAACAAATTCGACAAAAATTGATAAAGTAATAAAAGTTCATGAAAATGAAACTTAAATCAAAAGATTTGAATTAGTAATAATTCAATAAAAATTCTGAATAAAAAATTATTAAAATAAATCGAAAAATAATAAAATTAAAGAATAGAATTCACTAGAAAATATCAAGGTCGAATTTTGTTTTACTGCATCAAATTTAACATGCGAGGTTAGGGACAGAAAATAGGTATAAATACTGATCCATTTTCACATTAAAAAACCCGTTTTTCGAAACACACCATTTTTTCAAAACCATTTTGAATTAAAACTTTGTTTGAAAATCTATATTAAAACTTTAGGTGAGAAATAGTTTTATTTGGAGCTCTCTCTCCACGTCACATCCTCGCAACCTCGGTAGAGCTCTGCTTGGATGTCGGCGTGGGGGGAGATGCATTTTTATGCTTTTATGATTTCATTGGACAAGTAATTTTGTATGTTGATTATTTAATATGTTAATAAATATTGTTTTTCATATATTTAATGATATTAATTAATCTGTCGAAATTTTTCCGGCCCACAGCCAACACAAAACGCAAGTTAGCAAAATCTACATAGTACAGATTCATGTAAGTGCGTGGAAAATCGCCAATGATATGTACCCGTGAAGACCCAGCGTGCGGAACGCAGGGGTCGTAACGTCAATATTGTTCCATATAGAAGAGACGAGAAATAAGGAAGGGGTCTTTTGGCTGCTTCCTCGTTTCTCATTTCTGCAAAATCGACTTAATTTATATTACACACGGCTCCAAATCATCACACCGAGTAGTCCAGTGGGCACTCATTAACTATAATATAAACATAACATGCGTCTAAGGTCAATTAAAGGAAGGTGACGGGAAATTAAATAAAAATTGAAATCGTTGTTATTTGCTATAAACTCCTGATATCAATCTATGTTATTCATCACGAATTTATATTGTAAGTTCATAATACTAATCATGAATCCAGATTATCTATTGTAAATCTTTATTAAATTCACATTATTAATTCATACTGTTAATTGCAAATCTCTTATTAATGATAAACTCATCTTGTTAACTATAGATCCATATTATTAATTACAAACCCTTGCATTGATGATACATTCGTATTAGTAATTATAAATCCTTTTAGTAATGGTAAATTCATATCCTTATTCGTAAAATTCTTGTTAATAATTAATTGTAAATCTTTTATAATACTAAATGAAAAGTTGCATTATTAACGGTAAACTCATTTTCGTAATCGTAAATTTCAAATTCATGTTATTAATTATAAAATATCATTGTCACTTATAAACCTTTACTACAAGTTCCTATCATCAATTTCCAATTCATATATTAAAGTTACCATTAACTCTCAATTATTAACTATAGATTATACGATCAAGTATACGATTCATAAATTAATTATAAGCCCCTATCATTCTTTTATGATGTTTTAATATTATTTAAACGTTTCTATTGTTAACAAAAACTACAAATTAATATTATTATCATGTAGAGTATAAATTATAATTTCCAATATTAATTAGAGATTTTTCACTTAGCAAATAAAAATTAGGAAGTAACTCACAAAATCACCCATGAAAATCAAAAACTTACGAAAATCAAAAAATCATAAACATAAATGAATAATATTCGAATTAATAGTTCCAACCCTAAAAGCAGGAGGTACATGAAAATCAAATTGACGAGAATGAGATGCACAAATCCATATAAAGCTAGGAATCACGAATAACATATGAATGCGCAACAATGTACTTCTAATAGGTTAACGTCCTGAATCCAACGAGGGAGAGCCTTCGTCCGAGTAATGCCGTGCTATCCGAAGAGAGTCAGTTATTCCTTCCCACGATAAATCTGAGATAGAATGAAATGAAATCAACTTATCAACATCAAGATTTCCATTTTCGCCGATCGATAAACATAATTTTCCTGAAAGAAAAATCTCAGTAACCAGACAACGTAAATCTCACATAAAACTAACTCACTGGTTAATAGGAAACCGTATGGATGGTCAACATCATCATCAATATCTCGAACCATTATGTTTCTCCGAAAAACTCGACATCGATTCAGTAAGATTTAATCTGAAAAATAAACAAGTTAAAATGATAATTTACGCTGACCGGAAACTTACGAATAAACAACTGCAAATTGATTAATTTATCGACCACGGAGACACGCGTCCAAAGTTAAATCATCTTGAATCGCCGACTATTTTCCATGATAGATATGTTAATACAAATTGAACCTGGACATTGATACATCCGTTCAGTCCACAAAGTCGGAGATCGAATTATTGGTATGAATAAATTATGTAAATAAAAATCTAATTCCAAACTTAATTAAACAATGTCAACCCTTTTGCCGAATGGCGAATAGTGCACGATCATTTAAATAATATGATTATATTAAGGCAGTACAGAGAATATGAGTAAATACAATCAATAGTATATAAACCCTCGCCGATATCAGTGAATTAATATTACCAATGCCCCGCCAACGAAATTATAGAAAGAGAACTATTTCGAACAGCCCAACCGGCGAAAGATCGACAGCCGATCCCGACCCACAACACTTAGGTAACGATTTTTGTGTATAAATAATGATGGTTTCCCCGTAATAAAATTAATGTTTTGTTTTGTGCTTATAACATAATAAAAGTGCCACGTTTGGTGAACGATGTAGTATCGGACTTGCGGTCGAAACTCTATATTAAATTTCATAATCGAATTCTAGGATGATAATTCTCTATGTTAGGTTATTAGAAATTCTTCTCCATGGCACTGGAAGTAATAGTATAATCTTTAGATGTTATCTTCCACCACTCATAGATGGGAGACTACCAAATGTAGGGAATTTTTCTTGTAGAATGTAACAAAGTCCTTTTGAATTTCGTTCAGAATAGAACAAATACATACATCACCGATATAACGTCCAAAAGGGATTATATTAATTATGATTCTCATTCAGGAAGTTCAGACCCAGATCTCATTCCCATGCAACTTGCCGACCGATGGAGAGAAGCCTGGAAGCTTTACTGGCACTCTAGACGTCGCGAGTCATCCCCACTCAAATTCCAACGAACCAATGGCAGATCGGTAGACCCCCACCAAACTCCCGAAGTACCGGAACCATTCTGGGAAGAGTGGCACCCCACGGCAGAAATCTACGCACACGCACGGCACCTACTCGATGATCTTCTCGATCATCAACGACAAGTGGACCTACGAGTGGCCCGGGCCCGTCAATGTTTGGCAAACATTGAGGAGGACCTCGAAACCGGCCGGATTGCCGCTACCTATTATCACCCACGGCCACGCGGATCCCGGTACGGAGACACCGGGAAAGAGACGGGCGTGCACAGGAAGGACTCGCAGATGACGGGGTCCCACCGGGTTCGGAATACCAAAAGGCCGGTAATGATCATTCCAAACTGCTCCCCAGAGGAATGGGTAGCAAGAGGCTTCACGGACACATGATATTAACATTGTGAATCCCATTTAGTTAAAAATTTGTTACAAAAATAAAGATTTTGTTCGAGTAGACATTAATTTCGCTTTTGATGTTGTAACAATTCGTTAAGAAAATTTTGTTTAATTAGTTAATTCTATGGTAATAACTATTGTTTTGACATTATCAATTCCAGACATGGATTCCCTACAAACCCTGAGAGTAGAACTAGACGTAGCACGACAAAATAACAAGGCCCTATACGATCAGATAATCCAACTAACTCGAGAAGTACACCAAATTCGAGCCACCTGGATAGATCCAGCCAAAGTCAAACCCTTATATCAGAGACTCACAGCTGCTCAGAAAGGATGGGCAGAAGAAAATCAAATAAATCACAGTTTACGTACGCAAATACGAGGACTGGAGGTTGCCCTGTCAGCCAGTCAAGAGGAAGCGGCTGTTACATATCCGCTCGTATACGCACCGGCTCAGTTAGCCTATCGGGAGTCGGCAGCTGCTTCAACTTCGGTCTCGAACCCTGCAACAACCGTAAACACCCATTCTCGCCCAGGACGCAAGGAAAGAGCTAGGCGCCGTGCCGCTCTATTGCTAACCCAATCCAAATCAAATTTATAAACATTGTAACTCATGGATAATATATATTTTGTAGTTTGATTTTATTAACTCATGTAAGAGGATCCAGAAAATCATGATAGAATTCCTGTAACTTATTAGACTCTAATGATAAATACATGACATAAGGGGACCAATTACAAAAAATCGAGCATGTGTCTTCTAACGACGGCTCGTTGAACCCGAGTGTTGTCCGAGCAATTATAGTATTAGCGATAGCACTCACTTTTTGCGGACAATCCACCCGCTCGAGCACATTTCCAACGTTGCCTAGCAACGGGTGTCGAGTGGTAGTCAGAGTAATATTTTGTATGGCGTTACTGGGGCAACAATAAAGATAAACAAATAACGAAACCCTGTAACCCACCACCATTAATAAAATCTAGTTTAGTTAAACAAACTTATATAACTCTTATCAAACGAAATTTTTATAAGATCTATTAAATGGGTTTAAGTCAGTTAGAATTTAATCATTGCTTTGTGAAATCCATACATAGGATATGAATAACGCGGAATAAGGATCACGTGTTAAATCGAAAATGAAATCCGTAGTTTAATAAATAGAATTCGTAAATCTACGCAACGTCCTTTAAATTACGATAATACTAACACCCTAAAGAATGTCTGATTCGGCCATCCCTTATCATTGTACCATATTATAGCTCACTAATATTTTCAATTCGGATATGGACGCCATTCATGTTATTTATCAAGAATTATCTCTGCGCAAAGCAAACCTGGATCTCCACCAGCAGTTATTACAAATTAGCAAGGAATGCCAGAAAATCAAATCAACCTGTGTCAAACCTGAGCGGGGGAAGAAAGTTTACTAGAAGATGAATACAACTCAACGAGGCTGTCAGGAGGAGCGGCTATTAGTGCAGGCATTACGCACTCAGATACACGGACTGGAGGTAGCGTTAACTGCTAGTCAAGAAGGCAACGCAATTACCTACCCACTGGTCTTCAACCCAGCTCAATTGGCCTACCGCGATCAAGGGACCAAAAACAATCGACACCACTCACGTCCGGGAAGGTCCGAACGACGACGACGACGACGCCTGATCACAGCCAATAAGTTCAATGGAGGGCAACTACAAGGTTAAATGAATCAGTCAAATACTAATTTGTTACGGTGTAGAAAATGAATGATTTGTTTAATAATATGATAGTTATGTTTTTCTTTTTATTTGTTTATTTTGTTGCAAGTAATGAGGTCCTAATATTGTGAGAGATGCAGAAAATATACAATGTGAAAATTAGGAACAAAAAAGTGAAAGTTCAGTACATACCTTCTAACGGTAGCTTGCTGAACCCAACTGAAGGCCGATCCTTAGCAGTTTTAGAAATAAAGCTCACCTTTGGCGGTCTCAGAACCATTGGTTGTATCACCAACGTTGTCTAGCAACGGGTAACCAGTGGAGGGTCGAAAGGTTGCATGTCAGAGGTTCAAGGTCAGACATCCACGAACCCCAAAAAAGTAAAATAAAGTAAATACAAAATGCATCAAGAACCGTACAAAATTTACATAAAAAATAACATAATAACAAGAAAATTTGATCGAAAAACGACAATTTATATAAAAGTAGAAAATTAAAGAATTATATGAGTGAAATTTATTCAAATCAAAATTATATCTTTCATATTTCCGAGTATTTAAACAAAATTAACAACGGCATTTAAATTTTATTTTATTTAATAATTTATTTATTTAAATTTTATTTTATTTAATAATTTATTTATTTAAATTTTATTTTATTTAATATTTTAATAATTAATATTTAATAATTAATATAATAATTTATAATCAGATATTTAAAATATTTTTATCTAATTTATCAAAAGTTAATTTAAATCTTATTTTTAATTTTAATCATTTTAGAACCTAATTTTATGTCCGTTGATAATAATGCTTAAATATCCTCACACAAATAATGATAAAATGGAAATGATTCTTGCTGATGAAGAAAATATTCGCCAAATAGCAAATAACCTGGATCAGTTAACTAAATTAATAGAAATTCTTAACAGTCTACATCTAAACTAGACCTTTCCAAATTTTCAAGTGGTTAATTTCGCAATGGATATTAGGAAATTTTTTGTTAATTGTCTATATAGCCACTAAGAAATTCAAGAGAAAATTTCTGGTTTGTGAAGAAGTTTCAAATAAATATGTTGACAGTGATGTCGATCAAAATTGTCTTGCCTTTATAAATTTGAAACGAAATATCTACAAACCTCACATTCTAATTGATCTTGGATCAATATCTAGATCACTAACATGATTGTTGACATGGATACATGGGTGCTAGAAAAATAATAGTCATCCATTGTTTAAGGAATATTTGATGATAAATTTATCAATGATCTTAGAAAACTAAAACAAGACAAATACAAATAGAAATTATTTTTATCAAATAATAATTACAGAAATTAGATTTAATTATAAAAATGGTTCAATGGAAATTTTAATTTGAATAAAAAAAAACAAAACGAGTAAAAATGTATAATTGTGATCATTGTTCAGAAGATCTTGTAAAAGTTAAAGAAAACGATAACGAATATTTACTTTGCAAATCAAATAATTGCAATAATTTATATTTAATAACGATGAGAAAGAACAATATACCAATCTTTGGATATCATAACCCCTCATCATTCATAAGCGGCCACATGTTTCTGAAAATAAATATAAATTTAGTGATTTATCTCCCAAATATATTCCAAGAATCGAGCAATTCTGCAATAGGAGAAATACAGAAATCATTTACAAATTATCACAAACAATTACATTCAATTCAACCATTCAAACAAACTGTGAAGCTATATAAAAATCATTTGGCGCCTGAATATAAAAGAGAACAATTTTTCTTCAAACATTATTTTGACAATATGATTTCGAAATTAGATCTTTCCAAGCAATTTTCTGCGGCATTTACAAAAAAATTCTCATGCGAAAAATGCGACATCAACTTTTCAAGGTCATCGGTTGAAAATTCAATTTCGACATCTCTGATTCCATCTGAGTTTCCCAAATATTCAAACAATGTCGTAAGCTATTCTGAAAAGTGCAGCAAATGTTCCAAAAATGCTCAAACTTCAATTTCTATGAAATCAAATTCAAAGTTCCTTGCAATATTCCTAAAGCATGGATATTCAGGATCAAAACTCTCAGACTCATTGCACAATATCGAGATTGAACCGATATTAATACTTGAAAAAAGTGAGGATAGTAAAACAAAATTTACTCTTTGGATAAAGATTGATAATTGTTGGTGTATACAAAATAATAATTCCAATAAAATATGCGTAAAAGTGAAAAAAGTCTCAGTCGATCCCCCAAATGTCAGATTCATTATTTACGATAAATCCCATTTGCCAATAATTAAAAAAGCTAAACAAGAAAATACTAATAAAAACATCATTGCAATTTCAGACAAATTCAAACAAACAAATATAAATATAATTGATTTGACAAATGATAATGAAGCGACTGAAAACAAGTCTAAAAGTAAAAATGGAAAAACTTTAAAAAGAAAAAGGACATCTTCAGGTTATTATATTACAAATACAGAATTACTTAGACAATTGAAAAAAAGAAAATTGATTTAATACATTTTATTTAACTTATTTTAATTAACATTATATAATAATTTTTATATATTCTTTTTTGCTATTATTAATATATTAAAATATAAAAAATAGAAATTGTTTTAAAAATAAATAAATAATTAAATATCTTTAAATAGTTTAATAACCATTTTCAGGGCCTAGGCAGCAATTTAGTGACAAGTTTTCATCTAAAGTCTTAATATTTAAAATGGAAATTAAAACTGTTTTTGTTTGAGTGAATTATTGTTGTGTTAAACTGTCCTGTCATCTATTCAGATAGATGTTGGCGCTAAATTTTCCCAATAACTTTGTCTTTTATATTCAGCTTTAATTTATTTGTCGATTTATGAATTATGCTCATATGGCTTTAGTTTATGGTCTAGTATCAATCCAAAAATATCTGAGATCAGGATGAAACATAAACAGTGAACTAGTTCAGGGTTGAATAAGTCTGAGGCTAGATGTTGTTTGTGTTTAGAGCTCTTTTTCGGCTGATAACTTGTTCAGGCTAAGCGACCTCAAGCACAGGTCAATTTCGTAAAGATTTACCACATTTCTTTACGGATCGTCGGTGAAAATTAGCGATGGAAAACCTGATGAGTTTTCTAGAATTGGAAAGGTTGGTAATATTTGATAGCTCAAATATTTAGAAATAGGTAAAACTAATTTGTTCAACTGAGAAATAAATGCAGACCCATCTTAGAAAGTTGTTGGGGTTAACAAAATTCACAAATGTAAAATGGGAAATCAATAAAAACATTGATATTCGAAATAATAATTAAAAAGGCAAAATTAATTAAAAATTTTAAAATAAATATTTATCTAGTGAAACAGGTATGGGTGGATGCCAAATGACGAGACGAATCCAAATATAATAAAATTAAATCGATTGGGGTCGCCAGAAGAAAATATTTAATAAAAATAGAGATTAATTAAAAGTTAATTGGCTAATGGGAATCCCAATCTAATGGGAAGTTCAAGCCAACAGAAAACCCGAACAGTGTAAGAAACCCGGGATGTCAGCAAATTTTCTAATTACGGAAAACGAAATTGGTTGACGAAGGAAACCCGGGATAAAAAGATAACCCGCCACCAATAAAATTATTACAAATAAACGGAAACCTCGAGAGCCCTGAAGTATCTAATTTAGTTTTAGAAAGAGAGATGTCAAAAATGATAAAACAAATTTGGTTTGCGGGTGACCTGATTTGCGAGATGAGTATAAAAGGGAAAAGCAAATCAACAAAATTGCCAGTTGGTCAAAGAGAATATTTCCAAGAGTTCAGCAGAGAATGTAACAATCTTAGAAGGGATATCAACCAGCCAAACAAATTAAAGTATTGCACATCAGACAGAGACATCTCCATTTGGAAGACGTATCCCTACGTATTGATTGTGAATTTGTGCGGAGTATTGTGAATTGAATCGAATTTTGTGAAGGTTGTGAATAAATTGAATTGATTAAATAAGGACACCAAGGAGTCAGACCTTCTTTCCACCGACTTTCTTTAAAAACCCAACAAAGTTAATAAACCCAGTTAGGAATGTAGAATGAGAAAAAGATGTTAGACTTTTCATCGGTAGTCAGAAACTCGAAAGCGAAAATTTAATGAGAAGTAGTTCTAGTAATGGAACTCAATTACTAATGGATTTTCAGCCACATTACTAATATGGTAGTTGCCATGGGCACACGAGTGGAATAAGATAAACTAATCATGAAGCAACACTATATAAGCGACACTAAAAAATTAAATAAGATACAATACAAAGTATTTATTTTTCATAGTAGACCTTAATAAGTGTTTAAACTGTTGCTAATTTATGAAAACTGGAGCTGTTAAATTGTTCTTAATTTTCTTAATTCAAAAATGAAGAAAATAGATTTCTATTTATAAACAAATCTCATATTTTCAGTGAATATACATTTAATGTACAAAGCCACGAAAAACTGTCAAGAAATCACCGAGTATTAAAATTATAAATCAAAACGAATCTGTTCGAAAAACTTTAGGTACTCTAACGCAGCGACATAGCAGAATTGATATTGGTCTTCTGTTTGTAAAAGTGCAGGTCTCTGCCATCTTAGAAGTTTAACAGTTTGAAATAGATCTATAACGCTTTCATTTTTCATTCTTTCAATAATGTTAGATAGAGCCAAAAATATGCCCGTTCTTCCAGACCCAGCACTATAACAATATTGTAAATTTCCCTTAACAAAACTTCACAACATTTACCTGCAATGCACCATTATCGGACCATCTTGTCCCAGTTGAATCTTTGTTTTATGAACTTGATTGATAAGATCTAAAAAGACTTGTGTGGAATGAGGTATACTTTCACTTTCTTGCCAATCTGTGAATTGAAACTGACGAATTACTCGACTTTGTGAATCTCTAGTGTCAGTTAACTTGAATTCTCGAATAATATACGTTGTCATGTTGTATTCAGCCACTGGGTCGACGATGAAAAACTGATATCTCGACGAACGTTTTACTGGCCAATATTGAAAAGAGCGTTCCTATTAAATAAGATTAACTTCACATTGCATTGAATTCAAAATTTTATATATACTCGATTGTTTTCTTTGAGCTGCGTTAACATGACTACGATAGAGGAATTATGCTCCCATAGAGTTCGCCAGAAATCTTCACAAGTTTCTGATAGTGGAGATTGGGCAGCTATGTATGCTTTACGAGACTTATAGCCGTCTATCCAACTTGCATTGATATAATCGGAGCCTTCAACGCCTCTAATGGGACATATATTTACTCTACTAAAATCTGGCGGAAGAATTTGAAGGATTCTGTTTTTCATTTGGTTACACTAGAATAAAATTACTTTGATACCTATAGTTCCAAAATTTCAAGTTATTTTTCGTAACGTATGTGTAAATGATTCGGAAACTACTGGAATGCAACATTTATTCTATCAAAATAATTTAGTCAATTTTCAGGTTTCTTCATTAGAATTACAGATATACATAATACTAATGATGCACTGTAAGATCGTATTGCAGTAAACAAGACGAACTAGCCTACCTACCTTCCTGCTGAACTTAACAAACGGGTTTCCACTCTCACTTACACTACATATGTATCGAAATCCTCTACAGGTTGCATTGGAAGTTATGACTAACCAATGAGAGATGCTCTACTCGCAAACTTCATCTCACGCCCGCTATTCATAAGTGTTAATATTAGCCTCCAAATCATTTGTAGAGGAGTTGCAACATTTAAATAAATGTCAAACTCCAATATTTCTACGCTGTTTGTAGCTTAATTTATTAAGTCATATAAAAGTCATAATTTTAAATGTTTCGAGATCTATCTTTTAAGAAAAGCTATCAGACATTAGATATATACAGCGATGCATTCCTACCGGTTCGCGTGAATCGTTTGTTGCAAATCTTGTAATTTTATTTTGTACAATTCAAAATGAACCACAATTAGCTTTGTTCCTAACATATATATACTAGGTAAAAATCAAATTGAACAATGAAAACATAAATATTAGAAAAAAGAATCACTACGAACCGGTTGAGAAATTTATATATATGATATATGATATAATGATTTTTCTATTGATTTACTATGAATCAGATGATTTATTGATATTCACCAATTTTCAGCAACAGCCTTTTTCAAGTGATAAGAAAATTTGAGAATATCATAAGTCATCTGATTCTTAATTAATCAATAAAAGCATTCTTTGTCATTGCAAAATGAAAATCATTCAGAGGTGAAAACTAGAAAAGTTCTTTTAATACTTTTAATTATATATAGAGAGATAAAAATATCGGAACTTACAATTTGAGTTGCAGTTTCGTAAGTAAGAGGTTGATAATTCGTACAAATATTTGCATGGGCAGTTGATGGAGTTGAGCAATGTGAGTGATTATTGGCGTTGGGTTTTATTCCTTGAAGAAATCCTTCAGAGCTTAAAACCAAGTTTTCAAATTCCATTTGTAAGCCTGTCATTTGAATACCATCGGCTGTTTTGTGATTAATTTCTATTTGGTTTAATTTTTCAATATGGTGAGCTAATTCACAAACAGGCACTTCTGTGTTTCCACATTGGACAGCTTCCAGTAAAGTCTCATAAATAAATATATACTGATCCTCAGTTTGAACCATGTAATTTCTTTGCGATCGAATGTTTGTCACATAGTTATAAATGTCAACTGTATTTTCATATCGTAGCCTCTCAAGCATATAGTCAATTACAATAAATGCTCCTAAAATATATATATATATATAACCGATAATTATAACACTTTCAAATAAATAGTACCGGTTCGACCGACTCCTGCTGAACAATGGACTACTATTGGTCCGCAATTTCTTGAGATTTCTGAATGAACTCTCCTGAGAAACATTAGCAAAGGAGCCGGATGATTTGGAACTCCATGATCAGGCCAGGCTGTGAATTGAAATTGAAAGATTTCTCGAACATTATTATCACTAAAATATGTTAAATGAACATTTTCTTCCCAAGGTTTTTCCATACTTTAATTTTTGTATGTGAAATTTTCTTATTGTATAATATGCTAGTTCAATTATATCAACAATAGTCACATTTATGTAACTGAATGTTGAGATTGAGCCTTTACCTCCTAGTGGCCAATATTGATCACACTTGGTTCTGTCTCTTTCCTCTAAACGAGTCATCATAACAATAACAGAAGAGTTCTGTTCCCACATCATTCTCCAAAAGTCTCCAATAGTTTCGGCTAACGGGCCCTATAAAACCTTTAATAAATTAAATAAAATTTCCCATCTTTCACTTGGGTAGCAATATAAGCTTTTGGATTAAGATAACCACTTATAAAATTAGCATTTATATAATCCGAGCCTGAGACAATGGGAGTTTCACTGAAGTTAGAATTTCTTTGGTCAAAAAGAGGTTGCAGAATAACTCTGCTATGGTCATATGCAATAACATTTGCATAGCGGTTTTTAGGTCGGTTTATTTCCATATTTGAACAATTCCATGTAAATTGTTGTCCAGGTTCAATAGACTCATATTCCTTGTTAAATAATTTGCTATCATTTTCTTTAAGCAAGGAAACATGTTCGGATAACGCTTCAACTGGAATTGGCGCATATTCTAAAATTCATGAAAACAAATTGTAATTTAATATTTTTTCCTCATTCAACATAATTTTATTAAAATATTTTGTTTTACTAATATAAGTAATAAGTAATTAGGTTTTACATGACTATGATGGAGGGTTATTCATAGACAATAGACTGGTGAAATTGTTTCATTATTAAGTACTTGTATACTAAGCCCGCCCATGATGGTCGCATAAGATAATTAAAACACTCATCACTTATTTTTCCGTGTTAGTTTTACCAAAATCATATAATATACATTGTAAGTTCTTTTCCATGTAACGCAAATCATTTTCATTTATGAAATCACTTTCGATTAAATGTGATCTATGTAGTATTGTTAAGAAAAATTGAAGCAAATTAATAATATTAATATTTAATAATTATTTACTGGCACATGTTTCGATAAAAATATCGATAGAAATAAATGGACACCATTTTAAAAGTACATTTTTGCAATATATTTCGACAACTCAACATGACATCATCGGGAATTAAATAATCTCAAAAAATGAAGTGTATGTATGTCTCTGATTTCAAGATAATTGCAAAATAAATGAGTAATTATTGGGAACGAATAACATATGAGGCATTGTTGATAAAATATTTAACTCTAAAATTAATGTTCAATCTACAGGTATTTTGAATGTATTTAAATAATTGAATGTGAATTGTGTATATTATGTATTTGATGTTATTTTCTGGGATGTTAAAATTATTTTATTTTGTAAAAATAATTTTAAATTTAATTTTTAAAATTTAGTTTAAAAGGAATAATAATTTCTATTTTCTTTTAAAAATTAATTTACATGTTTATTTTTTTAAAATTAAAAATAATTTTATATTTTGTAGTACAATTTGATTACGATAATCATTGGTTAATTTGTTTAAATTTTCTTATTTTCATTTAGATTTTGGTAATGTGATTTCTAGCTTGAAGAAGACTGATAAACGGTAAAAATATATGTGTAGTGAAATGTTATATAGACTATGTAGTTGGCGTTTTTCAATTATTAAAACTTTGCCTTCTTTCTTTAATTATTTATTCATATAAATGTCTGGTTTAATATATTTTATTTCAATATTTATTTTCATCAATTTTCATACAACTGTAGATCAACAAATTCAAATTATACACTTAAATTATACGCTTAATCCTTATCAAATATCAATAAAATTGATAGCATTTTTGTGGGGAATTTGTGCTTTATTCGAAATTATTTATTTATGAAAATAAAAAAAATAAAATCAACAAAATTTCAGTTATTTAATCTTAAATGCAAATAAAGTTAAAATTCTTACCTAGATATCTATTTTGAATGTGTTGCCCGTGAAACTGAACTAGAGAACCTAACGTTTGGGGAACCGAAGACCTCACTAATAAATCTAATTTCTCAAATTTAAATCAAAACTTTTAAATACAATATTACCCGGGGTTGAAGATAATTGAATTTTATTAACATCCAAATAGTTTGCTCCGTGATTTTTGAATCTTAAAGACCCACTTGTAGAAATTCTCACTGATGAGTCCACAAGTGGTTCCTTTAACAAGTGTTCCATGCAGATGGACTTTTCGTCTAGAATTCTAATTAAAAAATAATTAAATTAATTAATAATTTTATTTATAAAATTGATTTGTAGTCTCTTTTTTACTAAGAAAATTGAAAATATAAAAAATAAAAAAAAATTTATTTAAAAATATAATTAAGAACCAAATTAATTATGATGTATACGTGGTGTGGAATAGTTCTTTAAATATAATAGTACGGCGATAAAACATTTGCATATACAACAAGTGAACAATAGAGATAAAAGCGAAGTTTCATTTTTCTATGTAACCAACTTCTAGCAATTTGCAAGTACTTTCAATGAAAGTGAGATCCTTTCGTTGAGGAAATTGCAAGAGGAAGCTCCATGAAATTTTTTTTCAACTCAATTTCGTGACCTTAAAAAAACTTTTTCAATTAATTAAACAAAAATGTTATTGGGAGCCAAAACAGGGCTAAATACCTGGTGATAAACTAACACGATGATTTTTCAAAAAATTCGGTAATAACGGATAAAAGAAGACTAAGGTTTCCCTAAATGTTTGCATTCGCATTTCTCTTTTTCAGAAACGTGAAACGATCGACTGTATTTAATGTACTTCAACTGTTTTGCAAATCATTCTTGGGTACATTAAATCTAGTTGGCAGTTCCTTGTCGCTGATTTATTTCTTTTCTTTCAAATTAATTTTTAATTTTTCGAATTTGTCATTGCTAATTTCTTGGAGTTGCCCACCTCTTTCAACAAACTCTTTGTTCCTGCATGATAAAAATTCTCTAATACGATTATAAATAGTGTCCTTGCACTTTAGTTTATTTTGATGTTTTTTCTGTAGCTGATAAATAATGTCTTCCATAAAAGCAAAAAAATGGATTATACTGCGGAATTCAAATTTCTTTTAAAAACTCGTCGTAAACAATTTACCTTCATTAAATAAAACAAATTCAAAAATATTTACCTATAAATATTTATTGTTTTGTGTTTAAAATTTCATGAATTTATTAATTTCATTAAATTTATAATGACGTTTTATCCAAACCGTTTATTTTAATTGCTAAACAATGTATCTATTAATTTTTTTATTAAGTTTTTATTTAATTAGTTCAAATGTCATATCATAATTAATTGTACGGAAAACCAACAATATTAATGCAATCATTTTATTCGTTTTGTTTTATTTAATTCAGTTTATTAAAATTAAAAAACATTGATTCCATTCCATTTAAAATTTTAAACTTTTTGACACTTTGATATTATTGTTATAATGTTTAATCCTTTAAAAACAATATATTTTCAAAAAATAGTTTTAAAAATTTCAAACGTTATCAAAAAATATTACTAATCCGATAAATGTTTTTGATAAATATTTATGCATTTTTCAAAATATTACAATTTTTATTGTCAAATAAAATATTTTTAACATTGTTTTGAGCAGTTGCATAATAAATAACATTTGTGACTATTTCATAAAATTATAAATATTTTTAGTTATTCTCTTCCGAGCCTAAGTGGTCATAAAGATGCTTTCGAAATGAAAACGCAAACTATCGATACAAAAAAGAAGCAAAATATAATATTCATAGCAAGGGCATACAATACATTTTATATTGAAAAAATTTCCATAATAGAAAATTATTGTTAAGAATTCGATAAATTACCGCAAAAACTGTACAATCCTAGATTTGACAATATATTTCCCATAATATTTTAAAAATAAAGCAAAAAAACGCATGTGTTCTTTAAGTATTTAGATAAAATTAATAAAAATATAAATAAATTAAAAATTTAACTCAATCAAATATGTATTAAAACAATTATTAATTTAAATTATTAAATGATAATATATTATTTTAAAACTTATTTTATATTTCTTATAATATTTTTTATACAAATTTTCTCATTTTGGAATAAAAAATTGTAGAGAATATTAAAAAATGAATTTAAAATTTCTTTTGAGTTTTATTAAAATTAATGAAATAACAATTTATTCCAAAGCTTGACATTTCATCAGCCTTTTACAAAAAGTCGTATCAAATTTTGTTTCCAATTTTGAAAAAAATGAAATTATTAAAACTATTTTATTTTGTGTAAATTAAATGCCAGAAATTTAGAAAAAGTTGATTTGATTGAATTAAACTAAACTGAAATTTTCCTGTAAAATGTTAAATAAAATTAAAAAATTTATAATAAATCCAAGTGATATAAAAAGTCAATTAAATTTTGTGCTCAATTTAATTATATTTTGTTTAATTTTTATTATAAAATTAATTGGCAAGCGCTTTCAGCAGAATAAAACTTGCTTCGGGGCTCTTAATGAGCCTATTGGACTGGTAAATGTATCCATGCGGCAGACATAAACTTTTAATGATCTAAATAAATGTGCAATTATCTGTTATTCTTTACCCAATATTTTAATAAATAGAATTCATTCGGAGAGAAAATTAAAATCTCCAATTAAAAATTTCAATGTTTAAAACAAAATTTTCCAATAAAAATTATTTTCACGTATTTCATTCAATTTCCAATTTCTCAGTTATATTCAGTAAAATTTTAATTAAATAATTTCGAATATTCATTCATTTATGATAAGACAAAACTTTCAAAAAATCAATTAATTTTAAATGATTAATTTAAATCTATTTAAAAATATGACTTGTACAATAGCCGATAACTTTGTCAATTATATATATTCTTTTAAATATTAGTATTTTATTTTAATTGATTGCTATTTTAATGTTTATTAAAACTAGCTGATAATAAATTAATTGACATAAATCAAAATTTAAATAAAATTATTATTAAATATATTATAATAAAACATAAATTAAAAGTCTAATTAAAATGAAAACTATTACATTAATTTTTAATACCTATATACATACTTATAATTGCTCATACAAACAATCCCTTATCATATGTTAAGGTCATATTGATTTGGTTAGATAATTGACTTATTATCGAGAATTATTGTTTCTCTTATAATATTTTTAATTAAATTTTTAAGATATTACAGATTTTAAAAAATAATTCTATAAAATCTTCCATGATTTCATTGAATCAAAGATTTTTCATATCTAAATTTTCTATTTTCATTTAACAACAATTTGTTTAGCATATTATTTCTATAGATGGAACCTTTGTTATCTTATGCATTGTCGTCTTTAACAAAAACTAAATTTACAAAAACATTTGTAACATAATAATATGATTAAACTATATTTTGGTAAATTTTTTTCCAAGAAATGAAAGAAATTGAGAATAGCAAATTTATTTGGAAATAAAATTTTAAAAAATTTAGACTTGGCATTTTAAAAAAAATGATTACAAATGAAATATTCAAAACTATTAATTATCATTTCGAATTTGTAAAAAAAATGAAAGAAAATTTAATTAAATTTTTAAATCAGATTTCTTATAATTACAGTTGAAAAGCTCAAATTAACAGTCATTTTAAAAATTTTAACTGAAAATATTATTCTAATTTTATAACTTTAATAATAATAATATTAATAATAATAATAATAATAATAATAATAATAATAATAATAATAATTTTTTTCTTATTATTTTATTTTGCATTCATTTTAATTCTTTAATTCTAAAACTAATAATAATAAATATTATAATTCAGAAAATTGACTATCATAATTTACTCGCTTAAAATTAAAAAAAATATAAAAACCATTTGTAGAAAAATACATTTGATTTTTTAGTGAATATTTATTTTTAGGTAAAAACTAAATAATCTAAAAATTGAGATATTTAAACAAATAAATAATTATAAAAAACTTCATTCCGATTTAACAAAATTTAAAAATAAAACCTTCACTTCAATAAAATTTAAAATGAAGGAATTCCCTAGAATCGTGGTTCTCAATCCAAATATCCTACGAGATTAACTTTTCAAAAATGAAATTGATATATTCTAAAAACAATTGTAAAATTCCGGAGCATTGATTAACTGCCTATATATACATAAAAGCGCATTTTCGAGAGAAACAACTTTTTTTAAATTATGAAAAAAATTGTGTAAGTGACGGTAAATATGGTCACCCTTGTTTTTTTAAATCTTAAAAATATTTTATTTATTTAATTTAAACAATTATGAAACAAAATATGTTATAATTTGAACTTATCATGAAAATAAATAACAATATATTATTTTATTTGAATATAAAAATAGGATGAAATATATAAGTATACAATATTCCTTTCAAGAAAACTGGGGTCATTGTTAAACATAAAATTAAACATACTTACAAATATTATAAATCAACATATACAATAAAAAAGGGCAAAGGTGTCATATAATGGAATTTTGTCCATATGAGAGACTTTTTCAAAATAGAGTCTGAATATTATCATCAGATAGTCAATCACTCAAAGAATTATATAAATCCTGAAACATGTTATCATACGAATTTAATCGAAAACCTTTGGATGCGATTCAAAAATACTTTGAGAATTAAACATCTAAGTGCAAGTAACCATCTTCAAGATTATTTGTATGAATTTTGTTTCAGATACAACTTTGGCAAGGATGAAAAGGCGAAAATGTTTATTACTGTCTTGAAAAATCTTGAATAGTGTTTAATTTGTTTTAATAAAGAAACTTCTCTTTTCATATTTTTTAGTAAAATTCACACACATTTATAAATTCCATTCATATTTACAAAATTCTCTTTTATATCCCAAAGTTTCTTTTATAGACTAAAAGTCGTTCATATAGACAAAAGTTCTTTATTTAGAGAAAAGTCCCTTATATGACACCCTTACCAAAAAAAGAATTTAATAAGCAAAGCCAATGATTTTTGTAAGTAGACTTTAAAAGTAATACATTTACAGTTGTTCTTTTCCAATCATTTATGTAATTATTCCTGAAAATCTGAGGGCCATCTGTGGCTCACCTTTCACACTTTCTTACATGTAGTTATGAGTTATTAATAATACTATAATTGATATAAATAATAAATACCTATTACAGTGAGATCCATATACACTTCCTAGTTTTGATTTTAATACTCTTCGTCTTTTAACAATCAAAAATATGGACATCGTTAATACAGCGAGAATCACGATTCCTAAAATTACGACGACTGTCGTTGTGGTAAAGGTGCTTGGTCCTTTCCTCAGTAAATTCTGAGATACGTTGTTGTCAACATTAAAATTTGGTTTATTTCCTTTGGATAGAATTGTATGCATGATATTTATCGAAGTTGTCCAAGGGCTCGAAATGCATTTCAAAATAGTATTTTGAGATTCTTTAAGCTGAAATAATAAGTAATTATTAAAACAATTTATTTTTAAATTTTAACATTATTTGTGGATTATAATTAGTAAATTTAAATAACCATTTTTAGAATTGAGGATTAATTTTAAAACAAAGTAAAGTATCAGTGTATCTAACTATTTATAAAAATTTGTTTTAATTGAGGCTTAAGCGAAGTTCCAGATTCCCGGAGAAAAAGACAAGTAGAGATATTTAGAAAACAATATGTACACCAAGCAATCAAAAATTTGGCTGTCCAGATTTTTCAAATAGAAGCAGAAAGTACTAAATCTGATCAACTTTTTAAACCCTGGTCAAATAAAAATGGTGAATCCAAAATAAAATTCAAAATCTTCAAAATAAGCTTCTTACTGAAAAAAGATCAGAAAATTTCTCTTCCGGGTTCCAGTTGAAATCAGCTGAAATTGTACAAAAAACTAGAAAACAGATTTGCGAAATGATTTCAATAAAAAGAAAATCGAAACGAATATCCAAACTTCCAATACGGTTTATAGCCTTGTATTAAGAAAGAGTTCGAAATAGATGTTGGGGCTCCTCGTGTGCAGAACTTTAAGAACCCTTGTTGTAGAGCACATAGCTAGAGAAGTGAAAAATCTAGAATCAGAATGATGTCCACATGTTCATATTTAAGACATAATTGAACTGCTGAACCAATATAAAAAGCTTTAATAAATTGTATGAAACAAAACGGATTCTCTAATTCATAATGCATTTTTGATTGTTTTGCCCAATGTTAAACATCTTTGAAATATTACGATAATGTCTATTTTAAGAAGAAAATTAATAATTTTTTTTAAAAATTTGAAATTCCTATTTAATTTTTAAAAGAGTTCTTGTCAAAGGGGTCATCAATTCTTAAGGCGAGCGTTGCAAAAGAAAACAATTAAAACAATTCTCCACCGACTAATTGCAAATTTTTGTTTTAATAATTCATTTATAATAAAAATAATGAATTAATCATTTGAACAAAAACTTCTTTTAAGTAAAAACATAGAACAACAATGGATATAAAAGCATTGTAAAATTTTAAAGGCTTTTTATTAATTAAACATTTCTTTTCATTTTTGTTCTGTATTTAGACAAAAGCCGAACGACTATAGACAAATTTTTTTCAAATATTTTTTTTAAGATCCAAGCCTTCACTTAACGAAAATTTATTTTAGAAAGAACTCAAATTTTCACTAAAGCTTAGTTTATTATTATTTTAAAATAGTTTCCCTTTTTTAATTACTTTCTGGACAAAGAATTGTAAAAACTAACAAAAAACACACTTTTTAAAAAGTAAAAACAATGCATATTATATATTATTTAAACAAATTATATTTTATAGATAGTACATGAATGGGGTTTATTTAATGGGTTGAAGATAGAAAACTACAGTATATCTCGCAGATCAAGAAATCGGACCTCAAAACTTTATTTTCATATAATTATTATTGACATTCTTAACAGTCACCTTATAAAATTTATAATTCTTCTTTTCATAATAAAACGTATTTTAAGTATTTAATAAAAATTTCATGCATTGGAAGAATATAAAGAGTAAAATATAAAGAGAAAAAAAATCTAAACATTATATTCTAGTTACCTAGTCACCTTATGTTGTATAGGCTGCTTTGCAGAGCGGCATAATATTCCAAGTAACTAGATTTTTAATTAAAGTGGAAACTTGTATGAGCACCTATGTTTTAAGGTTTTTAAAAAGTCGTGTTGGTAAAATTGAGTTATATGAATTGATTTTGTTGTTATTTTGTAATACTTAAAAAATGTTTATTTTTTGAAAATAGTCAAAAATCGAAAAAATCATTTATTTTTAAAAATTAATCAATAATATATTTATTTAAAATTAATAAAACTTGTATAATTTGTTTAAATAATCTAGAATATACACAGTTATTACTATTCTACCAGATGATAATAGTAAAATTGTCGAAATATATCGTAAAATGTCTTTGAATGTCGCTTTCTTGTAATTAAATAATTGTCGTGCTATTTATTTAGGAAACCTTAATTTTCTTTTAAAAGTTTAAATTTACTAAAATTACCAGTTATTTAATATATTAAATAATTACTTAAAGTATTAATTCATTTTTTGAAAAAAAAATATATAAAATTTCACAATATTTTTCACAGACAAAAAATTGATTATATCTTTCTTAACTTTTTTTATTTAAATTCTTTTTTGTTTCTATAAATTCAATATTACCCGAATCTGATGATTTTGATTAAAGATAAGTAAAATATTAATTAATTATAAAAATAAAATATTACGGTTGACAAATAATATATAAAAGTTTAAATTATGGGGTTGTGAAATAAATATTTTATTTAATGTACAATTCTTTTCTTATAGATATTTCCCACCAATTTGTCTTGTTTCTGTAAACCCTTGCACTCGTTGTAGTAAGTATTTTCTTGATTCTTAACTTGATCAAAGCAATCTTCAATTCTCAACTGAGTGGTTCTAAGTCTTAAGTAATTTAAACCTGATTCGGAAAGAATTCCTCAATAGGATTTAACTCCAGTGAGAAAAGTACGAGAAATTTGAAGACAATTTTGTTCAGAGTTATATGTTCGGTTCTTATGCTCAGATGCAATAATCTCATTTTGGGTCCTCAAAGTATGCTATTTTAAACCAGTTTCACTAAAAAAAATTTCAAACTTCTTTGAAACCGTTAAACAACTTATTCTAATCCCATTTATCTGATAACGATTTCTGTGATTTTGTTTTGAATATAAGAAGTATTTTATATATAATCATTTTTCTACCTTTGAAAATGTTTTCTTCATTTCCACAAATGTATATAAACCATTTATTATAATTTAACCAGTAGTTTAACAACAAATTAAGGTCTACTATAAAAAAGAATTAATTTATACATAGAATAAATATGCAAACTTACTTGAAATAAAGACAGAATAATTAAAAAACGGTTATAATTTCCCTCTAAATTACATTTTTAAACATTTTAAATTTGAATAAAGTTTCGAATTTATTATGAATTTCAGGAAATTTATGCTTAATCGAAATATTGATTTTTAAATCTCTTCTAAAATGTTTTTATTCATAAATAGGTTCGGGAAATGTTTTATGTTATTGCAGTAATTTTCTCTTTGACTTCGTTAAATTTTTTTATTGAGTTCTAAATACCTTAAAATATTTAAACTTTAAAGTAATTATTTTAGTTGTAAATTAGGCTTATCGAAACTTTTCTTCAACATTTTTCATAATTTCCAGTAATTTATCATCATATTCAAAATTTTAAAAAAAGTTTAAATTAGTATTTTATTAAAAAAATTATAATTTTCATTGCTCTTGTAGAACTTGTGGAAACGTAAAAGGTTATAAAGCACTCAAAATATCCCAAAATTGCACATTTTTATAATTAAAAATAAATGATTGCTGTTCGTAGATTTCCTCCTTAATGCTTATTTTTATTAGAGTTGTTTTTATGCGTGCTTGTACTTTACTTTTCTCACCTAAATAGTTTTAGCTTTCAATTTTTAATTCACTCAATTAATATGAACTGTCATAAATATATAGGCTTGCTAAAATAGAAACTGAAAGCTTAACTCCGTAAAAGGTAGATGTCGTAAAATGGATTGTATAACAAAAACAAAACGGATTGATGTTGTAATCCAGATATGGTTTCGACACTAGAAAATATGAGAACCTGTTAAAAAGTGTTGTCACAAGACTAGAAAGTGTTGCAAACGTTATAAAAGCCACATTTCATTATATATATATATATATATATATATATATATATATATATATATATATACAAACTATTTCTGGTTTCCATCTCTGATTTCTTTTCATTTTTCAATGGCATTATGCATATTTTAATATTTGACTATGAATCAGTAATAATATCAATAAAACATCGATATCATTACTGATTCATAATAAAATATTAAAAGCTTATTAATGTCATTGACATATATAACACGAAAAAAGTCTCAACTTGAAAAACTTTTATTTAGGGTTCAGTAAAAATTCCAATATATTGAATTCATCATCAATATATTACATAACATTAAAACAAAAAAAGAGAAAATTTTCACTAATCTCTTAATAATTAATGAAATATCCGCTTACTCGTATACAAGCAATTATTTGAAATTGATAATAAAATTTCGGATCGAGTTTCCAGTTTTTAAATTGTCCATTTATATTATTTTCACCAATTTTAATTTTATGGACTTGCTTCAGTGGCGTACTAATGGGAAATATCAACTCATCTTTCAACGAAACTGCAATATAGGGATTTGAAATTTCGTTTCTATTGAATGAACTGTTTTGAATAAGATTTCCGATTGTTCTTTCGTCAACCAAATTCACTGACCGAAGCTTTCTTGTTTTTTCTTTCAAAACCTTAACCACTACATAATAGTCGTCGATAGTGCCGTTTTCTGTATTTGGTCTTTGAAGTAAAATATCAATTTGGTTTGAAGATTTATTAATATCTGACAACATTACAGTTTCCAAAGAACTAGGAACTAGACAATTAGAATATAGGAAATAAAAAATAAAAATTTAGTTACGCTCTTTGAAGGTTGAACAAATTGTATGATTTGACACTCCAATCATGTTACTGTTGGGACTAAAAATGGGTTCGATGCCAATGGTATATCTTGTATTTGGCTTTAACTTCCAAATCTGGTGACTATAGTATGTTTTATGGTTAGAAAATAATGACAATAGCGTTTTATTGTCTCCAATGTTTGATACCAATGCAGATTGTTCTTGCTCATCTCTCATTAAAGAGACGGCGCCATTTTCTGATTGAAATTTTGTTATTCCAGAAAAGTTAACCTATTATATAAAAACAATTTCAAAAAACTTTACCATTATTGCAAATAATTGATCTAAATATATAATATATTCTATATCAGTAAAACAAAATTTCTAAAATCTTTACCAAGAATAACCGACATGGACTTATAGAAAGTATATTAGACAGTGTGGAAAAACAAAAACATAGAATTAATAAATAATTAATAATGAAAGTTAATATTCTAAAATATAATACGCATTTTTCTTTTAGCTGTATGAATTTTTGTAAAATTTTAAGGGATTTTTCAACATTTGTGTTAAATTTAATTTTTCCTAAAGATTTCACTGTTTTAAAATGGCATTCCTTTACTGAAAGAAATTTAGAAAAATATAAATAAATTAAAACAATCTAGAATTTGATTTATTAAAGTAATAACACAAAATTTTTTTATAAATTAAAAATCATATTTATAGTTTAAGTTTAATTTAAACTTTAAGGTTTCGTAATTTTGTAATTTTTAATTATTGCTTATTTTCAGAATTCAGAAAAATCGTGTAATCTAGCTTTATCTTATTTATAAGATGAGGTTTAAAAAAATTAGTTATTAATCTCATCTTATAAATCACATATTAAAGCTGGATTATACAACTTTTCTGCACTCTAAAATCTAATAATTAAAAAATTAAAAAATTACAAAACCTTTAATCGCCCTTTTCTAACTAAGTAAAATTAATAACACTTTCGCTGCCAAAGATGTTAAAAACGTTTTTTAATTTTTTTGCAAGAAGAACCGAACTAAAAATAGAACCTGTATTTTTTTGGTGTCTCATATTATATTTGTTCTTAATATAAAATTTTAACTTTTAATATTTTTGTATTGTTAATGTATTATAAAATAATTTTTAATAAATTTTGCAATAATCCCAAAATATACTTAAAGAAAAAGTAAAGAATAGAAATATGTTTTATTACTAGACGAAAACGATAACGTCATTTTGACCAAAGCTTATCAACTTGAAAGTCAAAAGTCCGGCAAATGTTCAAAAATTCCATGCGAATTGGGTACTAAAATTATTACAATATTTTAAATGTTTTTAAATTCAATTTTAACATTTATGTTTACAGCACTGTTTTGATAATTTATTTAATAAAAATATCGACTTACTTCATTTATTATATTACTTATATTTTTTAATTATTATTAATCCGGTACTGAAAGAATTTTGGCAATTAATTGAAATATAATCAAGCTTAAATCAAAAGCTATATTAAATATTTAATAATAATTAAAATATAAACTGAATTTAATGAGAAAAGATTTAAATTAGAAAGTAATACTATTGAATAAAAACTAAACGAATTAAACGCTAACATGTTTTTGGAATAGACTATTGAAATAGACAACTGTCAGTCACAGTTGACTGACAAAGCGGTCAATGTGTTAAATTAAAAAAATATGTCAAAGTCATACCAATTGATGAAGATTCTTATATTGCTTGTTAATATATTATAATTTTAATATAAAAATAATTTTAAAATAATTTTAATATAAAATAATTTTACAATTCGTAATTAATTGAATTAATTTAAATTACTATCCAATGAAATGTTATGGTTGTTATTGTCACAGTTATAATAATTCTTAAATAATTCTATTTTTTGTACCCTTCCAAATTTACTGTAAACTTTGATAAAGAAATGTTCATCATTCATTCTATTAAAGTATAAATAAAATAATTTGTTTATTCTCTACATATGAAATTTTTTAATGTCTAAAATTTAGACGTATGTTTCTTTGCATATAGGTTTACTCTGTCATATTGAATTAATTTTAACACATATTTTATTATATTATTTTTTAATTGATTTTTTTAGCCCATAATAAAATGAGTGGAACAAACAAGAAAAAAATCTAATCAATATTTTCGGAGGAATTTTTAAAATCTGGGTTCATACCCGCTGTTCACGATGAGCGGATGCCGTTTTGTCTTTTATGCCAGCAATGCTTGACCAATGAATCAATGAAACGAGGCCGTCTTCAGGCGCATTTGAAGGCGAAACATAGTGCTCATATAAAGTCAGATTTACGTTACTTGAAAACTTTAATGGAGAAGTTTGAAAAAGAACAACGTTTAAGTCTATATTTACTGATCGTTCTTTAAAAAATAATCGTCTTTCTGAGGCTAGTTATCAAATTTCTTTATTAATCGCTAAAACGGGAAAAATTCACACTATAGAAGAGAATTTGATAAAACCGTCAATATCAGCATTTCTTAAAACGGTTCTGGAAAAAGATGACAAAGATGTAAAATCTATGCCACTCACTAACAATACAGTTAGCAATAGAATAGACGAAATGATTGAAGATACTGAGAAAAAACTTGTTAAAAAGCTGAGAACAAGAAATTTCTCAGTACAAATGAATGAATCAACTTTGAGAGACAGTGAAACAGTATTGATAACCTATGTTGGCTGAAGAAATGTTCTGTAAAAAATTAGAAAGCACCACTACCTCCAAAGATATATATATAATAAGTTAAAAACTACTTAGATGTCAATGATATACCAATGAAAAATATAAGATCTTGTGGTGCAGATGGCTCCCATAATATGATGGGCAAGAAAAATGGCTGCTTAAAATTGATGAAAGATGCGAATCCAGAAATGATTATTGTACATTGTGTTATTCATAAGGAAAACTTGGTAGCTAAAAATATCTCGACTGTTCTAAATGAAGTACTACATGGGAACCTAATATAAAATTTCTGTGCAGCAAGAATCTACCGCTAGGATCACACCAAATGAATATAGAAAAATCAGTTTTTCATTAAAAGTTGTGAAATTTTACTTACGATGTTTTTATAACAATTTCATAGTGATTTCTTCCTAAAACTTATCATTTATATTTCTAAACGGAACAAAACAATTTTTAAAGGTTAAAAATTATGAATGGGGTCATAAAAAATTTAGAAATGTTAAGTTGGGGCATGGCCTAAAAAAGGTTGGGAAACACTGGTCTAAATTGTCAAAATCGTATTTCCGTTTTCTATTTTATAATAATTATTAAAGTAAATTAATTTTAAATAATAAAATTATAAATTTATATCCTTTTCAATTTGAAATTATTTAAATTAAATCTACATTTAATTCCATTTTCCGCTAAAATGTCGATTTTCGACATGTAATTCTATTAATTAATGTGTAGAACCTTAAAAAAATATATGATTTGAAAAAATTATTAAATTCGATGATTTTTGATAAATTTTTAATAATATTTAAAATAACACAAATATTCTACAAAACAAATATTTTATAGAAAATTTTCGATATTAAAATAACTTATTAATTAAAAAAATTTAATTTATATTAACCATAGATTAATAATTAGAGTAGAATGTTTCTTACACAAAAGATTTCGAAAATAAATAAATAAAAAATTAGATGATAATAATATTTTAATAATATTTTTTTAATTAAAATTTTTATGATTTTTATTTTATTTTGTAAAAACTATTAACAATTTAGTTAATTATTATATAATTAATATTTAATTATAAACTTTGTAGGTTTAAGTTAAAATTCAATTAGGATTAAAGCTTGGAATAATAAAACATTAATTTTAGCTGTAAATTTTATTCCCCAGATGAAGAAATTGATATCTTTTTATTAAATGAAATATTTTAGAAAATCATAATTGATTATTCAAGGAAATATTATGAATTAGATTTTATAAAATATAATTAAACTAAAATATTCTCAATCATCGGAAATTTCAGTAAATTTTTGTTTGAATGCATTTAACTAAAATAAATTTATTAAACTAATTTAAAAATTTTAATTCGATAATATTAAATAACATGGAAACATGAGTAGGCATTGAATAAAAAAAAACGATAAAATCTATTTTTAATATTGTTTTAATTTTAAAAAAAATCTCTTTCTTCTTATTTATTTGTTGAACAAATCTGTTGTTTCACGAAAATAATGTAACTTAAATTTATCAGAAATTAAAAGCGTACATAAGAAGTGTACACAAAACTTAATTAAAAATTAATCAATTAAAATGCAAACTTAAATTTAACATTTTAGAGGAAACAGTTAAAAACTGTTAAAAAATAAATAAAAACATATGATAAAATTCAAAAGTTACTGCAATGATCTATTTACTAATTTAAATAATTTAATTACTGTTTATGAAGTTCTTTGGGGTGTTCTGTTATTTTTTGACTAAAATGAGGAATGGCAGTAATAGTATATATTGTTGTGGATATAAAAATTGTGTATTATTAAAACAATAATACTATTATATCAGATAAGTGAATAACAAAATAAGCTGTTGATGCAAAGTAATAATTATATTGTTGAAAAAAGTTTTGATTATTAAATAATCCTTCAGCTTCTTTTGGAACTAATAAAAGAAACTATTAGTTTCAGTTTTATACTATATTTAATGCCTAAGTTATTTTTTACACTGAGACTAGCTACACTTCAAAATGACAGATTTCACATTTTCTTCGTTAAATTTATAATAATAAAATTTTTTTATTTATTGCTGTAAGTATTTATGATGATTTTAAATATCGCAATTTAGTAAATAAAAATAATTTTTTCATTTTTGATTTAAGTACATTAAGTTCAATAATATGCTAAACGTATACCAAAATAAGCCAATCAACTTTTATCAGTTCTGTTGTTTAATACATCTGTATTGATAAATTTTAAATCGCATAAACACAAAGTTATATTATTGACAAATATAATTTTTACTATGGCTATCATCAAATACCAAGAAGCAATTTAAAAATAATTTTTTGAAATGTATTAGAATCTGGATTTAAAGCAAAAAGAAGGAGGTTATTTTTCTCAACTTGACATAACATTTTAATTATCTGAAAATTAACAGAAATTAATTCGAACGAAATAGCTGAACGTAGATTACGGTAGAATAAAACATCCTCTTTTAAATTATTTAAAAGATTATACCAAAAACATTTAATGACATGAGTAATGTTAAAATTTAAAAAAACCGGCGGTAACTTAGTTACCAAACTAATAGTTAGTAAAAATAGCCAATTGTCCCTAATTCCTTACAAATTCCTTCAGAGGAGTCAAGCCATCATAGCAAGGATGTCAAAGATATTCAGGTTAAATAGGCTTTGATTCAAGAAAATAACTATTTAATTTTTTAAGATGTTTTTTTCTCTTCATTTGTCACTCCTTTCATTGCATACAAATGCTTGAAAGGTTAAAAAATTAAAAATACAGAATAAAGATTATGTTAATCATGACATTTAAAAATAACAAAATAAATTTTTTTTGTTTAAATCTTGATTTTTTAGCACTGCTATCAATTCTAAATAATTTTGAACTGAACTGTATGATTTTGTACTATTTGTACTCAAACATAACTCAGATATACATTTAAAGGTGTTTATTTGTAATTATATTATATTACAAGCACAGAAATATAATTTTCTTACGCATATCAATGGAACAGTCAATTATTTATACAGCATTGAATTGCTTTTATGTAATGTTATATTAGTACTATACGATTTCACGTACAAAGTACAACTTATGTACCTTATTGTGTACCTTTCCCGTTAGTGACAACCTAAAAGAGAGCGACGCACAGAGTTTCCTTATCAAATCGGTTAAAAATATGCAAAGAAATTCAATTAAATTTCGCAAAAATAAATTGAATATGAGAAGAATAGCTAAACAAAAAATAATTATGTGTCATGATTAGAAAAAGCGATTAAAAATTGCATTATATTTGAATAATTTTGTAAAATAAGAAATGTTTATTGTTAAAGTTTAAAATAAATTATTAACGTTTTACTTAATAAATTATTAATTTACAAAAATGAAAAAATTAATTTAAAGCAATTAGAATCAAAATTTATTTAAAATGACTTCATAATTAAATTATTAAATAATTAATTAGTTTTTAAATACATTTGCAATAATTATTATAAGTTCTTGATAAAATATAAAAATAAGACATGCGTATTTTACTCGTACAGGTCCTATTGTTTATTCTTTCCTTACACATTGTATATAGATGACGAAAAGTTTAATTTTATTTAAATCTACAATGTTTGATTTTAAAGTCTTTTGTTTAATAATTTTTTGTTTGGCATATTTCATTAAAATGATAGTTTTTGCAATTTCTTTCTCTTTCAAATTTTTTAAGTTTCCTCGAGATCCAAAAAGTACAAAATCTTGCAAATGAGATGGCCTCACAAGTTCTTTCAACCTCAAAACTCATAAGAACCTTAGTTTTGAATACCTGACAAATTACACTACTGATATAGAGTAGCGGGATTTACTTTGTTTTAATTGTAAAACAAATCTTTCTATATTCACAGAAATCGAACTAAGAAATTACATCCCAAAAAACAATTGAAATCAGATTAAACATTTTCGGAAAGATAAAATTTTCAAAGTCCCAAATTTAATTATTTAAGAATCAAAAGAAAATAATATTATTTACTAACAATTAACTAAAGAATAAATTGACTAAATCTCAAATAAACAATTTTAATTATAGATTTATAGAAATTATTTTCAAAGTATTTTTATATTCTAATAATTTATTTTATTTAAAAATCAAATAGGCGGCAAACTAAAATTAATTAAAGAAGAAAGACTTCATTTGTACAATGAAACTTTCTAACAAATTAATACATTTTTATCGTTGAACTTAAGCAAATTAACTAATAATATATAAATATATTAGAATTTAATTTAAATCATTCTTGTTTAACCTGCCACTCCAATGATCATTATTTTAGGGCTCCAATAACTTTACGGCTCAAATACTATTTTCGGCTTAAACGAAAGATGTAAAGAGGTCTTCTTTAATTACGACTGTAATGGAAATATCATTTAGATATTTATTAGTGATTTCGTTTCAGAATTTCCAACAATTAAATTTGAAAATAATTGCAGTACTGTTCGAGTTCATTCGTTGCAAGTGATTCACCAGCTATCCAATCAAATGTGATCAGTTACATAATAAATTATTGTGTAGCAACTGTTGAAAAAGTATAAAATATTAATAACAGTTTTTAGTAGTTTTTCAAAAAAAATAGTTTCCCAAAATATTTAAAATCAAAAAATATTAATTACAAATATTAAAATTATCGAAATTTTTTATCATTTTTAGAGTTTTATTTTCATATTAATCAAAAATTAAAATATATTAATTTAAATTTAAAATTTTTCCAATTTGAACTTTGCTGTTTTAATTTCTCAGATTTAATTATTTGAACTTTTCTTATATGTAATAAAATATTATTAAAATTTACCCGAAAATGAGTCAAATATTGTATTTGAAAGCTAATAAACCAGCGTAATTGTATTATTGTACTTGATACCGGAGCACAAGAGAGCTCACTGATAAATTTTGCTGGCCAATTCGAAGAAGTTAAAGAAGTTTCTTTAATGTTGTCAGACATAGGACCTTCAATTCCTCTATTCGATACAGACGATACTCGAATGACGTATGATATTGTAGCATTGAGAGAATCCTGAGCAAAATTAGTTAAAAAATATATAATTAAATTTCAAAATATGTTTGGAAAGGTGTTTTAGTGACAATTGTCTATGATTAATGTTTTCTTTCATAAGAGCATGTATGGCAAAAACTATTTATATATACTTTAATCTTTTATGCGCGTCAAGAGAACTTTTGAACAATTTTACTGGAAGTTGAATTGAAAGATCATGATCATTTATTTTGACTGCCAGGTTATCTTACCTATTATAGCTCGAGCGGTTTCTGGGACATCTGAAGACCAAAATTACACAAAAACCTAGAATTTGATCTGTGAAAATGTTTATAATTTTTCGTCATTTATTGCACAAAATAATTTATTGTATGTTCATTAATATTAATACATTTTAGTTAATAAATGTTGCTCTATAAAGTATTTGCCTTTTAATTTAGCTTGTCATACTACCATAATAATAATAATAATAATAAAATAATAATAATAATAATAATAATAATAATAATAATAATAATAATAATAATAATAATAATAAAAATAAAAATAAAAATAATAATAATAATAAATAATAATAATAATAATAATAATAATAATAATAATAATAATAATAATAATAATAATAATAATAATAATAAAAATAAAAAAAAAAAATAATAATAATAATAATAATGATAATAATAATAATAATAATAATAATAATAAAAATAAATAATTAACCAATATGACTTTGGTGAATGTTGTATTGGTCGATTTCATAAGCCATATTTTGTTTAAAAATGTTTTTTCATTGGTGTAATAAATAATAAAATGCGAATAATGTATAAGAAAATCTGGATTCCATTTCCATGTGATTTGTGCAGTTGATTGTGACAAACGAATAAATCTGATAGCATCTGGTGCTGGAAAATCTAAAATGAAATAATTTAATTATAAAACGTTAATGAAATGTAATTTTGTAACATGAAAATTTTTCAATTTTAAACAAGTGACAATAATAATTAAATCAAATAAATCAAAAATGTTTTGACTTTAACATGTCTAATAATTCTAAGAAATTTTAATTAAGAAAAAGTTGAAAAAAATAAATCATGTAATTTACTTTTATTATGTTTATTCAATTGTTTCTAAAAGTAGAATTTATAACCTTTCAAAAGGAAAAAAAACTTGTTTTTAATAAAATTTAAGATTTTGAATATTTTGTAAACTTTTCAAATAAATTCTTTAATAAATTAATTTAGGTTTGTAATAGGTAAACAGCCATATCAAAAATAATTAAAGTCCACTGTGTATGCGAGTTGTATTAAACTGTCTTGGAATCGAAGATGTTAAAATTAGTTTTTTTGTTTATGTTTATAAGTAAATAAAATCGTCAAAAAAACTTGTAAAATTGAATTTAAAAAAATAACAGTTTTAATAGGTTTGTTTTTTATATTAGAATGAATGGCGTAAAATAAATCCTTGTTTTAAAAAAATGATAATTCATAATATATACTACTTATTTATAGTCAGTAGAATAAATTTTTAGCGTTACACAGAAAAGACGAAAGTTACATTAGAAATTTCATAAAGCTTCATGAACTTAATATAAAACAGACCATTTTTACGGGAAAAGATATTAATTGTTTTGGTAAAGTTTGATTAATACAAATAAATCTTACGAGCATCTCTTGTTTTAAAATAAATTGCATCACTCCATGAACTAAAAGTCTTTTGAATCCAAACCCGTACTCTGCAAGCATAATTTGAATCTTCTTTAAGATTATTTATTGTAATAAATTCAGTCTTCGTTGTATATGTCGTCGATGTTTTATTTTCATGACTTAAAACAAAACACCAAACTTCATAATAATTGAATTTTCCATTTAATGAATGTTGTGAAACTTTGTTCCATGTAAACATCACAGAGGTCGGACTAAGATTTGAGGTAGTTTTTAATTTAAAATTTGAAGGAAATACAGATGGGCCTAAAAAGAAATTAGTTAATTTTTCAAAAATAATTTTTAAATAAAAAATTTATTTAAACTGAAAATAAATAAACAAACATGGCAATGATTTTGATACTAGAAAGCACCATTCAAACACACTTTTTAATATATATATATATATATATATATATATATACATTTCGACAGCCTTGATCATTAAGTGAGATAATAGAAACGATGTTTAATATCTAAACAATTAATAAAAATTTTCTTAATTTAATTTAATTTAATTTAAAAAATAAATCATTTTTCGATTTAGACTATTTTCAAAATAATTTTATAAATATTATTTTAGTTTATTTTTAAACTTCTTTTTAATTTTTTAAAATCTAATAAAAAGAAATATTATATAAATAATAATAATTACAAATTATTTTACTTCGAATATTTTTAAATGATTTGGTTGTGGTTTGATTGTTGTTTTCAGGTGTTGTTACTTTAAATCAACATTGTAAAATCTTAAAACGTTCTAAATATTAAAATTGAATTAAAAAAATTATATTATTTGTTAAAAAAAAATCGATGTAGTTTTTACTGTCGAAAACGTTTGTTTGAATGGCGCTTTCTTGTAAATGAATTTAAAATAAATTTAAAATTAACATACTTCCTTCTAAAATATCAATTTGATCAGTGATTTCGTCACCCATTTCAAATTCATTAAATGCAGCAACTTTAAAATTATACCGAAATCCTTGCCCTAAAAATTATTTTAAAATGTGACCTAATTAATAAGTTTACAATGGTCAAAGGACGAAGTTTCAAATTTTGATTCAGATACATTTCTTTCAAGAACTTTATATTTTATCTCGTCATTTTCTACCAAAGGATAATATCTCAACCGATATCCTTTGATCCATTTCTTATTCTTTATGTCTTCTTTCCATTCCACCGTCACGCATGGGTTTTCTATTGAGCACGATAATCTCAAATGAATAAATTTCGGTTTTGGCAACTCTAAAAATAAGATTATTTTCAGATGAAAAATTATTAATTTAATTTTTTTTGTTTATTCTCTGTAAGAGTTTCAACTTTTCTTTTGTCACCAATCAACAAATATGAATAACTTCGAAAATCCCATGAGAGAAGTTTGGCATTATGTCAAAAAATAGACAGCCGGAGAAATCAATTCATTCTAATGAAGTTTATTTTCAAATGTTTCATAAATAATAATTGTTATTGTTGTGATTATTTCTGTTACTGACTTAGTCGCCTCTCAATTTAGATCGGATTATGAAAATTTTGTTTTATCAGATATGAAAATTATCACTAATTTCTCTCTTCGCCGTGCTTTCTAATGTTGCAATTGTTTTAATTATTCCCCAAAAAGTTTGTTCAACCTTTTATAATAGACTAAATTTCCGTTAAAAATTTATTATTTTTTTATTTCGATTAATTTTTAAAAAAAATTTTTGTTGTCATTGATAAATATATATTTTAAGACTATAAATGTTGTCTAAGTAATTAAATAAAATTTCACAATTAATTGTTTATAGTTAACAAAGTGCCATTATAAATGTGATTTTTTAAAAAAATGATTTGATGAATAAATATGATAATTAATGAGTAGTGATATAATATTTAATAATCCGGGGGCGCCACACGTCAAAGTGAGCTATTAGTTTAATTAAGGAACATTGAAACATGTCTAAAATAAAACAGTGTAAAAGTAGAAAAATTTGTCTTATAATTTATTTAATATATTGTACGAAAATTGCCATTTTTGCAGTTATGCAGCAGCCTGGAAAAATGTAAAAATGCAAAACTTCAAAAATACTTGGAAAATATTGCTTGTTATTGAAAATTCTAAAATAGATTTAATTCTTTGAATCCCTAAATTATTTTTTCGCAAATCGAGTTATTTTACTAACCAGATATTACATTAGCAATTACAGGAAAAATTGCTGAATAAAACTCATTGCTATTTTAGAAGTAATAGCTAAAATATTTTGGGAAATATAATCCGGTTGGTATATTATAATAGTATCAGATCTGTATCAACAGTGCATTATAAATTCTTGGTAAATTGAAAAAACTCCAATTTATTTGCAAAAAATATATTATAAAAATTAACGAAATACAAAAAGTAAAAAATGGAGACACATTTTGATAAATTATAAAATAGAGTAAAACATGATTGGCAGAGGTGCAGAAACATCACTATTCTCTCAAAATCTATTGAAATACCAGCAGGTAAAGCAAACTCTAACAAGGATACGGCACTAATAAAACAAAAAACGGTAGGTTATGTAATATTATTGATAAACTAGAGTGGGGTAAAAGATAGCAAATTTAAAATTTTTAAAAATTGTTTATTTGTTTGTGGGTCGTATTGTTCCAATGAAACTAAGAGGATTACAAAATGTTGATCATTTTTTTCTGAATTTTTACGAAAAATAAATATTTTGGTGGTTAAAAAAAATGAACTAGCAAATGAGATCTTAATTGTAAAAGTTTAGAAAAACAACACGTTAAACACAAAAATTACGATTGCAAAAATAACATCTAATAAGTTGTTCGACAAATCTTATGATAATGAATTAATTTTTTGTTTAAAATTTTTAGAAATTTTATGAATTTATTTATGAAAATAAAATAGGTGGAGAACTTTTGAACCAAATCAGAGCTTGTGGATAGCCTAACACAGATTGAAAAAATATTTGGGTTTCGTTAAAATGTTAATTTTTTTGTTTTATCGTATTTAGTTATTCCATATTAGGAAGGTTTAAAAAACTTTAAATCATTATGCAATAAAGAAAAAATAATTGTCAAAATCTAAAATATTATTAAATATGTTTTATAATAAATCGCAAATCCTAATAGATTTATTGTCTGATTTCAAGTATAAATTTATATTTAATGGCTGTAATGTCACATACATTTCTAGTGAGTAATATTATTGATCAGAGAAAAATATGTAAACGGACAAGTTATAAAATTTTTAAATTAATTTAATCAGCAATTAAGTTTTGAGATTATTATTCATTATATCATCACTATTATGTCACTATTTTTTCGTATATATCATTTGACACAGAGTTTGATGGCAGGCGATGATGATGAGAATATCTTTCTGAAAATATTTTGATAACATAGAGAACAGTTTAAGAATGAACGATTGTGAATGTTAAAAACTCACTCTGAAGTTTCGGTTTATTGAAACAGCTAATTCGAAAACTTTGCAAACAGACTTTCTAAAACAGCATAAATAAAATCGTTTGGTTCTTAAACTTTTAATTTTTGATGAAGTGATTTTGATATGCATTTTACTATTTGAAATAATTTTGCTGGTTTTTAATATTTAAACAACGGAATAAATTTTTAATTATAAATAATTTAGCATTTAATTACAATGAAACAATGTAAATTTATTTTATCAAATATAATTATGAATGGTAGTTGTAATTTATTATGAAAAGAATTGTATTATAATTGTATCACACATACATGTGATTACATAAATAAACATATATATATATATATATATATCAAACATTTTCAAATAGATATTCAAAATGTGATCAATTACTATAGATATTTAACTTAATTAGGTGGTTTTCACTGATTTCTTGAAACCAATAACAAGTTTCGATTTGACTGGAATGTTTGACGAGATCCTCTACCTCTCCCACCAAATAAACAATTTCCATTCTAAATATGATAGATTGTATATGGCCGTTACAATAAATCATTGTTAAAGAATTTCTCTCTCAATATTTCTTTCAATTTCTCAGCATAGTTCTATTTAATTATTTGCGTTTTCCAAACATGTGTTTTGTTTTTGTTGTCAACGATTGACGGTATTGATCAATTTTTAAGTAATTTATTTATTTGCATGTATTTTTATATTTACACTTTCCAGGATCCACTTTTAATCTGAAAATATTTTATATTCATTTATTTAATAATTACAATCTGTTTTCTAGTTCCCTTAAAATATAAAGAAATATCAATCTGTAATTTATTTATTTATATTTCAAATTTATATATAAATGAAATGTCCTATTTCTATATAATAATAATAAAATAAAATATAACAACATATTTTATTATTAATATATATATATATATATATATATATATATATATATATATATATATATATCTGCCCACTAGCAGCTCCTAAGAAATTGAACATTTAATTATTACAATCATTTACGATTATTATTACACAAGGTTTTGATTATATTATTTAATAATTTTTCACTAAAATTCAGAAATGGATTCTACTGAAATTTTATTTAAGAATACTAATTTTATCAATGTTTGCATTTCTTGAAGAGAATACCGTATTTTAACATATTCGCTTATCTAATATTTAAGGCATATAGATGTTAGATGGAAAAATATTCAGTGCTACTCACACGTTAAATAACAAAATAAGCCCTTGTTATTCAGGTCTTATTTTGTTGTTCACTTATCTGATATATTAATTTATGCTGCTTCCAAGGAATCCCCGTTTTATACTTATACATGCCCTATATATTTCGAAATTTCTACCGAATTTAATTTACCTTTTATCAACTCTTATAATATATCAATTATATTTTACTGGTTTAGTTAAAATTAGCAATTCTATCATTTTATCCATTTGAAGAGATTATTACTAAAAGTGTCAAAAAACATTTTAAACTATTTTATTTAATTTCTAATTAAAATGTTACTAATTTGTCTTTCTCAAGTTAGGATTAATTTTTAAAATTTTTGTAAAAAGTTATGAAAAAAAGTTAACCAATTATAATAATTTAAAAATTAATCTATTATAATTACCTAAAAGTAGAAAAATTTATTTAATTAATTATATACTTTTATTTGGGTTTTTATCATATATATTTTATTATTTTTAAATTGCTAAATTATACTATAATTTTGACAAACAATTCTTGATTCAAATTAATTTTTGTATTTAAACAAAAATAATTTTAAAATTGTAAGAAATAAATTATTAACAATCACCAATTGGAAAATGAAAGTTTATTAAAATAAAAAATTGCAGTTATTATTTTATCTATATGTTGCAAGCTGTTGAACACAGACGTAAAACTTACCCCCCATTGTTAAAACCCGCTTAAGGCTTTTGTCAGTGCTAAACAATAAAAGGACGAAAATTGTGTTATTGCAGTAAATGAATGAAAAATCCACAAAACTATTGAAAATTGAAAATAAATACAACAGGGAAATTTGAAAATATTTGTCAGTTTGATTAAAAATGTGATTGGAGTTTAAGAAATTTATTAAAAATAAACATTTCGAGAAATATCATAAGAAAAAAACAGTTGCTCCGTGCGCTACTAATTATAATTTTATATTTTTTGATAATTCATAAATTATAATTTTAAAATTTTAGAAATTGTAAAGATTAGAAATGAATTTTAAAAAATCTTCTAAACACGAAAGGTAAATTTAAACCTAATACATTCTATTCTAAAGCTTTGAGCCGTTGCCTTATTGTATCAAATTCAACAGCCGTTGCTGGCGACTAGTAACCTTTATCAGTGAACCAATGAGTATTAGAAGTAACCTTTATCAGTGAACCAATGAGTATTAGAAGATTCCCAGTATTGGTGGCTATGCCTGTTGACAATACCATTCATAGAGAAGTGGGCTTCCTTTAAAAACGTCAGGTTTTTTAAATGATCGGGAGTGTTATCAATCATTGATAACTCGTTTACTACAAAATTATTCCGACATGCATGATCTTATTTCTTGAGTGACAGGACAATCTGTATTTTGTAATGGTGGTATATTGCAACTTTTAGGCTTCTCCTGGCAGATTCTCGACTAATTCCGATAGGGGCTCATGCACGCTGTGTTGACAAATGAAGATAAGCTATAAAACGATCCATTACTTTGTAACATTTTCATCAGATTTTGATAGCTTTTAGTTATTTATAATCACATCCAAAACATTACCAACTTTCATTAGTCGAGTGTTCCATTTTTAAATACTCTGGTACATTTTGTTCTTGCTATATTCAGTTTTAAATTTTTGTTTTACAAGTAAAGTACTTCTCATTATTTTAAACAACCCCACGAATTTCACTCTTTGTTGAGCAGTAAACGCCATAGTTTTATTCTCGTCATATTCTTGACCATAAAATCATAGTTAATAAAAAAACTCAACCTTGTATTTTAGTTTTTTAAATAATTTTTATTATCACTCATCCTTTACTTTGAACGAGAACATTAATCTAAGAACTTGGTTATAAGTTCCTATAAGATTATTTATTATAATTATAAATATAACTATTGTCATTACTATTATTATCATTATAATAATGACAATAATAATAATATCAGAAAAGTAAATAAAAAATAGGCTCGTACCATAAAGTAATTATTACATTATCTGATATTTTAATTTATGCTTCTAACAAGAAAACGCTGTTTTATTCTACTACTACTACTACTACTACTACTATAAAAAAAAAAAAAAAAAAATAATAATAATAATAATAATAATAATAATAATAATAATAATAATAATAATAATAATAATAATAATAATAATAATAATAATAATAATAATAATAATAATAATAATAATAATAATAATAATAATAATAGTTGAATAGAAAAAATAAATTATATAATAAAAATACCTGATAAATTATATTTTAGGAAAATATTATTGATCTCATGATATAAAAAATGGTAAATGTAAAATATCTAGTTTTAAAATTAAAATATTTAAATACTTTTACTAACTTTTCGGCCACGTTTTGATGGGTTCTGATTTAAAAGTCATTCCTTGCCTCTCTCTGGTTATGGAATTCAAATAAATTTGATATTCACTGTCAGGAGCTAAATTTGCAAAAATATATCGCATGGTTATATTTTGGTTTTCAGAATTAGACATTGTCTTCTTTATATAGATATCTTTCAAAGGCTTGTTATGATTTTCACGGTTAGGAAAATACCCATGTAACTGAATGCGGTAATGTTCTGCTTCTTTGCTTTTGTTTGAATTCGTTTGCCAGAATACCTCTATGGCAGTTGAATTAACCGCTCGAGTATGAACTTCGATGGGATCCTCAATGACTAAAGTGAAATATTGCTAATAATAATTATTTTTAAAACGTTTAAAGCAAGCCATGTTGATAATTTTATAAAGCATGTGCAAATATAAACTTTAGCAGCGTGAAGAACTTTTAAGTAGCTTACAAACGGAGGATTTTGTAAAAATTTGATCGCTATGTTCAATAGGAGTTTTACAATTTCTTTTTTTATGTACAATTAAAACTTTGTAGTTCATATTTTGTTTTATTTCTTTTAATTGTTGGTAGCACATTTTACTACCAATAGTTTGCAAAGAAGGCTGAACCGAGAAATTTCCAAGTTTTGATTGAAAATAAATTCTAATATTTATTTTTGAATTTTTTTCTGGAATTTCCCGCCAACATATTTCAATTCCTCCTCTTTTAGAAATAGATAAATCCCAGTTTTTAACTATCATCGGACATGCTGCAAAGAATAAGTTTCATAATTCATATCAATTAATTATTTTATCAAATCATTTTAATTACTTTTCTATAAGATTTATAAATTTTATAGAAATCTTTATAAAACTCTGACTGTTGACTAAAAATTAGAGTTTA
This sequence comes from Schmidtea mediterranea, assembly GCA_022537955.1. Classification (NCBI taxonomy): domain Eukaryota; kingdom Metazoa; phylum Platyhelminthes; order Tricladida; family Dugesiidae; genus Schmidtea; species Schmidtea mediterranea. The sequence continues at coordinate 211,863,307 of CM039679.1, read as the reverse complement.
AGTATAAAACTTTTAATATTGTTAAAAAACACTTCTGAAAATGACTCTGAAAATTCAGGAAGTTACACAAAAAATTTTTATAACTGTGATTTCCACCTTGTGTTACAGAAAAAAATTCTTATATGTTATCATTTAATCCTTTACAACGAAATTAAATGATTTTTAAAACGATTTTTTTTCAATTAATATAAAGTTTTATTGTTTTTTAAAGACTGCAGAAAATTAATCAAAATATACAGCCTAAAATGTTGACCCTAGACTTTATTTGTTAATGATTAAAAAATAATATATTCAAATAAATATTAAGATTAATGTAATTAGACTAGATCATTATTAGACAGTTAGAGTATTAGAATTAGAATATGATTGGATAACAAGCTCCGTAATTTGTGCATAACGAAAGTAAATTTTATTTCAACTTTCTAATTTAAGGTATTCGTAAGATATTCTATTTGTTTTAGTAGTATAAATTTATAGGGTTAATCGAACAATGTGAGATATGTTTTACGAAAACCATGCATAAACTGATTATATATTAAAAATTCGTAAGTAATTTCTAGTTTGCTGCAAAAATCCGCATTTTTCTTAGTATGCCGCAACTCAAAAATGGTTAGGAATCATTGTTTTATAATCTCATTAGCAATATTGTCAACAATCAGAACCGTTTAATAGTACGCCTTTGATGTAACTTCAACTTACTTTTAAAAAAGCTCAAATTATCTTTTATTTTCATATTTAAAGCTGATTTTAAAAAGAACGCTTTAATCACACCGTACTTAAATTAGTGTCTTTTCCCACTGTTCCCATAATCAAAAATTATATTTAAAATTGTTTTCATTTATCTTTATTTTTCAAACCACCTATGAATGATTTATACATGATTTATAGTTATTTCTTAGTAAAATTCAATAAAAAATAATTTTTAAAACGCCAAAAAATAACACAATATAACATTAAAAATGAAAAAAAATTAAGGGCTTAGTTTTATCAAGGGTAAATTAAAAATTATTCAAAAAATGAACATTTAATAAAAATTTTAAAAATTCAAGAAAATTTAAAAAATTGTCAAAATTCAACCAAAAAAATTATAAAAAATTTAATTTTTTAATAATTATTAATTTTAGTTAGTTGAAAAATCAAAGTAAAATTGCTTTAATAGCAATACTTTTATCAATTAAATTATTTTATTACTTCCAAAACAAAAAGATTAAGTGACAGTAATTTGTCATTTAATACATAATTTGCCAACTTTAAGTAATTGGGTGAACAATTGTGAAAACATTTAGTCTTATTCTGTTTTAATTCTGTCACTTTTGTAAATTTGGCTTTAAATTTAATGTTTTACAAATCTTTTAATCATTATTGCCTCGCCAATCATATACTACTGACACCCTCAATTTTAATGGGGGCCATGTCAGTCATACCTAGTTGATGATATGCAAAAATTTGTATTATATTTAAAATGTTTATAATGTTATTTTCATACATGTGACGGACATAGCTTATCGAAGCAACATCCGATATTTAGGGTTTAAATGAAAACCATTTTTTTGATTAATCAAATTATTTTATAATTCAGCTTTGGTTTAGGAAGATGTTTTAAATTGGACTCACTCGACAATTATTGTCAAAATTTCATAGATTTTAAAATCCTTTGAAACTCCAATATAATATCGTGCAAACTATATATTTTTACGATATTACTTATAATACCCTAAAACATCATTCTCCACAAAAAGTATATATGCATAAGTATATTTTAGTTTTTAGGTCACCTTGGCTGCTGAATATTTTGAACGAATGAAATACACCACAAAATGATTTGAATAAGCTTAACATGCATGCATGTATTAAAACACTAGTTCTCGATCAAGGTGCTGCGAGCTTTGAATAAATGCAGATAATTTTTAATATTTTTGTTAACAACGATTTATTTACAATTTAGTTCACTTCATTGATTATTTTCCATACATTTTTCAGTTTATACATTTTTTGTATTAACCTATAATTAATCGTTAATTAACTATAAAAATTAAATATGATATTTTAGACCTAAATTTTATCATAAATGAATTTTTAATTTAAAAAACGCAAGCTTAAAAAAGCGTAAACTCTTCTGAAGAAATGGAAACATGATTTAGCAGAGCAGTATTACATATTTCAACACCAAAAAGAGTATAAGTAATAATTCCAAAAGAAAATTTGTGTATATCAAGAGAGCTATTTAGACTTGGGATTCACATAGTTTGGAGACGAGGTTTATCAAAAACCTCAATGCGTTGTTTTGGAGGGAACATTATCGAATGAGGCTAAAGATACAAAGCAAGAACATTTGGTTAAGAAACACAAATTTTTCAAATATTTATTAATTTCTCAAAAACACAAAGTTAACATTGTTTATAAAAGTTATAATTAGTGATAAAGATAAAGAAGTCAGCTTTTTTAGCGACAAAAATGAAGCCTCATAATATTGGAGAGAGATATTTAATTCCGGCTTGTTCAGCCATTGCTAAAACAACCTTTTATTCGAGTCAGAAAAAAATAAAGAAAAAATATATTTTTCAAGTAGATTTGGCAACTGAAATTGAAAAACGTTTTAATATTCAATTAGACCAACCGACGGATGTGGGTGAAAATGCACACTTGCTTTATAAAATTGTAAAAGATTTTTATGTTGCAAGCTGTAACAGGAACATACATGTTTTGAACCGATTAGATTATCATGGAAATGGTGCTCCATCCATGGTTGGTTGCCTGAAAGGATTTGTGCCAAAGGTTAAAAGACAAAATGAAAATATCTCATTGACTCATTGTTTTATTCACCGTGAAATACTGTTGGTAAAAATAATACATTTCGAACAAAAGGAAGTTTTAGACGAAGTAATCAAAAAATTAATAAAAAAGATTTTTGGTAAACTTGGTGAAGACATGAGAGGGAAGTTTTAAAGCCTCATTCGTCATCGGAAAATAAGGCCGCGCGATGAGTCGCTTTCTAAATTAAAAGAAGAGTTATTTTAAAAGTAAACAAGAAAAAGTAACAGCTGGTATTTAAATTTGTCATATTTAAGTGGCATATTTGAGTACTTGAATAAGTTGAATATAAACATGCAAGGAAGCAACGAAAACGTTTTGTCTCCTTCAGATGCTTTTCAAACTCAAATAATAGAATGCAAATGTACAAAAAGGTAATATGAATATGTTCCCAGATACTTTAAAGGCCTCCGATCATTTGAGGTTCTTAAAAGAAAATAATAATTAGAAAGCAATAATGAAATGTAGGGTAGAAGGCATTAAAAATCATATGAAAATTTTCACATCCTATTTGTGCGATTCAGGATTCACCGCGCTCGTTTATATCAAAAATGACTTAACAGTCGACCTAAGATTAAAGAAATATGCAAAAGCAGCCGTGATCAAGGTTTTTATTAGTCATAAAAATAATTGTGTTTTTTAAAATTATTTTATTGTTTTTGAGTTAAATTTCTTTGAAGAAATGCGAGTATTTAACATATTGTTTTACTTTCACAACTTTACAATGAAATATATGTTATGTAAAAGTGAATTATTACTTTATATGCAAACAGGAAACCTTGAAATTTTTATTTTTGGTTTTTGGGTGCAGTCAACTAAAAACAGTTGAGAACAGCTCCTTTATAATATCAAATTCACATTGTTTAATATTGTAGTAAATTTAAACAAATTGCAAAATTTTAAAACTAATTTATAATTCCCATTTCATTAGAAATCTAAATTAAATAGAAAAAAATTTCTTTCAATATCTAATGAAATTTAAAATCTGAAAGAAATTTTATTTATGTAAGATGAATAATTAATAAAGAAAAATGACATTGAATGTATCTGTAGCCAATAATTTCCCTTAGGAACATTGTGCAATGCAATTATTGCAAATTTTTCTATTTTTGTCAGCATAACCAATAAACAATTTGTTTTAAATGGATAAATAATTCTAAGAAATTATTCAACTTTCAAAAAATAAATTTCAAATTTTAGAAAGATTTGTAAATATTCAGAATCAATGAAACAAAAAAATGTTAAAGCTTCTTTAAATGAATTTTAAATTATTTTTTAATAAATTATATATATTTCTATTGTTATGACACAGGATTAAAAAAATATTTAAAATAATGCGATTGAAAATATTTTTCAGGTGGATTATTTTCTAATTCAAAAAAAATGAGAAAAAATATTTCAGAAAAAAAATAAATCAGTTGATTGTATTTCGAATGTTTTATTCTGCAATTCAAAATTTTAGAACTGTTAATTGAATAAATTATATTTTAGTTATATATGTTAAAGTTAATGTAATAAATCCAGATATTATTAATAATGACCGGTAATTATTAATACTAGAAGGTTAAAGTTATTAATAGGTAATTATAAAAAACGGATCTTTCAAAAATTTTAAAAGGAAATAAAATTACACTTTATAATTTAAGTTTAATAGAAGAAATTTTAAAATATAAAAGGAAATGTTTATTGAGTATAATTAATTAATAAAATTAAACCTTATAATTAAAATTTAATAGAATAATTTTATACAATAGGGACAGAATTTTTACAAGATCCTAAAAATCTAACGTCCATCGTGAATAATTGTAATATTTTTTGAAATAAAAATAAAAATTTTTTTACAGTTTTAGTGAAAATAGTGTGTTAAAAATTGTAAGTTATGCACAATCAGTGCTTTATTGTCTTTATTAATAATATCCGAATTTATTACATTAACTGTAACATATTTATTATTAAAAATATTAAATTATGAAATATAATTATTTTAGCATTTTTGTTTTATCCCCTTTACAAAACTATAATCGGATTGAACTTCATACGCTAAACAAAAATCAAATCGTTTAAATGATATACACAAAATATTATACACAGTAAGCTAAAATGTAAATTTCAACAATCTCTATTATTTTCTAAAGAAGAAATTGCTAAACCTTTAATAACCGGTTAAGTAGTTAAATTTCCACTTTGCACTTCATCTGCTTTATAAATTCCGGTTTATTTTTTCTATATTCCATAAAAATATTATTAATAAAAATAATCCTTTATTAGATATAACTATTCTGCATAAAATCATAATCTGATAAAAGTAATCTAAACTATAGAAAATATATGCAATTTAAGCATAATGTATGATATAAAAGCTAAGAAATATGGTTTTACTTTAAAAAAGAAATTTTACTATGTGATGTATTTGTGTGTTCAGTTTGTTTTTCTATTACTTTTTCATTTTCTATAATAAATGAGTTTATTCTTTGCAAGATTAAAATTATCAACACATGTTAGTTTGTGTGTTTCTATAATATAAATATAATGATTTTATTTAAACAAAAACAAATTTATAAAAGATTACAATTAAATGATTTGATTTATTATAATTATTCAAAAATTCGAACAGAAAACAATATTTTATATACATACAGATGTGCTTAATTTTTATTTTTTTTAAATCAGAAAAAATAAAAGATAATTTGATAGTTCTGGTTATATTGTTTTATATTTAATGTTATCGAAGTCTGATAAAATGTTCATTGTAAATTTATGTATGCATGATTATTTTTCTATATGATTCACGTAAGAAAAAATAAAACATCAATTTTACTGAGTCTCAAACATGTTATTTTTACGAATTTAAAAATGACAATAATAACGACAATAAAAATAACACTAATAAAAATGCGCTAACAAAATATTAAATTTTTCAAGCCCTCCTCTGAAATAGAGATATTTGTCTTAATTTTAGATCTTTGGCTTACTGTTTTATGATAAACTTTTTCAAAGATATATATATATATATATATATATATTTATATATATATATATATATATATATATATATATATATATATATACATTAATAAATTTCTAAAAATACTTCAGTTTGTTTTTAATTGAAATATAAGTCTCAAGATAATAATTTCTATAGACGTTAATCGTAAATTAAATATAATAAAACCTTTTTAATCTGTAATTCTCCACGACAACTTTCAATTTCCGTGGTCTGAGTAATAGAATAAATAATTTCATAGTAATTAATTTGGCTTGAAAAAATAATTTTAAAGCTTCATAAATATATTCAAACCTAACAAATCTTTCTGTAAATAAAGAATTTTGAATTTTTATATTATAAAAAAGAGCATCAAATAAATTTAATTTAATTCTTCTAAAATAAGATCTTCAGATTTTCTTAAGTAAATTTTGCATAATTAAAAAAATTAATCTTAATCAAATATAAAAATAAATTGCAATTATTTTACATTATACCAAAACCGAAATAAGATAAGTAATAGATAAGATAATTTGCAAAATATTATCTATTATTTTTATGATGAAATTTGTTTTATTTGTAAAGTTTATTTATTCATTTAAAATGATCCTCAAAATACACCGATATTCTCATTTTGCAGTTTATTATAATTATTATTATAATTATTTTTATTATTATTTTTATTATTGTATTATTATTATTATTATTATTATTATTATTATTATTATTATTATTATTATTATTATTATTATTATTATTATTATTATTATTATTATTATTATTATTATTATTATTATTATTATTATTATTTTTTTTTTTTTTTATTATTTTTTTTTTTTTTTTTTTTTTTTTTATTATTATTTTTTTTTTATTATTTTTTTTTTATTATTATTATTATTATTATTATTATTATTATTATTATTATTATTATTATTATTATTATTATTATTATTATTATTATTATTATTATTATTATTATTATTATTATTATTATTATTATTATTATTATTATTATTATTATTATTATTTTTTTTATTATTTTATTATTATTATTATTATTATTATTATTATTATTATTATTATTATTATTATTATTATTATAGTAATAGTAGTAGTAGTAGTAGTAGTAGTAGTAGTAGTAGTAGTAATAGTAGTGGATTTCGATACAATAATTAGAGAATTTGTTACATTGTTATTTAATTCCAAAACTTTCTATGAAAAAGAGCATCTTCATAGCTGCTCACTTCGACGTAATCTTTTGATGAGGGTTTTTCGGTGAATGTTGTAGCTCCTCGAAATTCTTCTCTCGATCGATTTAGGGTTATTCTGATTACAGGTCGATTGTTGATTACATGTTCTTTATGGATTTCTTTGTCAGATCTAAGACAAACCCATTAGTTTGGTGACGGAGACTCCGGACAACATTGCCTGTAGCAAAGTCTGGTTACGAATGAGAACACTGCTCTCATCGCCGATTACAATATCAATTTCAACAGTTCTTCTTTGGCATTCATAATTTCTTTACTGTTATAATCTTTTATTTAATTTTTCAACACTCTTAAACTTGAGATATCTGATCAATTTACAATATCCCAGACGATTTCATCCTTGGCAATATATTTGATAGGTTGTTTTGCGCTGATATTTTCATCAACTTTGAAAGGAAAATGGGAGGTTGATTTTTATTTATATTACATACGGATTTTTGGCATTAAATGGATATTCTGGACGACCTTTGATCGTATTTAAATTTTGTTGATCTGAAAATTTGGATTTCTTAAGTCTATCAAGTTATTGTTCATCAATGATGTAGCTTCAATACCGGAGTTTATTTGTGAAATTTCAATATTAGCTTCTATAAAATTTTCTTCTTTGTTTTCTTAAAGCATTTTGAACATTACATTATCATTATTATCATTATTATTGTGTTAACCTCACCAAAAGAAAAATTATAAATCCGCTTTCTCGGGCTTAATAATAAAAAAATTATCCTTCGATGGTGAAATATAAAGTTTCATAACTAAGTTTATTTCTTACCTTTTGCCCAAAATCTTGAATATTTTAAAGTTTACAGATTTTATTCGAATAAACACATTTAGAAATTATATATTTTAATACTATTGTGGATAATATTGAATATCAAGTTATAATTTCAACTATTCGAATTTAAGATATTATAGATATGAAAGTTATTGAAAAATATCTCAGATATGTAAGCTACTCATTATCTACATAAACCGAAATTCGGTTCTTTTCGACCAATCAGATTTCTTTCATTTTTCTTTATTGAGTTTGTTACTAGAGATAAATTAAATTTTAAATGAAAACAGATCTAGAGTAAAAAAGGAGAAATTATTTTACTGGATATTTTTTTCTTAAAAATATCGAAAGCTTACCAATATAAATATTTTCAATTAAAACAAGAAATTTTATGTAAAAACAGCTCTTCCGCCATTCTGATTCTAGACTTAAGTTGTAAATCATAAATGTGCTTTACAACTATTTACTGATTTAAATCACTATGTAAAGCAAGAAAATAAAACGAAAATTATAGATTAAAACTGTGAAAATGATTGTAGATTTGTAAATTATTATTTTTTAAAATCTATTTTTACAATTGGATAACAACAAATGAAAATGAAAAAAATAAATGTATGCACTTAAATGATAAATAAAACTGACAATTTTGACATGAATACCTAGATTTTTCAGAGCCTTTATAGAATTTCAGTATGCTAGTTCCATGAATGTCATGGTAACGATATATAATTAATTCAATTGTCGCGTTGATGGATAGTAGTTGCTGTCATTTTTAGAGATAAACTAAAATCAAATTCTATTGGAAATTAAATTTTTTACAGTTTTAAACAATTATATAATGCTAAGTAACTATTCATTTTTATCTTTATTTATTAAAATAGTATCCCGTTTGGATTTCCAGCAATGTACCAATATATTGTGATTCGTAAAAACAATTATTATGTGAAAAGCTGGAGAAGGAAATAAAATAAAATATTTGTTGTTCAAATGATTAGAAAATTAAAAAATGATTTTTTTTAGCTTTCTTCATTTAAACAAACTGTGTAAAATAAAAAGATTGTCAAAGGTTTCCAATAAGAATCATACTTTATCTGACTGCCTAAGTATAGCAATAATACTATACAGAGTATTCCTTTATGATCAAAAGTTTAAGATAGAGTTGAATATAGAATCTAAGACAGAGTCGGCCAATCGGCCAATTATGACTTTATCGTGACAAAAACATGCAACAACTATAATGTGAAAATACAAGATTAACTTAAATAAGCTAACTGATATAAAAGAGAAACATATCTCACTGGTAAAATATTATTTTATTACAATAATTATTCATAAACTATTATTATTGAATTAATTATTGCAATTATAATTAATAATTGAATAATAATTAAAAACTATAATGATGATTTATTAAAAAATTATATATATTATATTTATGAGACTAGGTTATAAAGCATTTAGAAAGTGATCTATAAGATCATTTGAGTTCACCAAGTCTGACCTAAAGAATGGTCGTCTTTGGGTCGAAATGACAGTCTTCTAAACCATATTTCCAATAAGCATTTATTATCAATGAAATAATTTAATGAAGTAAAATAGATATAACCTTTTGGTGTTGTTGTACATTCGACAAGGGATGGCATCCCATTAGCAGTGTTAGTTATTGTAGATAATTGGAATTCGTAAGTGGTATTTGGCTGCAAACTTCCAATGAGAATTGTATTTTTTTGTGGACTATAATCAAATCTTTTCTCTTTTTTCAGATGAGGCATTGACCTTGGCATATATACCAAATAATAATATATGATATTAACTTGAGATTTTGAAGGTAGAGAATCCCAAAATAATTCAATTTCAGTTGAGGATTTAGCAATGGCTCGGAAACTCTTAGGTCCTTGGACAACTTAATTATATTTAAATATTTAATTAAAATTAAAATCTTTGGCAAAAAGAAAATTATGCTACAATTTAGTCCTGTCCTTTCTTAAATTGAAAAAAATATTATTTTATTTTAGAAAAAAGAAAATTTTCAAAACAATAAGTACCTCAAGTAATATTCTAGTAATAATTTGTAATAAAATAATAAGAACAAAATAATAAATTTGCGATTATGTTGTGACAGTAAACACATAATATTTGTAGTAAATATGATGTTAGCTAACTGTGTAAGTAAAATCGTTTTGCTTTTCGGATGACTAACTAATAAAATTACGTTTAAAAGTGAAATTGAATCCAAATCATTCGAAAACCAAAATTTTATACATTATAAATTTATAAAATGTATATATTTTTAAAAACATTTGTTTTAACTATATAATTTTGCCATATAATATTGTCTGCGAATTTAATGAATGTCAAAATAATTCTGAAAATTTCTAAAACATTTCATTTATATATAATTTAAAATAGATATTTTTTAATAAATGCATTTTAAATATATAAAGTTTTGATTAACTTTGTTTAAATGGTAATATATAACTAGATTTATATTGAAATAAATTTATAAAATAATAGCAGGCAAATGTAAAGACGAATAAATTCATATGGACCTTAAATTGTTTTAATAAAGGTTTTACTTATTGACTTTATAGGTGTAAAATGTTATAATACCGTTACATAATAATAATGATAATAATAATAATAATAATAATAATAATAATAATAATAATAATAATAATAATAATAATAATAATAATAATAATAATAATAATAATAATAATAATAATAATAATAATAATAATAAATAATAATAATAATAATAATAATAATAATAATAATAATAATAATAATAATAATAATAATAATAATAATAATAATAATAATAATAATAATAATAATAATAATAATAAGGAAGCTAGATTATTTTTAACATTTTTAATATAATTATTTTTGCTTCTCTCTTAAATATTTTAACTTTTCATATTTGCTCTGATTAAAAAAATCAAATTTTCTTAGGCAAAACAAATATTAAATTTAGAAATTTTAAATCTTACTAGTTTTCTTCAAGCATATTTCAATTTTTTTATTTGTATTAATTCAGCGCTTTTAATCTTATTATCAATAATAAATAACATAGATTGTTTTACTTGATAAATTATCAGATATTATATTTGATTCTAAATATGTCAAACCTTTGTGGTTACCGTTAATTAATTAATTGTTAGTCAAAAAATAACAAATTTTAATAGTTATTTTTAATCAGTGGTTGAGAAAAAATTTAATATTTATTATTTCTTACAAAATTATATTTATTAAAAATATAAAAATAAAATGAGGATAAAGGTAAAAAAAAGGTCTTTTGCCATAATTGATCATATTTTCTTTTTACTAATAAATAAATTATCATTGTTTAAGACAGAATAATTAATAAATAAACTTTATTTTTGTTTAACTTCTAAGAATGTCAAAATGATATTTATTTTTCAATTAATGAATTACTGAAATACTAGAAAATTGAAATCTCTACTCGAATTTTACTTAGATTATTTATGTAATTTAATAGATAGTTTTTCATTTTCCCCAAAAGAAAACAACAATAATTGAAATATAATTACTCAAAATCTTAATATTTAATTTCTTTTTATGTTCGTTATTGTGATTTTGAAAGTGGAATTTTACTTGAGTTAAAATACTTTGATAAAATTATTTAATTGTTTAATTTCCAATCTTTAAAATAAATAAATAAATGAATATATTATATTAATTTGTATATATATATATATATATATATATATATATAAATTATAAAAAAATATACATTATTTAAAACAAAATATTATAATAGAAATCAACTATGATATGTTAACCTAATTAAATATTTTGTTTTATGTCAACTCAAGGAAAATTCTAATTGTTTTGGCTAATTAAACAAATACCTACCTGAATGAAATTGACAATCAAATTATTGGCAATTTTTAATTATTATTAATAAAACTTTTGCAAAAAGTATTTTTTCTAATGACTGAATTTGAATTTAAAAATTTACATTTTTGTAATTTATTATAGTGAGACTTGAATTTTCATTTTTTACAAATATGAAATTTTATTTTTAATCAAAAAATTGTGAAGACTTACTAAAATTAATTAATTAATTAGACAGCGGTAATCCTTAAATATAAATATTAGCTGAAACGGATTTAAAAATAACAGAAATTGCTTTTATTTGACATTTTGTTTGATGTAAATTATAACCAATTTTGATTAATTTGCTGTACAAACGAAAATTAAATCTCAAAATGACATTTTGATTAATTCGACGATAATACAATACCTTTGATGATCATTAAAACAAATTGGTAAATAATTTAGTTAAAATTACTCGTGGTATTGAAACTATATTATATTCAGAAATTTTTACAAATTATTTTTTAATTAATGTATAAATTGTTATTAATTTAAAACAAATCCTATATATGCATTTATAATTATTTTTATTTCATAATGAAAATATTACCAGCAAATATTTTTAAAAACCATAACTCTGAAAGGTTTATAATTACCACCTTTCCTAATATTAACCAAAAATTATACATGGTCTCACATTTGTGCAATTAAAAAGTGAAGGTAGTCACTATCAACGCTACTGAGATAGTGTACTATGGGCTATAGGCTACATATACTTCATTTGATGATATAATAATGATTTCAGAGGTCAAAGGTATGGTAGTTTTATAGTCAAAGTTTAAAATCAGCGTTGGAGAAAAGGCTTTTTTAGAGCTAATTTAAGGTATCTGTTTCAAATAGATTTATAGAAAACCAACCGATAATTGTTTTCATACTTCTACTGAAAGTTTTTTTGAATTTAAGTATAAGAGAAATACGGCGAAGAGATTGATTTATTGTTCATGGTCTTTATCTTCTACTTTTGAAAATTCGGTACTTGTTCGGTATACCCTATTAAGTTAAAATAATTAAATAATTCTAAAAATAATTAATTATTAAACTATAATTATAAATATTAAGACTCTTAAACCAAATTCTTATTTAACTCAAATTATAAAATAACTTAATATCATTAGTAAATGTACTCTTTAAATTTTTGACGCCACATGAATTCATTTAGATATGAGGCCAAAAGACTCATAGAAGTTCCACATTCCCTTTTATTTATTCTCTTGGCCAACATCCATTATTGTTTAACGATTAATTATTTTTTGAATTATTTAATTTTTTTAACCCTTTTAAAATTGACAAATCAGCGCTGGTGGGGTCTGCCGAACAAGTACCGAAAATTCAGAAACGTAATGATAAATTCGTTCAGTTTTGATAAATAATGGTCATCAGTTGTATGGTTATAATTAGGGCATCCAATTCCCGGGATGCCGTAATTCAGAAATCTTGAACTTTTTGGATTATGAAATATTATTTCTTTAATATTGTTCATTTAATGTTAGCTAGTGCTTTTCTCAAACACAGTTCAATGATTAGAGATATTATAAGCTTTTTTCATGACCCTATAACTAACAAATATTTACGATTCGAATCTCAAAACTTTTGCTTGGCAACTTTTGAGAAATCAAAGTTAATGGAAACGGTTTCAAATGATTCAAATGTTACAGTTGGAATTTTAATTTACATTTGCAAACAAGGATATTATCTCAAGAATATTTATGAAAAATTATCAACAATCCCTACCATTTCAGTGAAGTCCGAAATATTTTTTCATAAACCCAAAAAGTTTTGCAATAAACTGATATCTAGTCAAAATGATGAAAAAGTAATTGAATTATCCATATTAAATTTGTTCTTTAAAAATAAATAACAAAACATTAATTTCATTAAATATAATATCTGAAATTCAATATTGTAGGATTGATAAAATCTGTCTGAGATTGGATGACCTCGTTATAACTTATTAGAGTGGTTTCTATGATATGATTATTAGACAAAATAAGTTGTAAATATGCACACAACTAATATTAATCATATAATTATCCAAACATTTGGTTACCCACATTTTATGATCCCTTGTTTTAGACTGATAAAATTATAAAAGTAAAAATTTCAAGAATAAAATACCTCCGGGTCTAATAAGAATTGCAAGAGGTTCAGATACAGGGCTAGATCCAGCTGAATTTTGGGCACTGATCGAAATATAATAAGTAGTATTGTTAGCCATATATGATAGAATAGTTGTCTGTTGGGGTGAATCTGACTTTTTTGATGATTTCACTGTATATTTATCCCATGAAGATAAGGGTTTATCTTTAAATTGTGTATAGTAAATATTGTAAGTCTGAAAACATATATAATTAGGTCAATTAAAATTAAAATGTTTATAAGACATATTATATATTAAACTGCTGCTTTAATCCATGAATTTCGAACTTTTTATTGTTAAATTTCACAGTAAATGTGGGGCAAAAAATAATGTTAATTTATCGTAATTTTATCCTTAACAATTACTAAACACATTTTTGTTTTATTATTTCATATTTTTATCAATTATTAAGTATGAAGATAATGTAAGTCAGTGCTTCTCATCATGTTATGCTCTATGTCCCTAACAATAGAGTTTAAATGTCAAATTGCCCCAGTTTTTGAAATTATTAACAAACTAATTTACAAGCCCCTATTTAAAAATTTCGATTTTGCTTATGTTAATTATTAACATATATCTTCATTAATAAATAATTAAATAAATTTAGCAACGATTTAATTAAAAGATAACGCCAATAACAAACTTTTCGTACGATATATTTCGACAGCATAACTGTCATCTTCAGGTACACAAAACAAACTACAAAATATAATGAATTAACATTTAATTTAAACAAATTATTTTTTATTAATTTAATTTTGTAATAAATAAATATTTAAAAAATATATTCAAATAACTTTTAATTAATTTAACATTTTATTTATATAAATATTATAATTTTTATTTACATTATAACTTTTAAAAAATAATGTTATTTAAAAATTCAATTACTTTAAAATTATTAAAAAAAGTTTTTTTCAAAAAACAATACATAAACACGATTTAACATAAGTAAACTATTTAAAAACATTCAAAACATTCGTAGTCACAGCACTTTGCACATTAATCTTTGGATCCAATGACCTTATCAACAATGCTTCACATATCACGCGTTCCCAATAATTATTAAAACTTTTCAACAAAATTCTAAAATCAGGCATTCCTATTTCACTTTTACAGCCTCTAAAAGTTCTATGACTACGATTGTTTTGAATGTTTTTAGATAGTTTACTTATGTTAAATCGTGTTTATGTATTGTTTTTAAAAAAAAATCTTTTTTTAATATTATTAAAGTAATTGAATTTTTAAATAACATTACTTTTTAAAAGTTATAATATAAATAAAATTTATAATATTTATTTAAATAAAATGTTAAATTAATTAAAAGTTATTTGAATATATTTTTTAAATATTTATTTATTACAAAATTAAATTAATAAAAAATAATTTGTTTAAATTAAATGTTAATTCATAATATTTGTAGTTGGTTTTGTGTACCTGAAGATGACAGTTATGATGTCAAAATATATATTTATATCTTCATTGTTAAGAAATTGTTTCTATCATAATATAACTAAAATACGACATATATACTTGAGAACAATTATGATTCATCAAATTTTAAAAATCCATAAATTTCGAAATTGCCCCAATGAAAAGTCTAATTGCCCAAACTAGGGCCCTAGGCCCCAGATGAGAAGCACTGATGTAAGCCTATTAAAATCTAAGGAAGTCTGTCGTATATTCAAAACTCATTCATAGATTGTTTACAAAATTTGCTCTTACACTGAAGATTTAATTGTTTTAATTTATGTTAAAGTTTTACATTAATTTTTTATTTTTTTATTATTCAAAAAAATTTATTAGCACAAACCATAATACAAAGATAATAAATATTAAATCTTTTAAAAATAATAATCAGAGGAAATAGAAAAAAACAATATAACTAATGTATAATATATAATTTTATAGAATTATTTAAGTCGAGACCCCCTTGTTATTTATTTTTCTATAAAAGATGGGGTAAATGAAATTTTTCTTAATTGTCTTTATTTTTGTAATTATTATTTATTAATTAATTAATTTTATAATTAAATCTAAATATCGAAAAAATGATGGCTCATTATTAATAAAAAACTCGAAAACGACAAATATAAGAAATACATTTCGAGGAAATTATCCTTGTCTCTAGTCTGCCACATAATGTTTGTTAAATGTTATATAAGGAAACAAAAAGGATGCAATAGTTACGATTTAATGATTTAATTAAATAATCTCAATAAATTCTTTTAAATCAGTTGTTCCTTTGGACCATTTTCTATGCTCAATAATGTTACTCACACCTCTCAATTGGGCTTATATATAACATTTAACAAAGATTATGATGGCAGACTAAAGATGAGGATAATTTCCTCGAAATATATTTCTTATATTTGGCGTTTTCTAGTTTTTATTATAACTAAATATTTATTATTATTACTATATAAAAAATGCAAAAAATCACTAAAAGATATATTATTTAAATTCAAATATTAATAACCCATTAAATTTTCTCATAAAAAATCGTAAGCAGAGTCGATCTGAGAGGTCGTGAAGGGTGCAAAACCAAAGACCCAACGATTATACATACATTTTAATATCAATACACCATATATTAATATAGCTATAAATTTATGAATTGTCTGAGACAAGAGAAAACATGACTCTAATTGTTGTTATAAAAATGTTACTAAAAATGAATTGTAGGTATGTACTTTTTTTCTAAGGTATTACGTTATTCTAAACTACTTGTAGTATTTGTATGTTTGTTTTGTAAAGAGTTAGGAAAAGAGTTATCACAAAAATTCAATTCATATTAGAAAAACAAAGAATCCGGTTTGGGGCACGGCCAAAGACAGTGATACAATAAAGTAGCTTACATAAAAGGTTTATATAAAGACGTGCAAGAATTCCAATACACAAGATATAACATGCGGATGTCATAGTTAGATTTTTTTCATTGAAATATTTCAAAATCATTTTCTCTTGCAACAATATCCTTATCTAAGACCTCAATCAAAAGCGAGTTGAAAATGTCACTTTGAAAGTGTGAAATCTGTGAGATACCAAATACCATACCTTCATAAACTTACCAATGGCAAGAAAGCGAAATCCGAACTCGTTTCAATGAAAAGTAAAATTACTTACTTAAATTTTTTAAACATTTTGGTCATGATGACTTACTAAATAAGTTAATATTCTCAACAATATATTTCAAAATTCCAATGCAGATATTGGTGGTACTGTAAGTTTACACTTAAAAGACCTATAAAACATTGCAAGAGACCCGTGAATTTAAGAATCATAGAACTGAATGAAAAATAAAACAAATTGGTTATGACGGAACTGACAAGCTGATTTTATCTGTCGAAGAAAATTTCTGAATTCAATATTTTCAATGCTTTAAGAAAAGATTCAAAATTTAAACAAACATGAGACTGACTCAAAACGACCTCCTGAAAGGTTGGAATAACTAAAATGTATATTTTTCTTCCAGGATTACAATATTACAATATGCTCTACAAAATTTGACTATGAATCAGATTTTGTAGAAAATATTATGTCACTTATATAAAGAAATCAGAGGTGAAAAAGAAAAAAAGTCCTTATAATATTACAATATGTATTTATAAATAATTTATAACTTTACCAAATTGTATTCTATAAGCATGTAAAGCAATTTTGTGTGATTGAAATGTAAATATTATAAAAATAATTTTATAATTGATAATTTTTATGTACTACTTACTACATTACATAAATTTCTTCAGTAAAATAAATAGAATAACAGGTTTTAATAAATTACAATGTATTAAAATAAAAAATATATAATAAAATATCGTTTAAAGTTTATAAATTAATTTCAGAAAATAAAATATTTTAAATAAAATAATTATTGAATTTTAGTTAAATCAAAAAAAAACTTTATTATTTATAATAATTAAATTAAATTTCTAAATTTTTCGTACAAATTAAATGAAGAAACACAATAAAGCTTATATAAATAGAAGACTTAATTCTTTTAATTAGGGAGTATAAGTTCTCAAACTTCTAAGAAGATTTACCTTCAAATAAGAGACTGCTAGACCATTTAATAATGATTCACATCAAAGAAAAGACTATTTCCGAAAATTACTTAATAATATTGCTCAACTAAAGTAAACAATTATTGAATATATTATAAATGATTATAATAATAAAATTAATATTACTAATTAACAACCTCGACAGTAAAGATTAATAAAACAAAGTGCTAATGTTTTTGGGAAATTTTTCAAAACCTCTGACAATTGAAAGTTTTCAAATAAACAAATGAATATAAAAATGGACTTTTATCATAAATGAAATAGCCTTTAATTAATGAAGTCAATTTTATAAAAGCTTATATTGCAATGTATATTTGAATACAAATTTTCCTCTATCAATAACAATTACAACAAAAAATGCATCATTTTCAATTTGAATTTATAATAAGTATCCGATTTGTCACGTACAAAAGGCTTTGCTTTATTTCATTTGTTCGTTAATAGTACACATGTTTTAGCTGAAAAGCAACTCTTATAATACAAGTTAACGCGTAAATCCAACTTCTATACATAAAGAAAATAATGAAAATTCAGTGAAATTTAGCTGAATTTATTATTCGTTTTCAATCCATTTTCACCTATTTCTGG